>JACYFF010019584.1:36041090-36059132 GCA_017589665.1 Selenicereus undatus
AGTATTGAAAAGTGAAATTCGCCACTAGAACGCCTGGACAGAACTTGACTTAATGAACCTTGAGAGAGAATTGCTTGTTAAAACAAGACTTAGCATTCATGAATCTTCAGCCTAGACTAAATCAAAGACACTTGAAAGAGTGATAGTTGAATTCGTTTGGGCAATTTAATTTATTTCAAAAGAAATGATTAAATTTAACTCGATTGTAATTCCTTGAATCGTTTAATCCGTGAAACATCCATTCTTCATTCTATGATGCCACTCTTTACTTCGCGAATCGAATTCATAGATGCTTTACTTTGATTGAATTCCAAATTAGGTAAGTGGTTTATTTGAATCGACTCATTGACAAGATTGATCGCCCAACAATTTAATAGGACGTTAACTCGATAGATTACTGTGGTCAATGAGGTCGATTTTCAATCTATGCTACAACACCTGTGCGCTTGCGGATGTGTCAAGTTTTGGGTGCCATTACCGGGGACCAAATTGGTAACTATTGAGTTAGTCTTACCAAATTGAATAAGTGTTTTACTTTATTTTCCTTTTCTTTTTGATTGCATCGGTAGCGTTGGTGATTGTGCTTGTAGGAATTTTCGCCCTTATATGTGAAGTTGATTCCAGTACGAAGCTTATCTTGAGATTGAGAGGACTTTTCGTTTAAGGAGGAAGATGCAAAGACTTGAGGAGCAAACGCGCAAGGCTAGAAGGAAATCACCAATTAGGGCAGGAGGCGGCGGTGAGCAAATAGGGATGCTTAGGGAGTTTGTTACCCCAAGAGTCCAAGGCAAAGCCTCATGCATTGCTCGTCCTAATGTGGAGGCAAATAATTTTGAGCTAAAGCCGGCTCTTATTTCGAAGGTGTAGCAATCCCAATTTGGGGGCACCCCATTGGAAGACTCAAACTTACACCTCTCGATCTTTTCAGAGGTGTGTGACACATTGAATCTCAACGGAGTCTTTATCGGTGCCATTCGACTACTTCTGTTTCCCTTTTCAGCTAGGGAGAGGGCGAGAGCATGACTTCATTTTTAGCCTCCCAGGTGTATGACCACATGGGATGAGCTTACTAGAGCTTTCCTTGCAAAATTCTTCCTACCAAGCAGAATGGCAAGTTTGGGGAGCCAAATCACCAACTTTACCGAAAAGGATGGTGAGAAATTCCGTGAGGCTTGGAAGCGGTTTAAAGACTTGTTGTGGTTGTGCCCCCATCATGGCCATCAATGGCAGATGATTATTCAAGCTTTCTACATTAGAGTGACTGAACCTGTAAGGTCCACGACAGCAGGGGGAACCTTAATGAATATGACTAAAGATGAGGCTTATAATTTTGATTAATGAGATGGCGCTCAACAAGTTTCAATGGTCCAGCAAACGCGGCGAACCCAAGCGTGTTGGTGGCAAGCATAATGTTGCTGAAATTACTTTACTTAAAGATAAAGTAGTTGTTGTGACTCAAAGGTTGCAACGACTGAATGTGCATGCTATGAATTCTAGTTTCCTTCCCGCATCATGTGAAATATATGGTTCCGTTGGCCATTTGACTGAGAATTTCCACGTTGGGAGTACTTTTATCCAAAACATTGGCGACAAAGTCAATTATGTTAAAATTTCAACCCGAGGCTGACCGATCTCCCTTACTATAATACTTATAATCCGGGTTGGAGGAACTATCCAAATTTCTCATATACGACGCAAATGATTGCTAGGCAACCCCCCGATTTTGGAAGACCTTATTTCCCTTAACAAGCTCTTCAAAAAAGTCCAACCTAGAGGCCATGATAAAGAGTATGCTTTTGGTGCAGCAAAAGCAAGATGGGTATATAACGCAATTAGCTTCTAAAGTTGATGTGCTTACTAGTCATAACAAGTTGTTGGAAGTCCAAATGCCTAACAAGCTAGCTCTTCACCTACACCTCTGGGTACACCACTGAGTAACCACGAGCCAAACCCCCGTGAGCATTGTAATTGTGTTGCCTTGATGGATGGGGTAGAGGGCGCGAGAGACCCCGAGGACATACCAGTTGGGGAGGGTAGAGAAATTATCACGGTTGAGAGTAAGGAAAGAAATGATGGCGGCAAGCCTATAAGTTTCATAGAAAATAATAGCTTAGAGATCCCCACAGCCTTTCATAGAAAATGATAATGAAGGTACCCCAATTCCTACACCGTGCAGCAAGAGGGGAGATGGAAATTTTGAAACTAGCCAGAACCACAATCTAGCTGTGGTGAGCATGTAACTGCTAACCTCATCGTCTTCCTTCGTTGTGTGGCTGAGAATGCTCCATTTGGTGCTCAAAAGGGCGTGTTCCAAGGCTTACAAAGGAGAGAATTCAGTAACCATCTCACTACTACTCCCACATCTCTCTCTTTTAGTTAGAGTTTAGTTTAGTTTATTTTTGAAGCAAAAGGTGAACTTAAAGGGAGAAGCTTTGCTCTTGGAGGCTTGAAGATTGCAGCACAATTGAAGGGCTACCATTGTTGTAAAGTTTTCTGTCCTTAGAACTTATTCTTGAACTCTTGTTTTAGTTGAATTAGAAATATGAGTGAGTAGTTATATTTAAATCTAAGGATTTGTTAGCTATAGCATTGTAGTTGGATCCTTTAACTTTACAAACTTGTGCTTATTTCATGTTTGGAATAATGTTCTTCTACCTTCATTTTGAAATGTTATGGGTACAATTTGGCTAGTTTTACTTGCTTAAGTTAGGTGGTTGAGCGAAGTACTAAAAAGTGAAACTCGCTGCTAGAACGCCTAGATGGAACCTGAATTAGTGAAACTCGAGAGGGAATTGCTTGATAAGAGGAGACTTAGCATTGATGAATCTTCAACCTAGACTAAATCAAAGTCACTTGAGAGGGTGTTAGTTGAATTCGTTTAGACAATTTAATTTATTTCAAAAGAAAGGATTAAATTTAACTCGATTGCAATTCCTCTAATCGTTTACTTCCGTGAAACGTGCATGCTTAATTGTATGATCTAACTCTTTGCACGGCGAATCAAATTCCGAGGTGCTTCACTTTGATTGAATTTCAAATTAGTTAACTACTTTATTTAAATCGACTCATTGAAAAGATTAATCGCTTAGAAATTTTAATAGGACGTTAAATCGATCGATTACTATCTTCCCTGAGGACGACCTTTGAATCCATACCACAACATCCGTGCACTTGCGGATGTGTCTAGTTTTTGGGCCGTTGCCGGGGACCAAATTGTTAACTATTCAGTTAGTCTTACGAAATTGACTAAGTATTTTACTTTATTTTCCTTTTCTTTTTGATTGCATTGGTAGTGTTGGTGATTGTGCTTGCAAGAAATTTCCCCCGTATATACGAAGTCCATTCCTGTACAAACCTGATCTTGAGATTGAGAAGACTTTCGTTTAGGAGGGAAGAAGTAAGGACTTGAGGAACAAAGGCGCGAGGATAGAAGGACCTCACCAATTATGGCAAGAGGAGGTGGTGAGCAAAGAGGGACGATTAGGAATTTTGTTACCCCAGGTGTCCAAGGAATCACATCAAGTGTTGCTCGTCTTCAAATGGAGGAAAATAATTTTGAGCTCAAGCCGGCTCTTGTTTCCATGGTACAACAGTCCTAATTTAGGGGAACCCTATTGGAAGACCCGAACTTTCACCTCTCGATCTTTTTAGAGGTGTGTGGCACGTTGAAGCTTAGCGGAGTCTCTATCGATGACAGGGCGAGAGCAAGACTTCATTCTTTGCCTCCTCGGTGTATTACCACATGGGATGAGCTTCCGAGAGCTTTCCTTGCTAAATTCTTCCAACCAAGCAAAATGGCAAGTCTGAGGAACCAAATCACCAACTTTATCCAAAAGGATGATGAGACACTCTATGAGGCTTGGGAGAAATTCAAAGACTTGTGGTTGTGCCCTAACCATGGCCATCAACGATGGATGATTGTTGAAGTTTTCTACATTGGAGTGACCCAACATGTAAGGTCCACTAGTTATGTGGCAGCGGGGGGAGCCTTGATGAATATGACTCAGGACGAGGCTCATAATTTCATTGAGGAGATGACGCTCAGTAATTTTCAATGGTCCAACGAACGAGGCCAACCCAAGCGGGTTGGTGGTAAGCTTGAAATTGCTGCACTTACTTAAAGCTAAACTAGATGCTACGACTCAAAGGTTAGAATGACCAAATGTGCTTGCACTGAATTCTAGTTTCCCTCTCCCATCATGTGAAATATGTGGTTCCATTGGCCATTTGACTAAGAATTACCAACTTGGGAGTCTTTTTGTGCAAAGCACTGGCAACAAAGTCAATTATGTCAATAATTTCAACCCGAGGCCAATCAATTACCCTTACTCCAATACTTATAATCCAGGTTGGAGGAACTATCCAAATTTCTCATGTAGGCCTAACCCTTCCACTACGCTGCAAATGAATGCTAGGCAACCCCCCGGTTTTCGAAGACCTCCTTTCCCTCAAAAGGCTCTCCAAAAGTCGAACCTAGAGGCCATGATAGAGAGTATGCCTTGGGTGCAACAAAAGCAAGATTGGTATATAAAGCAATTAGCCTCCAAAGTTGATGTGCTTACTACTCATAGTAAGTTGTTGGAAGCCCAAATTCTCGAACAAGCGAGCACTTCACCTACACCTCTAGGTACATAGCCGGGTAAACACGAACCTAATCCCCGTGAGCATTGTAATTGTGTTGCTTGAAGGACGGGGTAGAGGGCGCTAGGGGCCCCGAGGATATACCACTTGGGGAGGGTAGAGAAATGATCATGGTTGAGAGTGAGGAGGGAAATGATGGCGTCAAGCCCATGACTTTCATACAAAATAATAGCTTAGAGATCCGCGCAGAGTTTCATAGATAATGACAATGGAGGTACCCCAATTCCCACGTCGTGGAGCAAGAGGGGAGTCGAAAATTTCTAAAGTAGCCAGAACCACGATCTGATCGTGGTGAGCCTGTAACTACTAACCTCATCATCTTCCTTCGTTGTGTGGCTGAGGATGCTCCATTTGCTGCTTAAAAGGGCGTGTTCCAAGCCTTACGAAGGAGAGAATTCAGTAACCATAACCATCTCACTACTACTCTCATATCTCTCTCTTATGGTTAGAGTTTAGTTTAGTTTATTTTTGAAGCAAAAGGTGAACTTAAAGGGAGAAGCTTTGCTCTTGGAGGCTTGAAGATTGTTGCACAATTGAAGGGTTACCATTGTTGTAAAGTTTTGCTTCTTTTGAACTTATTCTTGAACTCTTGTCTTAGTTGATTTAGAAATATGATTGAGTGATTATATTTAAATCTAAGGATTTGTTAGCCATAGTATTTTAGTTGGATCTGTTATCTTTACAGACTTGTGCTTACTGCATGGTTGGAATAATGTACTTCTATCTTCAGTTTGAAATGTTGTGGGTAGAATTTAGCCAATTTTGCTTGCTTGTCTTAGGTAGTTGAGTGAAGTGCTGGAAAGTGAAACGCGCTACTAGAATGCTTGGATGGAACTTGAATTAGAGAAAGTCTAGAGAGAATTGCTTGATAAGAGGAGACTTAGCATTCATGAATCTTCAACCTAGACTAAATCCAAGTCACTTGAGAGAGTGTTAGTTGAATTCATTTAGGCCATTTAATTTATTTCGAA
This sequence comes from Selenicereus undatus, assembly GCA_017589665.1. Classification (NCBI taxonomy): domain Eukaryota; kingdom Viridiplantae; phylum Streptophyta; class Magnoliopsida; order Caryophyllales; family Cactaceae; genus Selenicereus; species Selenicereus undatus. Next base: position 36,046,703 of record JACYFF010019584.1, read on the forward strand.
AGAAAGGATTAAATTTAACTCAATTGCAATTCCTTGAATCGTTTAATTCGTGAAAAGTACATGCCCAATTCTATGATCCAACTCTTTACTTGACGAATCAAATTCCTAGGTGCTTTACTCTGATTGAATTTCAAATTAGTTAACCAGTTTATTTAAATTGACTCATTGAAAAGATTAATCTCTTAGCAATTTTAATAGGACGTCAACTCAATAGATTGCTATGGTCCCTGAGGATGATCTTTTAATCACTAAACAACACCTGTGCACTTGCGGACATGTGTAGTTTTTGCCGCCGTTGCCGGGGACCAAATTGCTAACTATACTCTTAGTCTTACGAAATTGACTGAGTACTTTACTTTATTTTCCTTTTCTTTTTGATTGCATTGGTGCTGTTGGTGATTGTGCTTGTAAGAATTTCCCCCCGTATATGCAAAGTCAATTCATGTACGAACCTGATCTTGAGATTGAGAAGACTTTCGTTTAAGGGGGAAGAAGCAAAGGCTTGAGGAACAAAGGCGCGAGGATAGAAGGACCTCACCAATTATGTAAGGAGGAGGTGGTGAGCAAAGAGGCACTCTTAGGGATTTTGTTACCCTAGGTGTCCAAGGCATCGCTTCAAGCATTGTTGGTCTTAACATGGAGGCAAATAGTTTTGAGCTCAGGTCGACTATTGTTTCCATGGGGCAACAATCCCAATTTGGGGCCGCCCCGTTTGAAGACCCGAACTTACACCACTCTATCTTTTTAGAGGTGTATGGCACATTGAAGCTCAATGGAGTCTTTATCGATGATAGCGCAAGAACAGGACTTCATTCTTTGCCTCCCGGGTGTATTACCACATGGGATGAGCTTATGAAAGCTTTCCACGCAAAATTCTTCCCACCAAGCAAAATGGAAAGTTTGAGGAACCAAAACACCACCTTTACCCAAAAGGATGATGAAGCACTCTATGAGGCTAAGGAGCAGTTCAAAGACTTCTTGCGATTGTGCCCTCACCATAGCCATCAATGATGGATGATTGTTCAAGCTTTTCACATTAGAGTGACCCAACCTGTAAGGTCCACTATTCATGCGGCAGCAGGGGGAGCCTTGATGAATTTGACAGAAGAAGAGGCTTATAATTTGATTGAGGTGATGGCGCTCAATAATTTTCAATGGTCCAACGAACGAGGCCAACCCAAGCAGGTTGGTGTTAAGCATGAAGTTGCTGCACTTACTTTACTTAAAGCTAAACTAGATGCTACAACTGAAAGGTTAGAACGAACAAATTTGCATGCTGTGAATTCTAGTTTCCCTCTCCCATCATGTGAAATATGTCGTTCCATTGGCCATTTGACTGAGAATTGCCAAGTTGGGAGTCCTTTTGTCCAAAGCACTAGTGAAAAATGGAATTATGTCAATAATTTCAACACAAGGCCGACCAACCACCCTTACTCCAATACTTATAATCCGGGTTTGAGGAACTATCCAAATTTCTCATATAGGTCTAACCCTTCCACTACGCCGCAAATGAATGCTAGGCAACCCCTCGGTTTTGAAAGATCTCCTTTTCCTAAACAAGCTCCCTAAAAGTCCAACCTAAAGGCCATGATGGAGAGTATGCTTTTGGAGCAGTAAAAGCAAGATGGGCATATAAAGCAATTAGCCTCTAAAGTTGATGTACTTACTACTCATAACAAGATATTGGAAGCCCAAGTTCTCCAACAAGCTAGCTCTTCACTTGCATCTCTGGGTACACTGCCTAGTAAACACGAACTGAACGCCCATGAGCATTGTAATTGTGTTGCCTTAGAGGACGGGGTAGAGGACGCTAAAGACCCCAAGGACATACCACTTGGGCAGGGTAGAGAAATTATCAAGATTGAGAGTAAGGAGGACAATGTTGGCGGCAAGCCCATGACTTTCATAGAAAATAATAGTTTAAATATCCTCGCAGACATTCATAAAAAATTACAACGGAGGTATCCCAATTCCCATGCCATGGAGCAGGAGGGGAGCAAAAAATTTCGAAACTAGCCAGAACCACGGTCCGACCTTGGTGAGCCTGTAACTGCAGACCTCATCATATGCCTTCTTTGTGTGGCTGTGGATGCTCCATTTGCTGCTTAAAAGGGCATTCTCCAAGGCTTAAAAAGGATAGAATTCAGTAACCATAACCATCTCACTACTACTCTCACATCTCTCTCTTTTAGTTAGATTTTAGTTTCGTTTATTTTTAAACCAAAAGGTGAACTCAACGGGAGAAGCTTTGCTCTTGGAGGCTTGAAGATTGTTGCACAATTAAAGGGCTACCCTTGTTGTAAAGGTTTCCTTCCTTTGAACTTATTCTTGAACTCTTGTTTCAGTTGAATTAGGAATATAAGTGAGTAGTTATGTTTAAATTTAGGGATTTGTTAGCCATAGCATTGTAGTTGATCCTTTATCTTTACAAACTTGTGCTTATTTCATGGTTGGAATAATGTTGTTCTATCTTCAGATTAAAATGTTGTGGGCAGAATTTGGCAAATTTTGCTTGCTTATTTTAGGCAGTTGAGTGAAGTACTGAAAAGTGAAACTCGCTACTAGAACGCCTGGAGAGAGCATGAATTGGTGAAACTGGAGAAAGAATTGCTTGACAAGCGGACACGTAGCATTCATGAATCTTTAACCAACACTAAATCAAAGTTACTTGAGAGAGTGCTAGTTGAATTCATTTAGGCAATTTAATTTATTTCGAAAGAAAGGATTAAATTTTACTTGATTGCAATTCCCCTAATCGTTTAATCCGTGAAACGTGCATGCTTATTTCTATGATCTAACTTTTTACTTGACGAATCAAATTTCGAGATGATTCATTTTGATTGAATTTCAAATTAGTTAACTAGTTTATTTAAATCGACTCATTGAAAAGATTAATTGCTTAGCAATGTTAATAGGACATTAACTCGATAGATTACTGTCGTCCCTGAGGATGACCTTTTAATCTATTCCACAACATCCGTACACTTGTGAACATGTCTAGTTTTTGGCGCCGTTGCTGATGACCAAATTGTTAACCATTCTGTTAGTCTTACGAAATTAACTAAGTATTTTACTTTATTTTCCTTTTATTTTAAACTGCATTGGTAGTGTTGGTGATTGTGCTTGCAAGGATTTTCCCCTGTATATGTGACGTCCACTCCTTTACGAACTTGATCTTAAGATTGAGAAGACCCGAACATACACCTCTCTATCTTTTTACAGATTTGTGGCACATTGAAGCTCAACGCTGTCTCTGTCCACGATAAGGAGAGAGTAGGACTTCATTCTTTGACTCCCGGGTGTATTACCACAAGGGTTGAGCTTACAAGAGCTTTCCTTGTCAAATTCTTCCCAGCAAGCAAAATGGCAAGTTTGAGCAACCAAATCACCACCTTTACCCAAAAGGATGGTGAGACACTCCATGAGGCCTGGGACCAGTTCGAAGACTTATTGTGGTTGTGCCCTCACCATGGCCATCAATGCTGGATGATTGTTCAAGCTTTCCACATTGGAGTGACCCAACCTGTAAGGTCCACTATCAATGTGGTAGTAGCGGGAGCCTTGATGAATTTGACTGAAGATGAGGCTTATAATTTGATTGAGGAGATGGCGCTCAATCATTTTCAATGGTCCAACGAACAAGGCCAACCCAAGCGGGTTTGTGGTAAGCTTGAAGTTGCTGCACTTGCCTTACTTAAAGCTAAACTAGATGCTATGACTCAAAGGTTAGAATGATTGAATATGCATGCTATGAATTCTAGTTTCCCTCCACCATCATGTGAAATATGTTGTTACATTGGCCACCTGACTGAGAATTGCCACGTTGGAAGTCCTTTTGTCCAAAACATTGGCGACAATGCCAATTATGTCAATAATTTCAACCCGAGGTCGACCAATCACTCTTACTCCAATACTTATAATCTGGGTTGGAAGAACTATCCAAATTTCTCATATAGGCCTCACCCTTCCACTACGCCGCAAATGAATGCTAGGCAAACCCTTGATTTTGAAGATCTCCTTTCCCTCCACAACCTCTCCAAAAGTCCAACCAAGAGGCCATGATGGAGAGTATGCTTTTGGTGCACCGAAAGCAAGATGGGTATATAAAGCAACTAGCGTTTATAGTTGATGTGCTTACTACTCATAACAAGATGTTAGAAGCCCAAATTGTCCAACAAGATAGCTCTTCACCTACACCTCTCGCTACACTGCCGAGCAAACATAAACCGAACCACATGAGCATTGTAATTGTGTTGCCTTGAAGGACGGGGTAGAGGACGCTAGAGACCCCATGGACATACCACTTGGGGAGGGTAGAGAAATGATCATGGTTGAGAGTAAGGAGGGAAATCGTGGCGGAAAGCCCATGAGTTTCACAGGAAATAATAGCTTAGAGATCCTGGAAGACATTCATAGAAAATTACAACGGAGGTGCCCCGATTCCCACACCGTGGAGCACGAGGGGAGCAGAAAATTTTGAAACTAGCCAGAACCAGGGTCTTACCGTGGTGAGCCTGTAACTACTAACCTCAACATCTTCCTTCTTTGTGTCGCTGAGGATGCTCCATTTGATGCTCAAAATGGAGTGTTCCAAGGCTTACAAAGGAGAGAATTCAATAACCATAACCATCTCACTACTACTCTCACATATCTCTCTTTTAGTTAGAGTTTAGTTTCGTTTATTTTTGAAGCAAAAGGTGAACTTAAAGGGAGAGGCTTTACTGTTCGAGGCTTGAAGATTGTTGCACAATTGAAGGGCTGCCATTGTTGTAAATGTTTCCTTCCTTTGAACTTATTCCTGAACTGTTGTTTCAGTTGAATTAGAAACATAAGTGAGTAGTTATATTGAAATTTCGGGATTTGTTAGCTATAGCATTGCAGTTGGATCCTTTATCTTTACAAACTTGTGCTTATTTCATGGTTGGAATAATGTTCTTCTATCTTCAGATTGAAATGTTGTGGGTAGAATTTGGCAAATTTTGCTTGCTTATTTTAGGCAGTTGAGTGAAGTACTGAAAAGTGAAACTTGCTACTAAAACGCCTAGATAGAGCATGAATTGGTGAAATTGGAGAGAGAATTGCTTGAAACGAAGACACTTAGCATTCACGAATCCCGAACTTACACTAAATCAAAGTTACTTGAGAGAGTGCTAGCTGAATTCATTTAGGCAATTTAATTTATTTCGAAAGAAAGGATTAAATTTAACTCGATTGCAATTCCCCTAATCGTTTAATCTGTGAAATGTGCATGCTTATTTCTATCATCTAGCTCTTTACTTGCCGAATCAAATTGCGAGATGCTTCGCTTTGATTGAATTTCAAATTAGTTAACTAGTTTATTTAAATTGACTCGTTGAAAAGATTAATCGCTTAGCAATTTTAACAGGACGTTAACTCGATAGATTACTGTCGTCCCTAAGGATGACCTTTCAATCTATACCACAACACCCGTGCACTTGTGGATATGTCTAGTTTTTGGTGCCATAGCCGGGGACCAAATTGTTAACTATTCAGTTAGTCTTACGAAATTGACAAAGGATTTTACTTTATTTTCCTTTTCTTTTTGATTGCATTGGTGGTGTTGGTGATTGTGCTTGTAAGAATTTTCCCCCGTATATGCGAAGTCCACTCCTTTACGAACTTGATCTTGAGATTGAGAAGACTTTTGTTTAAAGGGGAAGAAGCAAAGACTTGAGGAACAAAGGCGCAAGGATAGATGGGCCTCACCAATTATGACAGGAGGAGGTGGTGAGCAAAGAGGGACGCATCGGGATTTTGTTACCCCAGGTGTCCAAGGAATCGCCTCAAGCATTGCTCGTCTTAACATGGACCAAACAATTTTGAGCTCAAGCCGGCTCTTGCCTCCATGGTGCAACACTCCTAATTTAGGGGCACCCCGTTGGAAGACCCGAACATACACCTCTCTATCTTTTTAGAGATATGTGTCACGTTGAAGCTCAACGATGTCTCTATCGATGATAAGGAGAGAGCAGGACTTCATTCGTTGACTCCCAAGTGTATTGCCACAAGGGATGAGCTTACGAGAGCTTTCCTTGCCAAGTTCTTCCCACCAAGCAAAATGGCAAGTTTGAGCAACCAAATCACCACCTTTACCCAAAAGGATGGTGAGACACTCCCTGAGGATTGGGACCAGTTCAAAGAGTAGTTGTGGTCGTGCCCTCACCATGGCCATCAATGACGGATGATTGTTCAAGCTTTCCACATTGGAGTGACCCAACTCGTATGGTCCACTATCGATGTGGTAGTAGCGGGAGCCTTGATGAATTTGACTCAAGACGAGGCTTATAATTTGATTGAGGAGATGGCGCTTAATCATTTTCAATGGTCCAACGAACAAGGCCAACCCAAGCAGGTTGGTAGTAAGCGTGAAGTTGCTGCACTTGCATTACTTAAAGCTAAACTAGATGCTATGACTCGAAGGTTAGAATGATTGAATATGCATGCCATGAATTCTAGTTTCCCTCCACCATCATGTGAAATATGTTATTCCATTGGCCACTTGACTGAGAATTGCCATGTTGGAAGTCCTTTTGTCCAAAACATAATGTCAATTACGTCAATAATTTCAACCCGAGGCCGACCAATCACTCTTACACCAATACTTAAAATTCGGGTTGGAAGAACTATCTAAATTTCTCATATAGGCCTCACCCTTCCACTACGCCGCAAATGAATGCTAGGCAACCCCCCTGTTTTTGAATATGTCCTTTCCCTCCACAACCTCTCCAAAAGTCCAACCCAGAGGCCATGATGGAGAGTAAGCTTTTGGTGCAGCGAAAGCAAGATCAGTATATAAAGCAATTAGCCTCTAAAGTTGATGTTCTTACTACTCATAACAAGATGTTAGAAGCCCAAATTGTCCAACAGGATAGCTCTTCACCTACACCTTTGGGTACACTACAGAGCAATTAAAAACCGAACCACGTGAGCATTGTAATTGTGTTGCCTTGAAGGACGGGGTAGAGGACGCCAGAGACCCCATGGACATACCACTTGGGGAGGGTAGAGAAATGATCATGGTTGAGAGTAAGGAGGGAAATCATGGCGGCAAGCCCATGACTTTCACAGGAAATAATAGCTTAGAGATCCTGGCAGACATTCATGGAAAATTACAACAGAGGTACCCCGATTCCCACGCCGTGGAGCAAGAGGGGAGCTGAAAATAGCTAACCTCAACATCTTCCTTCTTTGTGTTGCTAAGGATGCTCCATTTGCTGCTGAAAAGGGCGTGTTCCAAGGCTTACAAAGGATAGAATTCAATAACCATAACCATGTCACTACTACTTTCACATCTCTGTCATTTAGTTAGAGTTTAGTTTCGTTTATTTTTTAAGCAAAAGGTGAACTTAAAGGAAGAAGCTTTGTTATTCGAGGCTTGAAGATTGTTGCATAATTGAAGGGCTACCATTGCTCTGAAGGTTTCCTTCCTTTGAACTTATTCCTGAACTCTTGTTTCAGTTGAATTAAAAACATAAGTGAGTAGTTATATTTAAATTTAGGGATTTGTTAGCTATAGCATTGTAGTTGGATCCTTTATCTTTACAAACTTGTGCTTATTTCATGGTTGGAATAATGTTCTTCTATCTTCATATTGAAATGTTGTGGGTAGAATTTGGCAAATTTCGCTTGTTTATTTCGGCAGTTGAGTAAAGTACTGAAAAGTGAAACTCGCTACTAAAACGCATGGATAGAACATGAATTGGTGAAACTAGAGAGAGAATTGCTTGATAAGAGGACACTTAGCATTCGTGAATCTTGAACCGACACTAAATCAAAGTTACTTGAGAGAGTGGTAGTTGAATTCATTCAGGCAATTTAATTTTTTTCGAAAGAAAGGATTAAATTTAACTCGATTGCAATTCCCCAAATCGTTTAATCCGTGAAACGTGCATGCTTGTTTCTATGATCTAGCTCTTTACTTGGCAAATCAAATTCTGAGATGCTTCGCTTTGATTGAATTTCAAATTAGTTAACTAGTTTATTTAAATCGACTGATTGAAAAGATTAATCGCTTAGCAATTTTAATAGGACGTTAACTCGATAGATTACTGTCGTCCTTGAGGATGACCTTTTAATCTATACCACAACACCCATGCACTTGTGCACATGTCTAGTTTTTGGCGCCATAGCCGGGGACCAAATTGCTATCTATTCATTTAGTCTTATGAAATTGACTAAGTATTTTACTTTATTTTCCTTTTCTTTTTGATTGCATTGGTGGTGTTGGTGATTGTGCTTGTAAGAATTTCCCCCCGTATATGCGAAGTCCACTCCTTTACGAACCTGATCTTGAGATTGAGAAGACTTTTGTTTAAGGGGAAAGAAGCAAAGACTTGAGGAACAAAGGCGCAAGGATAGAAGGGCCTCTCCAATTATGGCAGGAGGATAGAAGGGCCTCTCCAATTATGGCAGGAGGAGGTGGTGAGCAAAGAGGGACGCATAGGGATTTTGCTAGCCCAGGTGTCCAAGGAATTGCCTCCAGCATTGTTCGTCTTAACATGAAGGCAAACAATTTTGAGCTCAAGCCGGCTCATGCTTCCATGGTGCAGCTCTCCAAATTTGGGGGCACCCCGACATACACCTCTCTATCGTTTTTTGAGATGTGTGGCACGTTGAAGCTCAACAATGTCTCTATCGACGACAAGGAGAGAGTAGGACTTCATTCTTTGACTCCCGAGTGTATTACCACAAGGGATGAGCTTACGAGAGCTTTCCTTGCCAAATTCTTCTCACCAAGCAAAATGGCAAGTTTGAGCAACCAAATCACCACCTTTACCCAAAAGGATGGTGTGACACTCCATGAGACTTGGGACCAGTTCAAAGACTTGTTTTGGTTGTGCCCTCACCATGGTCATCAGTGATGGATGATTGTTCAAGCTTTCCATATTGAAGTGACCCAACTTGTAAGGTCCACTATCGATGTGGTAGTAGCGGCAACCTTAATGAATTTGACTCAGGACGAGGCTTATAATTTGATTGACGACATGGCGCTCATTCATTTCCAACGTTCTAACGAACAAGGCCAACCCAAGCGGGTTGGTGGTAAGCTTGAAGTTGCTGCACTTGCTTTACTTAAAGCTAAACTAGATGCTATGACTCAAAGGCTAGAACGATTGAATATGCATGCTATGAATTCTAGTTTCCCTCCACCATCATGTGAAATATCTTGTTCCATTAGCCACTTGGCTGAGAATTGCCACGTTGGAAGTCCTTTTGTCCAAAACACTGGCGACAATGTCAATTATGTCAATAATTTCAACTCGAGGCCGATCAATTATGTCAATTATGTCAATAATTTTTCATATTAATTTTTCAGTTTTAATTTTCAGCTGAATATTGTGTTATTATTTCTATTTTTATTTTTCCAGATGATTTAGGATAGCTATTGACTGTTTTATTTCCACAATTAAATTTAGAATATTTAGGTGGCAACCTTAAGTTTTTTCTAGATTTTTACTTATTATATTTGATTTATTTTGGAAATACAAAAAGAAGTTATAATAAATTAGAGTAGTAAAATCACTTAGAATTAAACTAGCTTTTTGACATAATCTTTTCTCATGGAATCGATCCCTACTTTCCTATACTATAAATATTATTTATAAAATCAAAGTAGTGGTTCAATTTGTAGCTCTACGATAGGCTCTACAAATATTGGCGTCGTTGTCGGGGAAGGAAAATAAATTTGTTAGTTTACTTCTATTTAATTTTACTACTTTATTGTTTTGTTTTAACTCTAGTGTTTTATTTTTGTAGGTTGCCTTTAATTTATGAAATTGAGGAGTGGTAATGAGATTGGAAAAGACAAGGAGCAAGCGTTGGAAGCTAAAAACAAAGAAAGTTATCCTAAACCAGTAAGTCTTAAGATTAAAGAGGTAAGAATGCCCACTCTTTGGGAACTTGCTGCCCCTAATCTAGAAACCCAATCTTTGTCCATTACTTATGCTGCATTAGATAAACCTCTAAAATTGAACTCTGGATTCATTAATCTGTTACCCAAGTTTCAAGGATTAGCTGGAGATGACCCATACCTCATATTAGCGAATTCCTTATTACATGCCTTGCTATGGTGCTTGAAGGGATTCCTAAAGGCCAAATTAGGTTGAGGGCTTTTCCTTTTTCTTTGCTTGGTAATGCTAAAGATTGGTTGTATTACATGCCTGCTCAATCTTTCTTTACATGGATTGCATTGCACAAATCATTTTTAGAGAAATTTTTTCTAGCATCCCGAATTGGATCTATTAGGAAGGAAATATGTAGTGTCAAACAAACGAATGGAGAAACTTTTTGTTATTATTGGCAAAGATTTAATAAACTGTGTGCTAGTTGTCCGCAACATCAAATAACTGAACAGTTGTTGATTCAATATTTTTATGAAGGGTTGCTTCCTATGGATCGTAATATGGTTGATGCTGCTAGTGGGGGGCACTCTAGTTAATAAGACTCTAGCAGAGGCTACAGATTTATTCAATTTAATGGCCCAAAATACTCAGCAGTTTGGTGTTATGGAGTCACAATTTAAAAGGATTAATGAGATTGGTTCTGGTTCATCTGTAGAGAGTCAGTTATCTAACATTACTACTATGTTAAACAAGATTATCATTGGGGGAGTACAAAAAGCAATCATATGTGGAGTTTGTTGTCTAGAGAGGCATCCTATTGATGCACATCCTACACTTCAAGAGGGAAATATTAATGCTGTCTATTCTAACCAAGGTCAAAGGAGGTATGATCTATATTCTAACACCTATAATGAAGGATGGAGAGACCACCCTAACCTCAGGTATGGCCCTAAAACCAACCCACCTGGTTTTGACCAAACATCTCGTCCACCTTCTAATCAGGATAAGACCAACTTCCTACTAGAACAAGTCGTTGAGAAGATGGATGATAGGTTTTAGATTATGGAGGCAACTCTTAAGCAGGTTCAAGAGAGACAGACTGCAACTGATGTCATAGTTAGTAACTTGCAGTCTCAAATGCAACATAGGTTACCATCTCAGCCTTATCCTAACCCTAAGGAGAATGTTAGTGCCATGACACTTAGGAGTAGGAAAGAGCTAAAAGAAACTAGGAAGAGTAGAGAATTAGAACCTGAGTTAGAGGTCAAAGGGGCTGAACCATAGTTGGACAGAGATTTTAATTTAACTACTAAGGAAATAGGAGAGAAGAAAAGAGAAACTTTTAAGCCAATCCAACCTTTTCCTAGTAGATTTCGAAGCCCTACTTCTAAGGTGAATGAGGCTAACCAAGAGATCTTAGAGACATTTAGGAAGGTAGAGATCAACATACCTTTCCTTGATGCCATTAAATAGGTGCCTTGTTATGCTAAGTTCTTGAAAGAATTATGTACGACTAAAAGAAAGTTAGTAGGGACCGAAAAGGTAAATGTGGGGGAAAATGTGTCTGCAGTTTTTCAAAAGAAACTTCCCCCTAAGTGCAAAGACCCAAGTATGTTTTCTATTCCTTGTAAAATAGGAAATCTTTACTTTGATAAGGCTATGCTTGACATGGGTGGTTCCATTAATGTTATGCCTAGGTCTGTTTATGACAAACTGAACTTAGAAGAGTTAAAGAAAACAGGTATAGTGATTCAGTTAGCAGATAGGAGCAGTACTTACCCAGAAGGAGTCTTAGAGGATGCTTTAGTCCAAGTTAATGAGCTTGTGTTTCCTGTTGATTTTTCTGTGATGAACATGGGTGATGCATGTCATGATATTCCTATCTTGCTTGGTAGGCCATTTTTGAAAGCAGGTAGGACTAAAATTGATGTGCATGAAGGAGCATTAACTATGGAATTCGATGGTGAAGTGATTAAATTTAATATTTTTGATGCCATGAGATTTTCTACTGATGTGAATTACGTGTATGCACCTGATGTTATTGATGAGTTGTCCCAAGATATTTATGACTTGTCTAATGAAGATGAATTGTTGACTGTGCTTATTAAGAGTTTTGATCATGCTGGGTTTCAAAAAGTACCCTACCAAATTAATGGTGATCTAGTTGGTGTGATAGGGTCTTTATTCCACTTGCAAGTGCATAATGGACCTAACAAGCTTGAATTGCCCGTAAATCATGCTATATTACTTCCCTCTAGCATTTCACCCCCTCAACTGGAATTGAAACCTTTACCTGATAATTTGAAGTATGCTTATGTTAGATCTTAGAGTATACTTCCACAAGAGGGGGGTGAATTGTGGTGTCTGATTTTCGCGTTATAAGTAATAAACACCCTGACTGAGGTTGTTCTCAGATGACGAACACGCTGTTGACTTGTTTGCAGGGGGTGTTTTCAGATATTGCAAATACGAAAATCACCAAGATAAATGCGGAATTAAAGCACACACAATTTTTACGTAGAAAACACCTCTAGCCCAACTGAGGTGTGAAAAACCACGACCTACCT
>JACYFF010019584.1:36065210-36080878 GCA_017589665.1 Selenicereus undatus
AGGGGACTAGTGGACGTGGGGTAACTAGTCTTGGGGAAGACAGTTACGTGTGTGTTACAAGTTGTAACGGTGAAGGTTACTTTGTAACGTGTTTAGCCCGTATAGTGAAATTGTGTGAAACTCCTACAGGGGTAGGTCGTGTTTTTTTGCCTCAGTTCGGCTAGAGGTGTTTCCATGTAAAAATCCTGTGTTCACCTTTTTCTTCTAGTTATTTTCGTTGCATTTCAGTTTTTGGGCGTGTTACAAACAGCCTGTCCAAACAGGGCCTAAGTATGTTCCCAGAAAACTGCAAAAATTTGGCAACATAATTCACCCCCTCTTGTGTTTGTGGACTCTCAAAACTAACACCTTAAGCCAAGAATAGAGGAGTATTTCATCCTCATAATTCAAGTTCAATTGCAAGTTAGTAAGGTACATTGTGATCCTTTTGGTGGATTTGGTTGGTCAATTGATGAAGGGATTTGTGTTCTTGAGTTTGTAGAAGAAATCCCTTGTCTTATTTTACAAAGATTAAAGAGTTGAAATTCAAGTTTGATATGGACTCCCTTGGCCAACTCTTTTGAAAAAGAAAAAACAAAACAAGAACAAGATAACAAACACAAAAAGAAACGAAAGAAGGAAACAAAAAGAAATAAAAGAACGAGAAAAAAAAAAGAGTGTTGGCCTTGTTTGGATTGTAAAAAGGACATATCACTTTCAACTCTTTTTCTCTTCATTTGATTGCGAATGGGGGATGTATGTTGTTATTGAATTGTACTGGTTGAAGGGGAGTGTTACATGAGCGCATTGGAAGCGTTTAGCTCTTAATCTATAGCTTCTAGCTGCACATTTCCAAAGTACTCGTCCCACTCTTACCTTTGCCTATGGCCCTGTTATAACCTTATGAAGTCTTCATGATTGTCTAATGTGTATTGTATACTAGTGACGACGAATTAGATTCTTATCAAGGTTATGATAGATTTGAGTCTATGGAATGAGAACTGAGGGAACCTTCCTATATTTTCAAATACATGTGTGATGAGTGCCACATGACTATAGTGAGGTTCTACCAGCATTACTAGCTCTATTTGTTTCATATGTCGATGTAATTGAATTTGATGATTTTGGGGGGATTGATTCAAACATGTCATTGTGGTATGTTAAAACACTTTCAAAAACTTCATTTCCTAGTCTATTTGTTAAATGATTTTTGCACTTTTGGACTAAGTTTGGATCTGCTTTGCCATTTAGATGCTGCCAATGTCTTTCCTGATGAGGTTGTGAATAATTTTTGGTCTTAATATTTCTTAGAGACAAGCAACGACTCAAGCATGGGGGAGTTTGATAAGTGCTTTTATATGCTTCATTTTTAGAAAGTTTTGTAGAACTTTGTTGGGTATTTATGGGCTTCAAGCCATAATTTATGCCGTTTTATGCTTCAGTATGGCCCTTTGGTGATTCTTGCAGGATTTTAGGCCATTTGACCCAGTAACTGACCACCATTTCACTACATATTGACCCACCACGGAGCTACCCCAAGTCCCATGTTCGTGGAGCAAGAGAAAAGCAGAAAATTTTCGAACCAACCAGAACCACAGTCTGACCGTGGTTGGCATGTAACTGCTAACCTCTTCATCTTCCTTCGTTGTGTGGATGAGCATGTTCTGTTTGCTACTTAAAAGAGCGTGTTCCAAGGATTATGAAGGAAAGAATTCAGCAACCATAACCATCTCACTACCACTCTCATGTGTCTCTCTTTTAGTTAGAGTTTAGTTTAGTTTAGTTTATATTTAGAGCAAAAGGTGAACTTAAAGCGAGAAGCTTAGCTCTTGGAGGCTTGAAGATTGTTGCACAATTGAAGGTTTGTCATTGTTATAAAGTTTTCCTTCCTTTGAACTTATTCTTGAACTCTTCTTTTAGTTGAATTAGAAATATTAGTGAGTAGTTTTTATCTAAATCTAGGGATTTGTTAGCCATAGTATTATAGTTGGATCCTTTATCTTTACAATCTTTTGCTTATTTCATGATTGGAATTATTTACTTCTTTCCTGAGATTGAAATGTTGTAAGTAGAATTTGGCCAATTTTGCTTGCTTATGTTAGGTAGTTGAGTGAAGTACTGAAAAGTGAAACTTGCAACTAGAACGCCTGGATAAAACTTAACTTACTGAAACTCAAGAGAGAATTGCTTGTTAAGAGGAGACTTAGCATTCATGAATCTTCAACCTAGGCTAAATCAAAGGCACTTGAGGGAGTGTTAGTTGAATTCATTTAGGCAATTAATTTATTTCAAAAGAAAGGATTGCATTTAACTCGATTGCAATTCCTTGAATTGTTCAACGCGTGAAAAGTGCATACTTAATTCTATGATCCAACTCTTTACTTCGCAAATCAAATTCCTAAATGGTTGGTTTGATTGAATGTCAAATTAGATAACTGGTTTATCTAAATCGAATCACTGAAAAGATTGATCACTTACAAATTTCAATAGGATGTTAACTCGATAGATTATTATTGTCTCTGAGGACGATCTTTTAATCTATACTACAACATCCATGCGCTTGCGGACTTGACACATGTCCCAAAGCCAATCCTCGAGTGATAGTAAGGCAGCTGTGAAAGAGAGGGAGAGACAAGGAGTGTTTTGTTTAGGGTTAATGTAACTCCACCTTAATCAAATCCTCTAAACCTTCTTTATATAGGGATAGGTCATTGTAATCTCCACTAATTAGGTGGCGTAAATGTTTGAACACCCCTAGTTATTTACGGCCAGCCAGTAAGCAGGAAGTTTCTCATATGTGGAGTGTCCATAGAATATCAAAGTGCTTAGCATGACTAATTTATTCCAACCTACATCGGCCCATTTGCAAGTAGTGGCCCCATGATTAACCACTTACATGCAGTTTAAACATTAAACATTTTAGTAGAATTAGCCTTCCATGACCAATGATCCAATTATCATTGTTGTGCTACACAAAAACACCTTTGAACATTTCTTTGACTTTGCACATTTTCTTCAAATACCAATAGCAATCATCAGGTGCTATTAACCACTGGTTATTTTATGTGAATGGTCTCACATAGGTGTCTCACATAGTTATCACACACTAGCTACATTTCATCTGTTAGTATGATCTAAAAGAACAATGGATTGCCAAATATTTTGATGATGATGTCTTAAATATATTAGTTTTCACATTCAATTCTTAATACCCTTGTCGGAATTCATATGATTTTTGATTCTTTCAGAGAATTATGTCCTATGCTTGGGCTTAGATAGCTCGGTAGGTCAACTGATGTCATCTGGAATCACATGTAGTTGAATTTTATAAAATGGCCACTAGGGGTGTGGTTGGTAGGGGGGAAATCATTTTCCCAGAAAATCATTTTCCATGAAAAA
Organism: Selenicereus undatus; assembly: GCA_017589665.1. Lineage (NCBI taxonomy): Eukaryota > Viridiplantae > Streptophyta > Magnoliopsida > Caryophyllales > Cactaceae > Selenicereus > Selenicereus undatus. Next base: position 36,068,589 of record JACYFF010019584.1, read on the forward strand.
TATTTTCCCAAGAAAAATGATTTTTCACTTATATTTTCAGCTGTTTGATAGAATGGAAAACCTTTTTCTTTCCACTTCATTTTTTGCTATTTGATAGAATGAACCCCCCGCCCTCATTTCATTTCTTTTTACCATCAACCCCCTTCCCTGCTCACTGCTCTGACCCGACCCAACCAACGAATTCTATTTCTCTCTCATTTTCAAAATCAAACCCAAAACATCAGTAAGAAATATACTCGGTAATGAACCCAGAAAAAAAGAGAGTCAACATTAATGAATCTCAATTTTTTCACTATTCCTAAGGATTATCCAGTTGGCTTTGAGTGATATTAAACTCAAACTAAAAAAAATGGCGAACGGAGACACGATGGGCGTTTCAGATTGCCAAGTTCTTTAAAAGGGCAACAGTAACAAGGTAAGAGAACTCAAGAAATAATTACAGAGATTGATGATGGAAATCATCGATGAAGATGACGAAGATGAAGAGGAGGGGAAGAATAAGAGACAAAATGAGAGTGAAAATAGAGTGATTTTGGGCACAATTAAAAGAAAATAGAACGAGAGACAAAATTTGGCAACGAATATCGGGCCTGAAAAATCATTTTTCCTATTTTTTCAAGGGAAAACAATTTCCTTCAAATGGGGTAAAATAAATTTCCCCTGAAAATGATTTTCCCCTCCTTGTTTTACCAAACGACGTAAAATGGGAAAATTATTTTTCAGAAAAAAGATTTTTCCCCCTACCAAACACACCCTAGGTGTAAAAAAATTTTATAAGCGAGGTCTATCTAACCAGTTAGCCCGGATCTGCACATGCAATAGCTTATCATTATTATTATACGTAAAATTTCCACTAGATGTAAAATTTTATGATAGGCGAGGCCCATCTAACCACGTATGTTGGACCTGCACGTGCAACACATCATAGGCCGAGTTTAAAGAGTTCTTAAACATTCTAATATCCTCGAGAATGCTCTGGAACCTTCTGAAAAATGCAAGAATGTTCTATAATATTCTAGAACATTCTGGAGCACTCTATATACTTTTAAAGTATCTAGGACCTTATAGAGTATCGAGGACCTTGTGAAATATCCTAAAACTTTTTGGATTCTACTATAATATTCTTGAATACTCTTTAGAATGTTCCACAGTATTCTACTTGTGCGTAGTATCTAGGACATTTGTATAGGACATTTGTATAGAATATTTGCATGTGTCATATTTTCTTGTATCTTCCTTGTCATGTATATTTTTTTTTCGATCTCTCCCGTTACCTGGTTATCTTTTTTTTTTGCATGTCTTCGGTCCCGTTATCGTATTCGTTTGCGTACATTTTTTATATATATTTTGCCATTTTTTTGCCTTTATTTTGAAATCTTATCTTGAGTGTGATATCATCTTGTTTTAAAAAACTGTGACTCATTGACAATGAAATAGTTAGGCTAACAAAAAGCCCAACAAAAAGAACAAATAAATGTAACTAAAAGATTTTGGACTAATTTCATATGAGGATTGAAGATATTTCTTAAATCATTTGACATCCTTGTTTTTTTGTCAAAATATGACATTTCTAATTTTATTAGTTAATATTCACAACATTTTATATAAGCATTTGTTTGGTATTTTGCATGATTGACATTTGTTTTAATATAAATATAAGCATTTATGTAATATAAAAATAAGCATTATAGTTTATTTGTGTATATTGACAAGCATTTAATTAATTTAGTGTGTAAATGAACATTCTATTTACATGAAAGCATTTTAGTCATTTGCCAATATGCATTAATTAAGTTAGCATAAGGTTTGTTTTTGTTATAGGGAACTGGAGACATGTATTATGATTTAGATGAACATATATTTGTTATTCAAACAAATATTGAGCAGGAAGATGAGTGTTATAATAGTTTATTGATGTTCAGCAGTTATTTCCTTCTATTTGTTAGTAAAGCAACGTCAGAGAGTAGGGTGAACGGACCATCAGGTAAAAATAAGCATTTTGCTTGATAAATTTATAAACATTTTTTGGTATGTTAATAAGCATTTTATATGGCCATTTTCTTGATATTTTACATGATTGTTATTTATTTTAACATACATATAAGCATTTATTTAAGACGAAAATATGCACTGTAATTGATTTATAAATATTGATAAGCATTTATTTATAAATAAGGATTTTCATCATTTGATGATAAACATTCTTTTTAGATATATGGTAGCCATTAAGTTGGCTTGCACTTGTAAATAAGCATTTATTTGGTGTGCATATAATCATTTTGGTTAAGTTGAGATTAACATTTTGGGGTTATGTTATAAATATAATTAGTTTATAGAGTTATATGAGCATATATTGTATGTGTAGATAAGCATTTTTGTAATTTAGAAATAACCATCTTAGTTATATGTGTAAAATATAATTGAGAAGATAAAAGAGTAAACTAGTATTTACAAAAATATACACATTTTTCTATAGTTCAACAAATGAATTCAGCAGAAAAAACAAATGAACTAGAAAAAAAACCCCTACGTCCATAAAAAACTTGAAGTTGATGAAAATGAACAAACATATATAGAGGGTGTTTAGCCAAACACTTACAAAAACATTTCAGCTTATTAAAAGCATTCTTTCCAAAACTATTTTTACATAAATTCATAAGTGTTTGATCAAGCTTGTAACGGAAGTATTTTTTAGAAATTTAAATTGTTTGGTCTTGCTTTTATGAAAATGGTTTGCATTTCACTACGTATAACCTCTTCTTCCTTCTCATTTTTCCCCTTGCTCTGTGACTTATCTACGGAAGCAACAGGCGATGATTGTTACAGACAAATTCGACTCCTTGCTGGCTAATGCCATTGTAAAACATCTAAATTCTAATTTTATGCTTCAATTTATAGAAAACTATGATCTCATGAGCGCCCCCCTGGGGAAAAAAAAAGAGAGATATACGTTGAACATGAGAAATAAAGAAGAGATGAGAGAGAAATTGACAAGTAGATTATAGTTCACTAGAAACACCATATAAAAGTTGGTCACTTTATAGTTATTATTCTTTTAATTCTTTTGGTATTTGCTTGCTTATCGCATATGAAGCATAGATTGAGTGGGATTCTATGTTAATTTTTCACTTCCCTTTTTTTGGGGGTTGCTACAAGCAGTTTTATATCAAAATCTGGGTAAAAGAAATTTACAACACTAGCATCTCCTATTCTATAATTAGATTCATGCTAGAATAGTGTCACTATGAGGCATAGACTCAATTTGCAATGAGTAATTTCAATTAAGAAGGGTTAGAAGACCTAAGTAGAGAGAAGCTCAAATACAGACTGGGGGCAAAGCGGAGAGGAGACAGAAGTTGTAAGAAAGCAAATTCGACGGGCTACTATGCAGGAGGTGGGAAGGAATTAGTTGGGTTCATAAGAGCCTAATGGTCAAAGATATAAAATAAACACTGTTAGGAAATTAGAGTAAACTAATAGCGGAAGCAATAGGATGAAACAAATATTTGGAAACTTAAAGAAAGATAACAAGAACAAAACAATGCCACACAAGATTTACGTGGAAACCCAATACGGGAAAAACCATGGACGGCGACGAGCACAATCAATCCACTACATGAGTAGGGAGAATACAAAATGATCACAATCACAACAAGTGATTTGATCCAACAAAAGAATTACAACCTCTCTTGTAATCTCTCTCACAATTCTCTACCTCTCAATGTGTTTAGGGATTCAGGAGTGATTCTGGAGTGATTTTAGATCCTAGGTATGACCTCCTTTTATAGGGTTTAGAAAACTAGAGTTTTACGCTTAGAGACAAACCCTAGCCGCCAGGAGAAACTGCACTTCAAGACAAACCCTAGCCGCCTTTGATTTTGGGCCACGAAGCCCAATAACCCAACAATCTCCACCTTAGACCGAAATCTCTAATGACCAACTCTGTAACACCGTAATAGCACCCCGAAGGGTGATCCACCCCCCAAAGGGCCAATGCCTCGAAGGGCGCTTAGATACTGTGAATGCCAACTAAGTCCAAGCAATGCTCGAACTTAGCTATAGGTAGAGGCTTGGTTAACATATCTGCAGGATTTTCCGAAGTACAAACCTTCCTTACCACTATTTCCCCTACAACAACTATATCTCTGACATAGTGATACTTGACACTGATGTGCTTGGTCTTCGAATGGTAGGCATCATTCTTAGTCAGGTGGATAGCACTCTGACTATCAGAAAACACCACAGTGGCGGCCTGTGGAACTCCAAGATCAGTAACGAGGCCCCTCAACCAAGTAGCCTCATTCTCTCCTTCAGTAGCAGCAACATACTCAGCCTCTGTAGTAGATAGAGCTGTAATTGACTGAAGCAATGCTTTCCAAGAGATAGCACCTGTACACATAGTGAAGATATACCCATATATGGACCTTCTCCTATCAAGGTCACCAATATAGTTAGAATCAACAAAACCTGTAACATCATATATAGCAGCTTTGTTTCTATGAAATACCAACCCCCTCTTAAGAGTACCCTTCACATAGCGAAGGATCCACTTCACAGCTTCCTAATGATCATTTGGAAGATTATGTATATACCTACTTACCACACTCACAGCATGTGACAAGTCTGGCCTAGTGCATACCATGGCATACATCAAACTACGAACAACATTAGAATAAGGGACATTAGACATTCTGTTTATGTCCTCCTTAGATTGGGGATAACACTCAACAGACAATCTGAAATGTGCAGCAAGGGGTGTGGAAACTGCCTTACAGTTATCCATACTAAATATGCCTAGTACTTTTTTAAGGTAGTGTCCTTGAGATAAGTACAACTTACCAGCCTTTCGATCCCTCTGAATCTCCATGCCTAAAATCTTCTTCGCTGCACCCAGGTCCTTCATCTCAAACTCCTCACTGAGTTGAGATTTCAACTTGCTAATCAAGGATTTATCCTTAGAGGCAATCAGCATATCGTTAACATACAATAGCAAGTAAATAAAAGTACCATCAGAATATTGTCTAAAATACACACAATTATCATATCGACTGTGTGTATCCTTGTGCAATCATGAAGGTGTCAAACCTTTTGTGCCACTGCCTAGGAGCCTGCTTAAGTCCGTACAAGGACTTTTTCAATCTACATACCAGTTGTTCCTTCCCAGGAACAACAAAACCTCCGGGTTGCCTCATGTAGACCTCCTCCTCTAACTCCCCATGAAGGAATGCAGTCTTCACATCAAGCTGCTCCAACTCCAAATCAAACAATGCAGCAAATGCAAGAAGCACTCTAATGGAGGTATATCTAACAATAGGTGAAAATACCTCATTATAGTCAATACCTTCTTTCTGATTGCAACCACGAGTAGCCAGGCGTGTTTTCCACCTTGCTTCTTCAACTCCGGGAATACCTTCCTTTTTCTTGTAGATCCATTTGGCAGTTAAGGCTCTCAGGCCTTTAGGTAGCTTACATAATTCCCAAGTTTGATTCTTTTGTAAACTCTCCATTTCCTCTTGCATATTGAGGATCCAATTAGATGAATTTGGGCAGGAGATTGCTTCAGTATAGGTAGAAGGTTCCACACCTTCAGGCACCTCCTCTGCAACTGAAAGTGCATATGCTATCAGTCCCTCATCGTCATTGTAGCGGACAGGTCTCCTGATCTCCCTTCGGGGACGATCACGAGCTATAGAGTGAACAATCTCCAGCTGAGGCTGATCAGAACTGATAGTGTCAGGTTCAATACCCTGGGCCTCCCTGTTAGGGTGATTAGCAGCTCCAACTTGAATTGCAATGGTCTCCACTTCTATCTCCATACTGGTATCCTCCTGATCACCTATACCAGTGGAAAAAACAACAAAATCCTTCCCAGAAGATAACATAGCAGTCTCATTGAAAGTGACATCCCTACTCTGAATTACTTTCTTAGGCTCAAGACACCACATGCGGTATCCTTTAGACTCAGATGCATATCCAAGAAACATGCACTTGACAGCCCTAGGGGCTAACTTTCTATTATTCACATGGGCATACACAGGATATCTAAATATTCTCAAACTAGAATAATCAACAGGATTACTTGACCATACTTTTTTTGGAATCTGAAAATCAATGGAGGTGTGTGGTGAACGATTCACCAAGTAGCAAGCTATAGAAATAGCCTCTGCCTAAAAAGCTTTGCGATCCCAAAGCCCGACATTTGAAAGCATACATCGAGCTTTCTCCAGTAGAGTCCTGTTGATTCGTTCTGCAACCCCATTTTGCTGTGGTTTTCCAACCAATGTCTTGTGCCTAGCTATGCCATTCATCATGCAGAACTCTTCAAACTTTGACTCAACGAACTCAAGACCATTGTCAGTCCTAGGTTTCTTGATATTTCTCCCAGTCTGGTTCTCAACCAGAGCCTTGAACTTCTTGAATATGGAGAATGTCTCATTTTTCTGTCTCAAGAAGTAAACCCAAACTTTACGTGAGAAATCATCAACAAAAGTTAGCATGTAGCGCTTACCTCCAAGAGGAGGAACCTTCGAAGGACCCCACAGATTAGAATGAATGTAGTCAAGGATCCCTTGAGTATGATACTTCGCTTTAGAGAAACTCACCCTCTTCTGTTTTCCAAAAACACAGTGATCACAAAAATAAAACTTACTCGTAACAGCACTACCCAGACAACCTTTCTTACTTAGAATGGTCATCCCTTTCTCACTCATATGGCCTAATCTCATGTGCCATAATCTTGTATCATTAGCATCCGCTGATGGTGCACCAACTGCAGCTACTCCTATAACTGTAGTTCCTTGTAGGATGTAGAGATTGCCCTGCCGCAGTCCCTTTATTACCACCATGGCTCCCTTTATCACTTTTAGGACACCATTTTTCATAACAATCCTGCAACAATTAGTCTCAAGAGTACCCAAGGAGATCAAAAAACGAGTCATATCAAGTATGTGACGAACCTTGGACAAAGTTCTAACTATGCTATCATGGGTTTTAACCTGTACAGTACCTATTCCTACAACTTGGCACTCAGCATCGTTGCCCATAATACAACTCCAGTATCAACAGGCTCATAAGTGACAAACTAGTCCCTACGAGGACACATGTGATACGTACAACTAGAATCTAAAACCCAATCATCACCTAATCCCTTTTTAGAGGTGGTGGCCAAAGATATGGTAGCAAGCAATACATCACCCTCATACTCTGACTCTACTACACAATCAGTTGTAGCAGTTTTCTCCTTTTCTTCTTTCCCTTTCTTTTTCTTTAGTTTCCAGCAGTTAGCCTGAATATGACCCAATTTACCACAATAATTATAGGTCTTATTGGAATGAGGATTCTTAGACTTAGATCGGGTATTTTTCTTATTACCTTTCCCCTTTTGCGTAGTTCTACCCTTAATAACTAATTCCTCAACAGGATCAGCATGGATATCATGGTTAAATTTCTCCTTAGACAGCAGATTAGACTTGACATCTTCAAAAGATATAGTATCAGAATTACTATATAGCATAATCTCCTTAAAGTGTTTAATAGAAGGGGTAGAGACACAACAAGCAGAATAGCTTTATCCTCATCCTCAATCTTTACATCCAAACTCTCCAAATCAACCAGAATAGAATTAAATTCATTCAAATGTTTTTGAATAGGGGTACCTTTAGCCATACTAAAGGTGTACAACCTTTTCTTCAAACGGATCTTGTTGTCTAGACTCTTCGTCATGTAGAGTTCCTCCAGCCGAGTCCACATATCCACGGCAGTTGCCTTATCGAGCACCTCTTGCAGGACATGTGGTGCCAGGCACAACTGAATGGCTGAAATCGCCTTCAACTCCAATTCTTCCCATTCCACGTCTATTAGCGATCCACGCCTCTTCTTTTGGTCTGTTGCCCATTGTTCGTCAGTCATCTTCTCGGGTTTCACGTGAGGTCCTTGTAGAATCTTCCACAACCCATGCCGGATGAGAATTGCTCTCATTTGCACTTTCAAGAGATTAAAACTAATCTCCCCATCAAATTTCTGAATATCAACATTCATAATTGAAGACATCCTAAACCAAAGCTCTGATACTACTTGTTAGAAAATTAGAGTGAACTAATAGCGGAAGCAATAGGATGAAACAGATATTCAGAAACTTAAAGAAAAATAACAAGAACAAAACAACGACACACAAGATTTACGTGGAAACCCAATGAAGGAAAAAACCACGGACGGCGACGAGCACAATCAATCTACTATATGAGTAGGGAGAATACAAAACAATCACAATCACAACAAGTGATTTGATCCAACAACAGAATTACAACCTCTCTTGTAATCTCTCTCACAATTCTCTACCTCTCAATGTGTTTAGGGATTCAGGAGTGATTCTGGAGTGATTTTAGAACCAAGGTATGACCCCCTTTTATAGGGTCTAGAAAACCAGGGTTTTGCCCTTAGAGACAAACCCTAGCCGCCAGGAGAAACTGCGCTTCAAGACAAACCCTAGCCGCCTTTGATTTTGGGCCACGAAGCCCAACAACCTAACAAACACTTAATGTACCGCGCTCATCAGTGATGAGCAGAAACAAAACCATCAATCTTGGGTTTCTGCTTTTGGGGGTTCTTCTCCCTAAAATCACTTTTAAAACGCTGTTATTCACTTTTGGAAAAATGGGCGTTTAGCCCAATTTCTATTTTAGAATGCCAAAAGTAGTTTCAAAATCAAGGCCAAACACCCACATAGTTTAACAAGTGAACTAAACAAACTCACAATCTTAAAGAAGCCCAATAATTAGTTGAACAATTATAGATAGTGATAATTGAAAAAAAAAAAGAAGAAAGAAAATGAACAAATGAATGATAAATGAAACAAAAAAAGCGATCAAAATGGCAGCACATGGAGTCAAACTCCTCCCTTTACGGGTTTTTATGTGGATGTTTCAAAAGCATAAAGTCAACATTCATACATCTTTTTATGAGCCTTTATGTGGATAATTTATGCTTCAACATTCGATCTCTCCTTCTTTATTGAGGGAGTTTAAATTTGGGCATCTTATATATTGGGCATCTCTAGTAAGCATTTGGTGTGTGACAATTGTCTAACCATAGTGTGAGCATTTTGGGGCGTTTTGGCATTCGGGAGTGCCGTTAGGCACGTCCCTCTCATGGCCATTTTATGAGGTGTTTATGAGTCGTTGGAGCCTCTTCTACTCCATATTTTTCTTGAGTTAGAGTTTGGCAGATTTTATTCTTTCGATTTTGTTGTCGGTTTAAGATCTTTATCTCTCTTTTGTATCGACCTCTTTTGACTCACATTTGAGATCATTTTGTACTCACTTTTACCATAGTGGATCTTTGTACCATTGTTGCCCCCCGTGCCCATCGTTTTCTGCCAATTTAGATTTCCACGTAAAAATCTTGTACCTACTATTATCTCTTTGATCTTGTTCTAGTGTTCTCAAATGTCAACATCCTTTATCATGCTTATGCATATACATAGCTCAAATGTACTATTAAATTTTTCCTAACATAATATGTTGAGATTGTCTGATTATTTATATCACAGGCAAACCAATGGAGCCTTAGCCTAATGATAAAGACTGAGGTATTGGGTATATTAAGCCCCAAGTTTGATTCACCCCTCCCTGATTATATTGTAATTGCATTGTATTGTCCTTTGTGGCTCTTACAGAAAGAAAAAAAAGGCAAGCTATCCAAGCTTTAGCAAGGTAGGCCCTAGATTGCAATGTAATAACTGGATTCTCTCCATTAGCATTTAGGATTCTAATAATTTCAAGATGTTTTGTAAATAGATGTACCAAAAAGTTATAGTAGTTGTCGCTATATGACAACCACTGTAATTAGAGAAATCTAGAGTGTACATGTGTTATAAGTTAATCTTGACCGTTTATTTTATTTTATTTTTTGAGTAATTAAAAATGTGTTATAAAAATTATATAATGCCTTTATATATTAAAGAAAATTAATTTTATAAGGATTTTTTTATTACTCTATATATCTATTTTATTTGAAACAAAACTAAAATTTATAAAAAGAAAAGACAAAATATATTCAACACGTGCGTTTCTTCATTGAAGGACATCACTTGAGGCCATTATCACCAGCGAGCCACCAAACAGCCATTTATATCGGCAATTGCTACTTTACGGCCATCCTCACCGGTGATAATGGTGGACCATCTCCTTTAACCAACCCAAACCTCAAACAACCCTGTAGGAGAGAGATTCAGGGGCCGGGAAAGTAGAAGTCGATGGTAAAAATGGTCGTCCAATGGCTCGCTAGTTATAATGGCCTCAAGTGGTCTCCTCTTTGCTATCAAATAAATAATCATTTGAAGCAATTCCTATAAATCCAGCATACAAGCGTAAAAATCATTTCTTTAATTTGACAATGCCAAACAACAATGCTGAGAAGTTAAATATAGCAAATCGTATTGGATACTGTCAAACGTCTTACATCTGACCTACTAAGTAATTGGAAAAAAACACCTTCATAAACAAAGGTTAAAAACAAGGCGAAGGAAAGTACAATGAGAGGAACAATGAAAAGGAAGAAAAAAAAAAAAAAACCTCCAACGACTTCCAAAATTGAAAAACATTTCCTTTCAGTTACAGTATATGGTCGTTATTTAATCACCAAAATGTATTTCAACTTCGTTTTTTCTCTTTTTTAAATTTTTGTCCTTTGGAGGTGGCAAGCCAATAAATATTACTCTGGAATAAATCGTAAATTATACTTTAAGTGGGACTAAAAGCCCTGGTCATGGAAGGGCTGACTAGTGGCCGTACTTGATCCACTATCAATGACAAGATTATGCCCATTGACAAACTTGCCGTCATCACTAGCCAAATATAGGGCAGCTCGAGCAACATCCTCAGCCATCAACACTCCTCGAGCACCACTAAGCCCCGGAGTCATCCCCGAGAACACCCCGGAGGGGGAGATGCAGTTCACCCTGATCCCATGTTGCCCGAGCTCGGCGCTCAAGTTCTTAGCCAGCCCCAAAACACCATATTTTGACATGGTATACGGGTGACTTGCTATGCCCCCTATCAATGTGCAAACACTAGCCGTGAACAATATGCACCCTTGCTTTTGGGGCAACATGACCCGGGCAGCATGCTTGGCCCCAAAGAACGACCCGTACAGGTTGACCCCGAGCACCCTGTCTAAGCCCTCCTTTTTTGAGATCAAAATCGATGCTCCAAAGCCGTCCATTATGCCAGCGTTGTTGTACATGATATCAAGCCTTCCATACTTGGAAATGGTCGAGTCAATAAGGTCCACGAGATCAGTTTCCTTGGATATGTCACAATGGATGTAACAAACATTTGGATGGTCGATATTTTTGACAAGGTCTAAGCCAAGGTCGTCTTGTATATCAGCAATTACCACTTTGGCCCCATGCTCCGAGAAGAGCTTTACTGTAGAAGCGCCAATTCCGCTGGCTCCTCCAGTGATTATTGCAACCTTGCCATCTAATCTGAGAGCATTCAAATATTCGTAACGTTTATGTGCAATAAAAATATCTGAGCCAAGTGACAAGAGGTGAACGTAAATTCATTAATTTTGAAGAAAGTCCATGATTACTCAAGTAAATTAAAACCCTTGCTGGCTTGTTGCCATAATGTTTTCAAGAATTTTATTGGCAATACTGATAGAAACATTCCATTACCGCAATGCCCAGGGACCACAGTCCCAGGTATATAAGAGTTGGTTCATTGGACTATCAGTAATCTCTTACCTATTGCGGGAGATTGAAATAGCAGAAGTACTCATCTTGCTTCGAATATGGAGGCTGGAAGAGGCCGAGTCTAGGCCGGTACGTAAGTATCTTATCGACGGAACTTTGATGAGGATTGCTATTTGATTGCTTTGCTTAGATGATATCTGTTTATATAGAGATTCATTCAATTCTCCAAAAGATTAATCTGATTAAATATTGGTAAATTATCATTGTGCTAATTAGTTTTTGAAGATTTATAGAAAGGACGTCAGACGGGATTTGATTTGATTGAATTTGAAATAAGAAAAATTTATACGAAATTTGCATGATATCACGACTAGTATTTCTACTTGGATTCGCCCAAGCCAATGTCATCAAATTTCGATACCAAATCGTACTATGGTTGCCCATATTTAAAAGTTGACATGTTTAACTTTGAAAAGTCAGCTAGATTTGTTAGATTTGGTTTGAAAATGTAAGTAGCAAATATCAAATTGACACCAAAAAATACAAATGCCACCTTCCCTATATTTAAATGAAGTCACTCCAAAAACCTTATATA
>JACYFF010019584.1:36081278-36096882 GCA_017589665.1 Selenicereus undatus
ATATATATATATATATATATATATAATAGGCCTCATTTTTTATTATATTTAACGATTTTGAGGATCTTAAACTGATTTTGGAATGACAACATGACTTATGAACCAAAATTTTTTCGGGATATCCACTATCTCGTATTGTTGAAATGTATGCCTCTTTTGGTTCTAAAAAAAGTGTGATATAGATTTTTCATTTAATAGTCTATACTTTACAAAATCTATTTGAAATACAATGTGTTGCATACTGGTCAATCTAACTTTCCAAATCACTTCTTTATTTTGACATTGTCCTCTAAATAGATTTCATACAAAATATAAAGATATCTAATGACATATCCTTTGTGTTATTTTACTTTAATTGATTAGAATGTCAGTGTTTGAAGACTGAATCAATAGTAGTTATGGCATAAAGGAGAGTTCTATTCTATATTAGGTCAATAGTACCTTGACTCTAATGAGATGGAGGATCTATGATAAAAAATAAAAAAAAAGGCATACTTGACAGATTGTTCCCATGAGAAATTTACTTTGATGAGCTTGAGCCTTTTTTGAAGCGCATTGTGACTCTTTTTCTGAAGTAAGCTGTGAACGTTTATCGTTACATGTGTTAATATTTAAATATAAAATGAGATATACTAGAAATAAATATTGTAGAATTGTAACATTAATGCTTATTATGAGGAGCGAATGCCCTCAGTACACTAGTTAAATGCTCATTAAAGCTCCTTTATGTGTTCGGATCGACGTTTCGCTAGGCCATGGTTGAATCCATCCACCTAAACAGGTAGGCAAAGGATTACAACTTTATTACTCTCCAAGCATCCAAACTATATAAGAGGCTATTTGATCTACTTTTACGAAAACTGTCTTTGTTTCTTAAAAATAATTTTTGTGAGAGCTACTTTTGGAGAAGTTTTGGACAGTTTGACCTGAGTTACAGTATAAGTATTTTATCATTTGCGTTGTTTGGCAAAGCTTTTGACTATCTTTATGTTTAGTCTTATTGTCTAATTTTATTCATTTATCAAGCCTTGTGTTGTAAATTTTTTTCCCTTCATCAAAGTATAAGATTGCTCATTTTAATAGCCATTAATTTTATATATCTACCTTGGACTCGCCTAGGTCATGTTGGCTAATGATCGTACCACCATCTAGGTTCTCCCCACATTTAGATCATAGGATAAAAGATTGAAGACATCTGAAAATATTACATCATGGCAATATGTGTTGAAGGACCTCTTCAAGTATCCTTTCAATTGCTATGCCACTCTCCAGAGTGATCAATAAAATTTTTAGCATCTCTCTCAACTAAAGATGCAATTACAATATCAAATTTCTTTTTCTATAGCCTTATTCCATAGGTGAAGTTCATTGTTGGTAATAATAGCAAAAGCTAGCTCCCTTCTTTCTTGCCTACTCCTTGTCTCACATAGGAGGATTAGAAGCCTCTTTACGGGTTTTTATTACTCCCTTTTCCTTGGACTGGATGAATTCCTTGGGACTTGGTTTTGTTAGTGTTGTGGGGTGAGGGTTAACCACCACATGTAACCACTACACATGCGAACACGTACCATCCACTTGGTCCAAGCTGGGCACGGCTGTGGCCTATGTTTGCTAATTTTTTGGAGGAAAATTCTTTTATTTTTTGTTCGTTGGCCGCGTAACAATCAACAATTGCTTGCAGATTTCTCTCCGCTTTTTCCTCCAGTAACAGCTAATGGCCAGTCAATTAGTGGCTAGTTAGTTAATGCCTAATTTCCAGCCACAAAATCTCTTTGATTACTAGATTTTTCTTACCTCCAACAGTTATTTTTTTCAATATAAATACCCAGCTTTCTTACTACTGCAAGACACACTGAAAACAGCCTTCCTCTCCTCTCTTCCTATGCTATTCTCTCTTCTATTGCTATGGGAAATTGCACTCTTGTTTATTCCAAACTTTTGGCTGCAAGTGCACGCGTTCAAAGGTTAGTTGTGTAAACCTTAGGGAGTGAATGGCTGCTTCAATTTGCACCCAAGTCGCGCCAAAATTGCTTTCAAGGGAATGGTACTCCATGACATAGCTCTTTTTCTCATTTCCTTGCCATTTGATTTCGATATACTTTTCCTACAATTTAAAAGCGATTTCCTATCGTATACCAATTAGTGGCTCTCTCAATTAAGAAAGCCCTCCTAGACCTCTGAGAACTTGAACCTTTGGGTGGAATGAACTACAAATGTTGGTCCCAAAACTTCTAATTTTCTTTGAACAATTAGAAGTCGACTAAGTGTTGTTCTCTGGCCGAACTAAAGAGAACAATGCATTTGAAGCCTCTGTTGCTGCCCTTGATGTAAAAGACAAAGACAACAACAAGCGTGGCAATGAGGCTCCCAGGAAAAAAATTCAAGAAAGATAACAAAATGGCCAGGGAACATCTGTTGAATTATGTGATTAACCCCTTGTGCGATTTGTTTGTCACATTCAAATCTACCAAGCTCATATGGGAGAGACTAGAGGTCAAATATGAAGCTGATGATGCTGGAAAGAAGAAATACATGGTTGGTGAACGGCTGCAACTCCAAATCACAATTTGTAACACCCCCTGATCTCTAATTCATTATTAAACACCATTATTAACGAAAATGCAGCGGAAACCTAAATGGGGTGCTACCGCCGTGTTCCCTTCTTGGAAACACCAGACTGGATATCAAGTCGGACAATTAATACCAAGTGTTCGTAAAGAAAATCAACCTTACAGTGTTCAAAACTTTAACATCACAAATTAAATCAACTATTGTCTGTTACAACCTCTATCATTCATTTCATTCATATGCCGCATTCGAATCTCACCCTACTTTTGAGTCCCCAGCCCTAAGCATAGCTAGATCACCTGAAAACAAAACATTTTATAACAGTGAGATAAACTCAGTAACAAGCACATCTAACAGTCAAACACGCATACAAATCCATTTTGAAAACATTTGAGGGAAGGGGCAACGATACATCTTGTAAGCACACAACCCATTATCACCATCTTCATTGATCATCACTTTCAAAATCATAATTCCATCATTTAATTCAATCTGCATCTGTTCCAGTGAACGTTTAGGTGAGCGACCCCAGTGGGTCTCATGGCCTGCGCTCCGACATAGCGCAGCCGCTTAACCCACTCCTAGCCTACCGCTTCTCAAGTGGTTACCGCTTATCTTTTCCTGGCCTACCACCATTATGGGTGGTTACCGATAGTCCTGGCTCACGTCTCAACCGAGCACGTGGCCGCTCACATGCATGCACTTGTTACCCGGGGAAGGCAATGGCCTTCAATCACTCCAAATCTATTTAACTCACCCCATTCAGTTCTTTTTAATTAATGAGTCATTACCTCTTACCGAAGGTAAACTTAGCATAATCAGTTCGTTCATATTCAAACACCTTCCCCCACAGAACTTGCAATAGAAATCCAAGAATTCCAAACACAATCGAAATAAATGTCAACTCTCGTGACATGGTAAGTTTCAACTTCCAGACATAACACAACATACAGTCTTCATCATGCAGTCACTTTCATTTCCTATACCAGTGTTCCTTCAGTTTTGAAAAGAAATGCCAGAAATTCTTACTTAAGTTCCAAAACGTTCATGGTTTCAACAATGCAGGGGAAGGGTTAGGGTATGATTGTTACCTGGACACCGTATAATTTGCGGGCTTGGTTACTTAAGCAAGTTCACTGCTCTGCACCTAGGCCCACACATAGCCCACAGTCAGTACACGCTCAATATAGGACATCCTTGGCCCTCCCACAAATTTATAAAAGGATTTCTAGATTTTTAATCCATCCAAACCTTAACCCTGGTTAAGGTTCAGGTTGGCCAGTTTCTAAGTTCAACTTACAGAAGCTATAACTTTGGTTCCCAATATCCAATTCTAGTGTTCGAAGTCACATTCCAATCCATCTACCATAAAATTTTCAGGATTTTTGAACAACTAGATTAATTCTCACGAATTTATGAAGTCAGGGTAAAGTAGGGATGAATCTGAGTATTTTCCTCCTCCCTCTTATGCACGGTTTTTGCTTAGTTTTGGTGCATCAAAATTTTATCCATTCTCAACAACATCCTTAAACCCTTACCCAGACCCAATCATGCCAAAATAAATCACTTTTACTGAGACTAAAAATAAAACGCCATTAAATCATCATTATGAATTACCTTGAATCAAAAATGGGGTTAGTTTAATAGAATTTTCCGCCTTTGCTCAAGTTTAATGCCGGAAATGCAAAACAAGGGAAGGTAGTAGCGAGGTGGTGGTGCAAGAGGTGGCAGCCCGGTGGTGGTGACGGCGGCTGGCGGCGAGGGAAGAGAGAGAGAGAAAGAGTGCAAGGCTAGAGAGAGAGAGAGAGAGAGAGAGAGAGAGAGAGAGAGAGACGTGAGGAAGAGAGTGGGAGAGGTGAGGGAGTTAGGGTTTTAGGTTTGGGGAGAAAAAAAAGCGAAAAGAGGAGAGGTTTAGGAAGGGTTTGATTCTTGCTTAAAATAAAACAAATATTTAGCTTGATTTGGGGGGAGAAACTCACGGCAAGGGTGGGTAATTGATGATGATTAGGGTTTAAGAAAAATCCCAAAATTACCTAATAAAATAATACTAGTAATGATAATAAATAAAATAAAAGAATTAGTGATCATAATAAATAAAAAAAATCATAATAATAATGATAAAATGATAGTGCTAGAAGTTTTATAGTAAAAAAAATCAAAGGGGGAGTTTTTTTTATTTTTTTATTTTGAAGATTTAAAACCTTCCAGAATATTGAAAATTACTTAGAAGCTTCCTTAAGCAAAATAATTTCACAAGAACTCATTTGGCATTGACTTGGGTTTAGGTCGGTCTAACTTGAAAATACTTTCCCAAATTAAATTTCTGGGGTTTTACACTTATTCTCATGTTACCAAAATTGCCACCGTCAGGAGTCTAGTCAAGTTAGCTACCATACATGGTCTTGTCGTGCATTAGATGTATGTCAAATAGTGTTTAGTAATGGTGACCTAGAGGAAGAGACTTAATATCTCAACCTGAGGAATGTGTGGTTCATGGGTAGGCGAACAAAGTCTATAAGCTTAAAAAATCCGTTGACGACATTAAACAAGCCCCTAAACAATGGTATGAAAAGTTGACTGCATGTGAAACCAAGAAAAAAGGTTAATTATTTATTACTTCAGATTGTCTATATATATATATATATATATATATTTGTTATTTATAATTATTATGATATTAGCCGACCTAGAATGCTTGAGCTCGTAGTGTTTTAATTTTTATGAAATTTCACGGAATAGCGTGAAGGTTGGTCGAACGGTCCAAGCCAGAGCAATTTTAGTCCTTCGAATTTCTATTCTCGAAGAAAAAAAGAAAATAGCAATGCAAAGAGGACAAGGGGGGAGACAAACCCTAGTGATTTAAACTCCTTGTTTTCCCTCTCTCTTCCTCTCCTCTCTCTCTCTTTCCCCACGACCCTCTCTCTCTATCTCCCCACGCTATTTCTCTTTCTCCCCCCATGAGCCGCTGCTCTCTCTCTCTCTCTCTCTCTCTCTCTCTCTCTCTTCATCCTCTCTTTGTTGTCTTGGTAAGTATTTCAAACCCTAGCGTAAAGTGTTGGATTTTCAATTGTTTCTTCCTCAAAATGCCTTACCATGGAATTGATGATTGCACACTCCTATGGTGTTTTTTTTTTTTAGGATTTGAACTCTTCGCGGGAGAACTAAAACACCATAGCATTTTCCTTTCCTCTATTCTTCACTTCAAGGAAGAATATTTGATTCTCCTCTTATGTCTTTGATGGTTTGATTGTTTTAGTAATTATGAGTAATGTTATTGTTGAGTAAAAGGATTGTATGTATGATTTAGGGGAGGTTTGCGTCGAATTATGGAGGGAAGGAAGGTTGAAAGTTGTGTTATTGTCACTGTTGAAATGCCCAGAAAATTATATGACTTTATGGACTTATTGGCAATAATTAGGATCCTTAGCAACTATGGAAATATTTGTGAAGGTAGATTTAGAGGTGCTCTAACCAGGGAATTTTGAATTTCATGAATTGGAGTCAAAACGAACAAGTTATAGCCGTGATACCAAGACTGTGCAAAACTTACTGTAATTGGGACAGTTTGAGAATTTGTAGAAATTAAAACTGGTTAAACTCATATTCTGTTAATGGCCATAAAAGGAAATTGTAGTTCACGGCTTGGCCTTTCTAGAATAGGTTTAAC
This sequence comes from Selenicereus undatus, assembly GCA_017589665.1. Lineage (NCBI taxonomy): Eukaryota > Viridiplantae > Streptophyta > Magnoliopsida > Caryophyllales > Cactaceae > Selenicereus > Selenicereus undatus. The sequence continues at coordinate 36,087,514 of JACYFF010019584.1, forward strand.
ATTAAAATTTTGACGTTAGGAGCGAAAGTTATGGTTCCGGGAAGTTGGGGGCAAAATCTGGGAGTAAACTAGAAAGCTCATATTAGTAGCTTGTGTGTAATTTGTAATATTTATGGCTTTCTAAAAATTTACTTAAAGGCTGAAATTGGTTGTTGGCAATAAGAGTGCGCTTAGGAAAATTGACTGGGTATAGTGGGCTCGTAGAGAGTCAGGCTAAGACTTGAAACTAACATAATACTATTATGAAAATTGTTTTAGGCCAAACTAGCATTCAAAGCTCAAACTTAGGCAACCTGTTCTAACTGGTAACAATCATGCCCAAATTCCGCTAAATATCCCTCGAAAACATGTTCGGTGAGTATGCTTGAAAATTGTTTCAATGTATTTTGAATTGATGTTCGGGGGATTTCCCTGCGTAAATGTGTGATAAGGTTTTACCATAATTTTTACTGAAGTCATTGTTCAACTGGTATTTGCATGAGTTTATCTTGAATGTTTACATTGTGAAAATAATGACGAAATATTTCTGGATCAGGATGGGTCGGGTTGGGCTATATTCTTGTTAAAGATCGATGTTAATTTTGAATGTATACGTAACTAAATTAATGGGCGAGACTGAGGAGTTATACTCCTGTTTTGTTGAAGGCCATTAGCTTTCCTCTGGTAAAAGTGCATGCATGTTGGCGGCCACATGCCACCTTGTGGATGGACGTGGGCTACATTGTCGGTAAACGTCCAAATTGATGGTAGGTTAGGATATGGTTAAGCGGCTGCATTAAATCCAAATGCATGTCATGAGACCTAGTGAGGTCGCTCGCCCCCTTGTTATCCTGAAATTGATTAAGTGGAACTTGCGTTGTTATGCATTTCATGTTGAGATGTACAAGTGCTTTGAACTGCTCGTGTTTTTCCCCCAACCCTAAAAACGACTTAAAATGAATTTATGTCTGTGAGTTGACAGCTAGAGGTGGTTGTTATTGGCTTTATCTCACCTTTCCAAATGTTTTGTTTTCAGATGAAGTGCATGAGCGTGGGGATGGGAACTGAATACAGAGCAAGGCCTTGTGACCTAAGATTTATTTGAAATGAATAAATTTGACATCAAACTTGTTTTAGTATTTGTTGTTTAGATTGGACATTGACGTAGCTGTCACCAGGATGTGAACTTATGCTTTGATTTGAGAATAAACTTGCATTAATGTTTTTGGTTGATACTCAGCCTGGTATTTCAAAGAAGGAAATACGGTTGTAACACCCCAGTTAGGTTTTCCGCTGTCACGTAGGTGAATATTGGTAAATAAAAAGGGATTAAAGAACGGGATGTTACAAAGTGGTATAAGAGGACAGGTTGATTGACCTAAAGGCTCACCTAGAATATTGTAATCAGAAACAAAAATTAAAACCTGTAGTCCTAAGGACTGCACGAAGTGTGAGTGTAGGACGGGAAGAGGGGCATGACTGCATGTGCTTACTTACTTGTGAACACGTGTCTGATTTGGACTTGATAATATATAGGGTGAATAGGACCCATCATTACGGTTGCATGGGACGTCGTTGCCGCTATCAGAGGATGGAAAAGAGACCCTAGGTTAGTCTAGCTAGCCACTAAGAACGGATTAAGGTGTTTATACAATGGGGACAAGAGGAGATGCCAAATGACTGCTTGAGGTTTGGGAGCAATCATGCCCTGTTCTTTCTCCTGACTCTTTTAGGTGACCCAGTATGGTCTTACAGGATTAATGAGCTTCACCGTAAGACTAGATTGTTTAGTTACTACAACAGGTGTTGCTTGTATAACTAGAAACCTAGAAGAATGAACATAGCAGGGCTAGTGGACCATCTAATAGATATGGGCCCCTATGATCAACCCCTTACCTCTGATACCAAGAATGAGATGCCACTATCCCTAAGGGGGAAGATACTAATTAGGAAGAGTCTGTAGGAGGAAATGAGCTTGAGGATACGGAGGAAGAACCGGGAGAGGAACCTATTGAGGAGGGAGACCCTAGAGAGGAACCTTCAAGGGGAAGGATCCCGAACAAGAACCTATGGAAGAGGAAGACAAATAAAAGAACCCTGGATAAGGATCTTTAAATGAAGATGATCCCAAGGAAAACCATATGGAAGAGGAAGACCTAGAAGAGGAACCTAAGGAAGAGCCCTTAAAAGAGGAGGATCCTGAGGAAGAATCCCCAGTTGAGGAAGACCCAGAAGATGACTCGGTCGAAGAAGAACCCAAGCCTGAAGTTATCCACTGAAAGCAAGGGAGACGTGGTAGGATGTGTCGGGGTACCTGCCCAATTGATGCCCCTAAGCAGTAGATGTTAGAAGTTACTGGAACTTAGGGTCTTTTGCTTTTAAAGACTGTACTGTTTTTATCTTTTCTTTTTGCTAGCAAGTATGAACTAGGAAATTTTGTTAAATTGCTTATGTAATGAGAGTATTGGTGTGTGGAGCAGTTATCATTTCAAACCTATGCATTAGAAACTTAATGAATTTATATGGATACAACTGTTTGTTATAATTAGCTGAAAATTGTGAACTTACGTTATGTATGTATTTATATGAGAATGTCGTTATTGTTAATGAGATGTGTATGGGCCAAGTGAAGACGAGGCCTGGCCACGTGAGAGTGGTAAGTGAATGTGACTGTGAACAAAATTACATGTATGTTGTGTATAATAACGTGGCATAAGATGCCTTACTAAACTATAGTAGCACGTGTGTCGCAAACTATTAGGGAAGTAACTAAACTCGGCTTATTTCCCAAATAGGATGTCGAGGAACAATGGTGAATCTAAGACCAAGCCCCACCCCACTTCAAGGCCCCTTGTAAACCTAAACATCCCCATGGCCAGTATGAGGGAAATACTGGAAGCCCTCCACCCCAGGAATGGGAATGGGTCCCATAGCCAGGTGGACGAGTGGACGAAACCAACCCACCTACAGGAGCAGACCTTACCAATCTCCTACTATTGGAGCTACTACAAAATAAGGGGAATAGCTATAACGACAAAATGAACACCTGCAAAAAATGATGGAGGCCAAAGAGAAGAAGACTGAGGAGGATAACTTCCATATGTTTAAGAGACTTCCTAGTCACAACCCACCGATCTAGGATGGTGCCCCTGACCCTAAGGCTTTCGAGGATTGGATTCGTGGAATGGAGAAGCTGTTCAATGCCCTCAAATGCCCTGAAGAGTGGAGGGTAGGATTTGTGATGTTCTACCTTAAGGACATAGCCCACCCATGTTGGGCGACCATGCAAGAGAGACAGTATGACCTTGGGTTCTACTGGAAAAGATTCAAGGAGCTGATCAAGGATCACTTCTACCCGTGTCGCTTAAGAAGGCAAAGGAGAATGAATTCATGTAACTGCAACAAGGGGGAATGAACGTGTTGGAGTATGCCTCCAAATTCATAGAACTCTCCCATTTTGCCCCCTACCTTTTTAGTTGATGAGAAACTAAAGATGAATCATTTTGAGGTTGGGCTCAATCCAAACATTAAAGAGAGGATGTCCGTGCGTCAGTACATTTCCTACAAGGACCTATGTGACACCGTGGTGAATGTGAAAAGGGCAATGAAGGAGAAGAGCAACTATTACAATAAGCAGTGCAGGAACAAGAGGAAAGGGGATAAGTGATAACACTGCCACTCTTAAGGACTATACAAGAGGTCCCCTGGGATCCACTATCACAACAACAACCCGTGGAGACCGGCAATCAAACAATCGCCCTAGGGTGACCTGCAATGCCTCTGGCATGCTAGGACATTACGCATGGGAATGCCACATAGTTAAGAGGTGCTACTATTGTGGAAGTCCTCAGCACCAGGCGTCAGATTCCCCACATCCATCGCCTCCTACAAATCAAGGTCATCGGGGTCAGCAGTCCCAGCAGCACTACCAGAATACAAGTGGGCAGGTGGCCAAACTGAACCATCAAGCTACACACACACACACACACACACACACACACACACACACACACACCCCTCAGCAGAACCAAGTGAGACCCCCAATCAGCCACCGCGAAACACCGGGGGCAAAATTTACGTCATGTACAGAGATGAAGCAAAGGATACCCCAAGCGTGGTGACTGGTACATTTTCTATCCAAGCTCAACTGATAGATGTCTTGTTTGATTGTGGTACTACGTATTCCTTTATTTTTGTCAGGTTGGTTGAGACACTAGGGTTAGTTCCAACCTATAGACCCTCTCTAATGTCTGTGACTCTTCCTGATCGAAAGAACGTGAATTGTGATAAACTGTATGAGGACTGCCCCATTTAGATGTATGAACACGAGTTTCTAGCGGACCTATATAAATTTGAGTTGACTGATTTCCGTGGCATTTTGGGGATGGATTGGTTAGGGAGGTATCAGGCCCAAATAAATTGTTCAAAACAAAGAATCATCGTAAGGGGGCCTAACGGAGAGAAAATATTTCACAAAGGGAAGGTCTCGAAGAATGGAGTGAAAATTATCATTTGGATGAAAGCCCACATGTTGATAGGACGAGGATGCAAAGGAGTCCTATGTGATGCGGTGGAAACCGAGGCCACTGAGCCATCCCTCCTAGACATTCCAGTAGTTTAAGAATTTTCGGATATTTTCTCGAAGGAGATCCCTATCACGCCACCCCTTAGGGAGGTGGACTTTTGCATTGATTTAGTACCAGGGGCAACCTCTATCTCTAAAGTACCTTATCGGATGGCACTCGCAGAACTTAAGGAGTTAAAGACTCAGCTTGGTGACTCTTAGAAAAGGGTTATACCTGCCCTAGTATGTCCCCATGGGGAGCCCCAATGTTGTTCATGAAAAAGAAGGATGGAACTTTGAGATTGTGCATAGATTATAGAGAGTTAAACAAAATAATGGTCAAGAATTACTACCCTTTGCCCAGGATTGGCAATCTTTTTGACCAACTTAGAGGTGTGGGGACCTTCTCCATGATAGACCTTCGTTCGGGGTATCACCAAGTCCGAATTGAGAAAAAGGACATACCCAAGACTGCGTTGCGCACTCGATATGGACATTATGAATTTGTAGTGATGCCTTTTGGGCTTACAAATGCCCCAACAACATTTGTAGATCTCATGAATAAGTCTTCAAACCTTACTAGGACCAGGTTGTAGTAGTGTTCATAGATGATATATTGATCTATTCGAGAACCCCATAAGAACATACCCACTATTTGAGGACTGTCCTAGATGTGCTAAGGGAGAATGAGTTGTTTGCAATGCTGAAAAGTTGCGAGTTTTGGTTGGGACATGTGGCATTGTTAGGGCATATAGTGTTTAATGAAGGAGTATCTGTGGATCCCCAGAAGATAAAGGCCATAATGAAGTGGCCAAGACCTAAGAATCCGATGAAGGTTCGATGCTTCTTGAGTTTGACATGGTATTATCGTATGTTCGTTCAGAACTTCTCGAAGATTGCCACTCCCCTCACTAATCTGAAACGAAAGTTACCATGTTTGAGTGGACATATTAGTGCGAGGAAGCTTTCCAGGAACTTAAGAAGCACCAATGTTGGCCATACCCACCAACGACAGGAACTTCATGGTGATAGTGACGCGTCCAAAACTGGATTGGGGTGTGTGGTGATGCAGGATGACCATGTTATAACCTGTTGTTTGAGCCAAAAATGTGATATTTTTAAGGTACTTTTCCACCAATTTTATGCTTGTTTTAATAATATTTTTAGGGTTTTTAATTAATTTTATTTTATTTTGCAGATTTTGAATAAAGGTGGAAAATGGGTTTAAATGGCGGAAAAAGCAAGGAAAAAATAGGACGAATTTTCAAAGGCTGAAAAACCGGGCCAAAAGAGATAAAAACCGGCCAAGGAGTGAAGAAAAATAGAAAAAAAACAGACCGGTCCAGAAATAAACCGGACCGGCCCGGTTCACTTGAACCGGCCTACTTAAACCCCCTCCCCTTCTCGCGTCTTCTTCTCCTCTTAATCTTCTCTGTTTCCCCAACCCGAAACCAAACCCTAGAACCCTGCTCCCTCGCGCACCCAAGCCCTCTCTGCCATCTCCTTCCTCCTTTTCTCTCTACCTCGTCATCACTCTCTCTCTCCTCCAGCACACCCTCTTCTCGAAACCCCGAAACCACCACGCCACGTACACCCATTTGCTGGCCTCCATTCTCACCAGCCACGTACCCCATCTCTGCTAGCTTCTTCATCCTCCTCCACGCAAGGTCCCCAATCGACGGTCAAGGTTGATGAAGGTTCGGGTATTTAAGCAAGCCACGACGCCATTGAAGGAGGAGAGTCGAGTTTTAGGTAAAAATTAGGGTTAGAATTAGGAGTAGATTAGGTTTCATTCTGTTTAAATTTCGTTTAGTTTCAATTTCATTTTCAAATTTCAGTTCAACTTCGAATGTCGATTCGTGTTCTTGTGCCTTCAAATTTCGGTAATTAGGGTTCGGTTTTATGTAATTAAATTCCAAATTCGAGTATGTGAGTGTTAGTTCATAATTCTTAGTTCAATTTTGCGAAGGTTGGTTGCGAATTTTGCTCAATTTCAGTTGATTCCCCCATTCCCCTGCTCGAATCCTGGTTGGGTTCGATTCTGTTGATGGTTTGCCCTTGTTCCTTGCTGTTCGAATAGCTGAGAAACGAATAATGGTGCTCTGATTCTGGGTAATTGCTTTCCCTTGCTGAAGTTTCTGTTCAAGTATTCTTCATTCTAGATTGCTTCGAATTGCTTCCCCTGTTGGTTTTGCTTTCGATTCTGCTTCCCCTGTTTTTTTTACTGTCGAGTGTTGTTCTGCCTTGAGGTTAGCTTCAATTCTTCCCCCTCCCTATTTCCTAATTATTCATCAACATTTTGAAGTTTAATTCTAGTATAATAAAAGTGATTAGGTTGTTAGTTTTTAAACCATGATTAATTAAGTTTAGTTAATTTGGTCAATTAATACAAGTATTAGTTTAGGTTTAGTCAATTTGGTTAATTAGTTTATTTTAATGTTTAATGGTTTAATGAATTAGGATTAGATGAGTTTAATGAATTTGGTTGTTAAATTGCTTTAAATCCACTTAGTTTAATTAGTTAATTAGTTTAATTATTTTTATTTTAAAATGACCATAATTTCACGTGTTTTCCCTGTGGACCGACCCTTAAAATACTACGACTGACAATCGTGAGTATTTGAGGTATCATTTCTTTTGTTTTTAATTTATTTTTCCATCCCCCTCAAAAACCATCAACACCTGTGCCTCACGAAAACTAAAGACTCATGAGCGAAACTATCCGACTCACGACTTAGAGCTAGTAGCAGTAGTGTTCGCGTTGAAAATTTGGACAAACTATTTATATGGGGTGCACTACGGGATCTTCACTGATCACCAGAGTCTGAAATATTTGTTCTCGTAAAAGAACCTGAACCCAAGACAGATGAGGTGGTTGGAATTCCTTAAGGACTATGATATAAACTTATAATAGCACCCGAAAAGGCAAATGTAGTAGCGGATGCATTAAGTCGTAGGTCATACCAAACGCTCAATAGCTTGTTAGTAATACTTAGGGATTTATGCTAGGATTTTAAGAAACTAGAGATCAATGTGGTGACAAGGAAAACCAAATCTATACTATTTACCATGGACGTACAACCTACCCTTACTAAGGAAATTCTATCCATTCAAAGCACGGACCCGTAGTTGGATAGGATCGGGACGGATGTGTCAGCAAGAAAGACACCTAGCTTCGTGACTCACGAGGATGGGACGCTAAGGTTCCAGAACTGGGTATGCGTTCCCGCCATGGAGGAACTCAAAAGGAAAATCCTAGACAAGGGACACAACACCTCACATTCTGTTCACCCTGGTGGGTACAAGTTACATAAAGACTTGAAACGAACTTTCTAGTGGAGCAATATGAAATAAGAGGTGGAGGACTATGTGGCAAAATGTATGACATGTCAGCGAGTAAAAGCGGAGCACCAAAGGCCTAGAGGACTCTTACAATAGTGGGAAATCAATGAGTAAAAATGGGACTCAGCCTCCATGGACTTTGTAGTAGGCTTACATCCTACCAAAAGGAAGAATAATGCGATATGAGTCAACGTGGATCGACTCACAATGACGGCTCACTTCATAGCCATGAGACTAGACCAATTAGCCTGAGCCTACATAGAGGAGATAGTCCGATTGCATGGTGTGCCGAGCTCTATAGTGTCAGATCGAGACACTAGATTCCAATCAGGATTCTGGTAGAAGCTGCAGTTCGCGCTGCAATTCAGGACACTATTACGTTTCAACACAGCCTTTCACCCGGCCGCGGATGGGTAGACTGAGAGAACAATTCAAACCCTGGAGGATATACTTCAAGCATGCGTATTCAACTTCAAATATGCTTGGGATAAGCAGTTAGTGCTAATCAAGTTCTCCTACAACAACAGCTACCATGGCAACATTGGGATGGCCCCGTACAAAGCGTTGTATGGTCGACAGTGCAGAACCCCATTGTGTTGGTAGGAGATTGACGACGCACTGACCATTGGACCAGAACTAATCCAGGCAACTACCCAGAAGGTCATAATAATTCAAGAGCGAATGAAAGCGGCTCAGATTTAGGAAAAGAGCGACGCAAACCGAAGGCGTAAATCTTTAGAGTTTGAGGTAGGGGATCAAGTCTTCCTCCGTGTGTCTCCAACTAAAGGCATCGTGAGATTTGGCGTGACGGGCAAGCATATCTCTATGTATATCAGGCCTTACCCCATCGTTCAACGAGTTGGGGACGTAGTTTATCATTTAGAACTACCACCTGAGCTACCTAGAGTGCACAACGTCTTCCATATGTCACAGCTACGCAAGTATGTCCCTGACCCATCCCATGTTATCACGTCAGGCCCCATACAACTGAAGGAAGATTAGTTTCATGAGGAACAACAGGTTCACATTCTAGGCCGAAGGAAAAAGCAGCTCAGTAGGAAGACAGTGCCCATAGTAAAAGTTCTCTGGGAAAATCATGAGATATCGGAAGCCACATAGGAGCCTGAGCAAGAGATGCACTTTAAGTACCCCTACCTATTTGAATAATCAAGTGCGTGCGAAGTTTCGAGAATAAAACTTTTCTTAAGAAGATTAGAATGTGAAACCCCGAAAAAAGATTAATTATTTATCATTTCAGATTTTGTGAGCGTGTGTGTGTCTATAGATACATAGATATATATATATATATATATATATATATATATATATATATATATATACATATACATATACATATATATACACACACACACACACACACACATATATATATATACATACACACACAGACACACACACACACACACACACACACAGATATATATACACACACACACACACACACACACACACACACACACACA
>JACYFF010019584.1:36096982-36188709 GCA_017589665.1 Selenicereus undatus
ATATATATATATATATATATATATATATATATGGAAGGGTTTAAGTGAGATCCCTTCTTTAGGCGAGATCTTTCACTTTGGTGAGATCTTTCCATCACAACCCTCCATTTTAGATTTAGCGGTTGAGATTATTTATCAATTTTTCTTTTTTATTTTTTAAGAAAGTAGGCTCGTTTGGAAGGGGTATTGTTCTACTGAAAGCATTTCTCTGACCTCTCATTACTGTGTGTTCTCTCCCTTCCCCTCACACTTGCTCTCGCTAAGGGCACGATATCTCTCTTCCCTCTCAGTACTCGTCGGATTTTGCCTCAGCTCTGGTTGGATTCCAGCGGTTCTGCGGTCAACAAGAGGGTCTGACCATCTCACTGGCGGTATTCCAGTCCACTAGAAGCACCGTAAATCTCAACCCCACTCTCCTTAAACCTCGATCAGTGTTTGGCTTGTGGCTTCTCGCTCAACCATCCAGCACATAATCATAACCTTCTACTGTACTTTCTCTCTGCTCACTTGTGCTTCTTAATTTTTGAGGTTAATTCATCTTATATCTTTGGAAAAGAAAAAGATGCCCAGAACTTAATTTTGAGATCTTTCAACCGGGCCTGGAGCTAAAGGTTGGATTCTGATGGAGTAATGCTAGGTTAAAACATCACAGTATAATTGCTTCCTGTAAGAATTAGAACAACACTGAGTTTAAGAATGTTGAAGTTCATTGGTAGTTGTGGTGAGAAAAAAAAAATGGTAGGAAGTAGGAACTTGAGGATTTATAGAATCTTAGGCAATTTAATAAGCCAAACATCATATTTATAAATAAGATTTAGACTTGAAGTAATTAAGAAGTCTCAATTTTCAATTGCATATTTCCTAACATTGTGTTAAGTTTTAGCTTCTAGCTAACTGTATTTTTATTGGATACTTTGCTTGTGTGTAACTGTTTCGCTTGTGGTTTCTAATTATCATATTCAAAATCAATATTTGGTGATGATTCACTGTTTTCATGTTCTTTGTTTTCCTCAGTATTGAAATATTTTGTGATACTGATGATAACTACTTGTGCTGCTGTAGGTCATACTATGGACGATATTGAAGAACAGGTGGGACAACAAACACCAAAAACATGTGAAAGTCTGGTGCAAGTTATCATGGAATGGCTATCATGCTAGTCGCAATTGTCCTTCGAAACTCTCTTCCTAATTTAAGGTACAAATATTTGCTTCTTTTCTATACATGGTAAATGTTTTTTTATATATGCTCTAAATAGCCTTATTGTTTGTTCAAGTCAAATAGGATCACTACCATGGTTATGGAATTAGAGGACTATCTTAAGTTATAGTGAATCTTGGTTTTGGACAATGATTTATGATTGTTCCAGCTATTATAATTGGAGTTGTATTTGACTACTTGACTAATGTCCTATGCATCTTACTAAGGCACTTTGCACTTTGATTGTATTATCAAACGCATATGGAGTGCGTTCCAACTATTTGGGTTGATTAGTGCTAGATGTAAAATTTCTTAGTTGTAAGCCATAATTGCCCTATGTAGAGTATGTTTCAATTAACGTTTTTGGCAATGTTCTATGCATTTAACATGTGTAGTCATTTCAGTTAGTGTGCCGGAAAAATGGTGTGCTTTTGTAGTGCTTAAAATGAGTCGCTACTTTGTCGTCAATTTGTATTAAAAAATATTGGATTATGGGTTATGCATTGGTTTCTATGGTTACATCATGCAAATAACATGTAATAACCTATGTGGGACTCGAACCCACATCTCCCGTGCCATTGCACTGTGCTATTACTGTTGGAGCTAATAGGTTATCGATTGAGCCAAAAAAGTATAAAGCTTAGTTACGTAACTAAACTTTCTATGGTTTTAAATATTAAGAAAATTTCTCAATCCGACCTTAACTCCTACTTACCGTTTGAGCTAATAGGTTATTGATTGCACTAAAAAAGTCTAAGCTTAATTACGCCATGTCCCTCCATATGTCATAATACAAAGTTCAAATTACCGGGAAGACGGCAAAACTTAGATTATGTAGAAAAGTAAGAAACAATGAACTTGAAGATTTGTGTTGAACCAAAGGTCACAAGTTGGATTTCTCGTCAATGCCAAACATGAAAGGCTCTCCAAGAATATTACAAGAATTGTCCTTATGCATGATCTCTTTCTAGTATGAATCACCAATTAATGCAAAGATTTCAAACAAAATATACCCCCAAGGTCCTGTAAAATATAGCAAGGACTGTTTGGAGTGCAGACAACATGTAGCTGACTAAAAATTAATTTACATAAACCTCAAGATATAACCATTAACCACATAATTTCGTTAGTATCAAGTATCAACTCACATTGAGGGCAAAAGTCATAGTAAACAAATCATTACCAGAGCAATGCATGTGAAGGCAGAGGTGCTGTCAAAATAAAGAGGAATATTACTAGCATACTAGGACCTTCTCCCATGACAAATCCATCCATGTCATTGTCCCATGGCCTTGACGCAATTTGAGGATCATCATTTCTCTAGGACAAAGCTCTCCAAGCAACAAAATCTTTTATCCTAATAGTAATAATTGTAGCCCTTCAGTTCCACCAACAAATAAGATATCAACCTCAAGTCTAAATCTTATTTATAAACATGATGTTTGGCTTATTAAATTGCCTAAGATTCTATAAATTCTCAAGTTCCTACTTCCTACCTACCATTTTTTTCCTCATCATGACTGCCAGTGAACTTCAACATTCTTAAACTCAATGTTGTTCTAAATCTTACATGAAGCAATTATTGTACTGTGATGTTTCAACCTAGCATGACTCCATCATAATCCAACCTTTAACTCTAGACCTGGTTGAAAGATCTCAAAATTAAGTTCTAGACATCCTTTTTTTCCAGAGAAATAAGATGAATTAACCTCAAAATTAAAGAGCACAAGAGAGAGGAGAAAAAGTATAGTAGAAGGTTACGGTTATGGTGGTGGATGGTTGAGAGAGAAACCACTAGTCGAACACAGACTGAGATTTAAGAAGAATGGGGTCAAGATTTACCATGCTTCTGGTGGACCGCAATACTGCCAGTGAGATGGTTGGGCCCTCTTGTCGACCGTAGAACCACCGGAATCCAGCCAGAGCCGGGCAAAATCCGGCCAGCTCTAAGAGGGAAAAGAGATGTCATGGCCTTAGAGAGAGAACGTTTGAGAGGAAGAGAGAGAACATGCAGTAATGAGAGGCCAGAGAAATGCTCTCAGCAGAACATCCCCCTTCTAAACGAGCCTAGTTTTCTAAAAAATAAAAATGGAAAATTGATAATTGATCTGAACCACTAGATATAAAATGGAGGTTTGTGAAGGAAATATCTCACCTGAATAAGGGATCTCACTTGAACCCTTCCCTATATACAACAACAACAACAACAAAAAACTCCCAGTGTGGGTCCGGCTTTCACAGGGTCTGGGGAGATCCAGCTATAGGCAACCTTACGTCTACCGATATTCCTACCCATAGAGAGGTTGATTCCATAAGACCCACAAAACAGTTTTGTGAAAAAAGGTTTAAGGGAAAACGATTTCGAAACCATTGACCGAGTAAGAGAAGGAGGGAGAGAAAAAGGGTCGGGTATCAAAATATATATATATAATTTACAATTATTATGATATCGGCTGACCTAGAATGCTTGAGTCTGTAGTGTTTTAATTTTTAGGAAATTTAGTGAAATAGCCCGAAGGTTAGTGAAACGATCCAAGCAAGAGGAATGTTAGTCCTTCGAATTTCTGTTTCTGAAGAAAAAAAAATAGCAATGCAAAAGAGGGCAAGGGGGAGAGAAACCCTAGTGATTTAAACTCCTTCTTTCCCTTTCTCTTTCTCTCCTCTCCCTCTCTCTCCCCATGACTCTCTCTCTCTCCCCCCCATGTCATCTCTCTCTCTCTCCCCTCTCCGTCCTGTGGGCAGCCGGCCACCGCCGCCCGCCGTCGTCCTTCTCTCTCTCTCTCTCTCTCTCTCTCTCTCTCTCCGTCATCTCTTTGTTCTCTTAGTAAGTATTCAAACCATAGCCTAAAGTGTTGGATTTTCTATTATTTCTACCTCAAAAATCTTTAAACTTGGCCATGGAATTGATGGTTGCACACTCCTATGGTGTTTTTTTTTTCCAGATTTGAACTCTTCTTGGAAGAACTAAAACACCTTAGGGTTTTCCTTTCTGCTATTCTTCACTTCAAGGTAGAACATTCATTTCCCCTCTTGTTGCTTGGATGATTTGATTGTTTTAGCAATTAAGAGTAATATTATTGTTGAGTAAAAGGATTGTATACATGATTTAGGGAAGGTTATGGTCAAATTATGGAGGGAAGGGAGGTTAAAAGTTGTGTTACTGTCAGTGTTGGGATGCCCATAGTATTATCTGAATTCGTGGATTTACTGGCAATAATTGGGATCCCTTAAAATTATGAAAACATTTTCAAAAGTAGACCTGGAGGTCCTCTAACTAGGGAATTTTGAATTTCATGAATCATAGTTAAAATGAACAAGTTATAGCCGAATTACCGAGGCTGTGCAAAACTAACTGTAACTGGGATAGTCTGCGAATTTATTGAAATTCGAATTAGTTAGACTGGGATTCAGTTAATGTTCATATGAAGAAAGTTGTAGTTGATGACTTGGGCTTTCCAGAATGGGTTTAATCTTAAACGTTTGACGTTGGGAGTGAAAGTTATGGTCCCGGGAATTTGGGGGTAAAATCTGGGAATAAACTGGAAAGCTCACAGTAGCAGCTTGTGTGTAGTTTTTATATTGGTAGCTTTCTAAAAATTTACTTGAGGTTGAAATTGGTTGTTAAGGGTAAGAGAACGCTTCAGAAAATTGGTTGGGTATAGTGAGCTCATAGAGAGTCAAGCTATGAGCTGGAACTAACATTATACTATTGTGGGAAATTGTTTTATGCCAAACTAGCATTCCGAGCTCAAGCTTAGGTGGCGTGTTTTAACAAGTAACAATCATGTCCTAACTCCCAAGAATATCCCTTGAAATCATGTCCAATGAGTACGCTTAAAAGGTATTTGAATGTGTTCTAAATTGATATTCATGAGATTTTCCTATCTAAATGTATGATGAGGTTTTACCATTATCTTTACTAAAGTGATTGTTCAACTGGTATTTGCATGAATTTATCTTGACTGTTTTCATTACGAAAATAATGGTGAAAAATTTCTGGATCAGGATGGGTTGGGTTGGACTATATTCTAGTTAAAGACTGATGTTAATTGTGAATGTATAAGTAACTGAATGACTAGGCAAGACTGAGGAGTTACACTACTGTTTTTTTTTAAGGCCATTAGCTTTCCCCAGGTAAAAGTGCATGCATGTTAGCGGCCATGTGCCACTTTATGGATGGACGTGGACCAAGTTATCGGTAACTGTCCAAATTCACGGTAGGCCAGGATATGGTTAAGCAGCTGCGTTAAACCCAAATGCAGGCCATGAGGCCCAGTGAGGTCACTCACCCCCTTTTTATCCTAAAACTGAGTAAGTGGGACTTGGGTTGTTATGTTTTTCATGTTGAGAATGCACAAGTGCTTTCAACTGCTCGTGTTCCCCCCCCCCACCCCGAAAACGGTTCAAAATGAATTTGTGTGCGTGTTTTGACAGTTAGAAGTGGTTGTCATTGAGTTTATCTCACATTTCCAAATGTTTTGTTTTTAGGTGAAGTGTATGAACACGTAGACGGGAACCCAATGTAGAGCAAGGCCTCGTTACCTAAGATTTAGTTAAGATGAATGAATTTCATATTAAGCTTGTTTTAGTGTTTGTTGTTCATATTGGACATTAATGTAGTTGTCACTAGGATGTGAACTTATGCTTTGATTTGAGAATAAAATTGCATTAATGTTTTTGGTTGATATTCAACCTCGTATTTTCAAGAAGGAAATACGGTGGTGACTCCCCACTTAGGTTTTTCACTGCCATATAGGTTAATATTAGTAAATAAAAAGGGATTAGAAAAGCAGGGTTTTACACTGCACATTGATACAACGTGGTTTTACTATGAATACTTGTGATTCTTGGTGTATTCAAAATTGATTGGTTCAAACAACGTAATAATATGCCTTTATGTTGATGACATGTTGGTCTTTTGTGCTAACGTGCATGTTGGTAATGAGAATAAAAATTTGTCATCTTCTCATTAAAATTTGAAGTGAAGGACATGGAGGGAGGTAGATATGATCTTGGGGATCAAAATTAGAAAGACAAATGATAGTTTTTCTTTGTGTCAATCTCATTATATTGAGAAAATGTTAAAGAAATTTAACTATTTTGATGTGACTCCTGTGAGAATTTGTTATGATCCTAGAATATACCTTAAAAGAATAAGGGGTCTAGTATTTCCTAAACTAAGTATGCTAAAATCATAGGAAGTGTGGTGTTTCTTATGAACTATACTCGAATTGACATTACTTGTGCTGTTAGTAGGTTAAGTCGTTATTCTCATAAACCTAGTAAAGAGCATTGGGATCCATTATATTGATTACTCAAGTACCTGAGAGGTACTATGGACTGGTGTTTTCATTTTAATAAGTTTACTGCTGTGTTAGAAGGATTTTGTAATGCAAATTGGTTTTTGATAATAATGAAGCTAGTTCGACTAGTGGATATATGTTTACCTTTGGTGAAGAAGCTATTTCATGGAAGTCTACCAAGCAGACTTGTATAATACGCTCTACCATAGAAGCTTAATTCATTGCTCTTGAGTTGGCAGATCAAGAAGCAAAATGGTTGAAAAATTACTAGCCCATATACCAGTGTGGAGGAGGCAACCTATAGCTATTCCCCTTTATTGTGACTTGCAGACAGTAATTAGAGTTGCACACAACAGTGTGTAGAATGGAAAAAAGAGACACATTTTCATTAGCCATAGTTCTCGAGATGTCAAGAGGGATAGGCCTGAAGCCCATGGATTGAGGCAATATAGTGGATACGCACTTGTGGTCAAACAAAGCCATATTGGTCTCAATACGCACAACACATCCATCCCTATGGTGTACAGTAGTCCTACCAAGGTTGAGCTTTTACTGTTAATGAAACCATAACTAATTGGGGTGGTGCTACTGAGATGCACTTGATGGATTCAACACTTGATATGTACAAGGTTGAGCAAAATCCTACTCTTAATAATTCCATATCCATGACAATTGATGAATGACATATTTGCATGGATTATATGAGTGTTTGGGAGTCATTTTAGGCCGTTAGTGTGCTTAATTGTATAATTTATGCCCTTATTTTTACTATTATGCTTAGTTTCGCTTTTTGAGAGTTTTTGCAAATTTTGACTTTTTAAGCCAGGTTATATGAGTAGAATGAGGATTTGTGAGGCCTTAAGGATCAAAGGAGGTAGCAAAATAGGCCCAAAAACACACAACACGAACAAACCGTGGCTAGAACCATGGTTCAGGAGGTTCCAGAAAGAATCAGCAGGTGAATCAAGTGAGAACGACTGAGACAGAGTCCACCACGGCCTATCCGTGGTGGGCCCCATGGAGTGGCCGCTGCATCCTCGAGTCTGCTAGATTTCGTCGCGACTGTTTGTTTTCCACATATTTAGGCAGTTTTGCGGACTTCATTTCCGCCATAACAAGCCATTTTACTACTTGATTCATGCATATTCCTTTTCCTCTCTTCAACATTCATCAATTACAGTAGAATTTAGATTAGATTAGATTAGAGGAACAAAAAGTGAATTGAAGAATTTGTAAGGATTTCATAGCGGGTTTGCAACGACGGTTCAAGCACGATCATCGCTGAGCATTTCTCTTCTCTTCTCTTTTCTCGTTTCAGATTTATGTTTTGTAATTTTGATTATGATTTTGTTGTTTTGATTTTAGATTTATGCAAACAACCGTTAATTTCTCGATTTTCCATTTATTTCTTTGAGTATTTTGGAATTTTTGGATTGTTTTATTGAATGCTAGATGTTTATTGTCTTGTGAGGGACTTGATCACTTTCTCGCATGTTTTGGGTATTGGATGAAGAGCTGAAAGGTGAAATTCAATACTAGAATCCTAGGGTTTGACTTGATTGTGTGGAGTCTTGATAAAGTCATAGCAATTTAGAAACCACAAATTTGATAATCGCATGCTTAATAAACCTAAACAAATCAAGAGCCCTTGAGAAATGGTAATTGATTAGATTTAGGTATTTCACCTCACCTTGAAAGAGGGTTGTCATACTTCAATTATCGACTTTAAAATAATCAATTGAAAAAGAAGTGCTTGATTGCTGCGATGGAATATAGATTAGGGCATCAAATTGACACTTGCACTAAGGTCACATAAGGCTCTATCAAACTTTACTTTTCCTACCACACAGGGGATAGAAAAGCTACTAGGTCAGGAAGTTTAGGGGGAAAGACTTTGGGGATCTCGAAATTGCCTTTTTCTCTAAAAGTTATGGGCTCACCCTTATCATTTTTCTTAATACTCTCAGCCATGCTCACCTCTCTACCCTACTCAAGTCTCATGTCCTCATAATCCTCTACCCCTTCTTTCAAGGTAACACAGTTACACTGTTCACGAGGGTCAGACTTGAGTTTACTAGGCAGTCTACCTGGGGGTGTAGATGAAAATGTAACTTGTTGTGTAATTTGAGCTTCCAACATCTTATTGTGAGTAGTAAGCATATCAACCTAAGAGTCAAATTACTTAATATATTCATCTTGCTTTTGTTGTGCCAAAAGTATATTCTCCATCATAGTCTCTAAGTTGGATTTTTGAGGAGCTAATTAAGGATGGGATGGTCTTTGAAATCTGGAGGGTGGTCTAAAATTCGTTCAAGGCACGAGTAAGGCATTCGACCTATATGAGAAATTAGGGCGATTCCTCCAACCAGGATTATATGTGCTAGATAATGGATCATTTATTTGTCTAGGGTTATAGTTGTTCACATAGTTAAGTTGGTCACTTACATCTTGGGTATAAGGACTACCACTTGACAATACACAGTCAAATGATCAACTGACCCATATATATCATATGATGAGGAAGGGGGGTACTTGAACTAACAGAATTAACATTCAAGAGCTCTAATTTTTTAGACATAGCATCAACTTTAGAAGAAAGCGTAGAAAGAGTATCTAATTCTAGCTTACCTCCAACCTGCTTGGGTTTGGGTTCTCTCAGACGACCATTGTAAATTGTTAAGAGTCATCTCTTTCATAATATTCTATGTTTCATCTTCAGTTTTGTTCATAAGAGTACCTCCTGTTGTCGTGTCAATAGTAGTTCTTAATGGCTAAGTGACTCCATTATAAAATGTCTGCGCGATCATCCGTATTTGAAGACCATGGTAAGGGCATAATCGTAAAAGGTCTTTGAATAGCTCCCAGGCTTCATAAAGTGTCTCATCTTCCTTTTGGGAGAAGGTAGTGATTTGATTCCGAAGGCTTGTCATCTTACTCGAAGGAAAGAACTTATCAAGAAAAACTTTTGTAAGCTCGTCCCATGTCGTGATGCATCCTTAAGGAAATGCGTGAAGCCATGCCCTTGCCTTATCCCTAAGTGAAAAGGAAAATAGGCACAAGAGAATGGTATCAGTAGAAACTGCGTTGAGCTTTAATGTGTCATATACCTCTAAAAAGACCGAGAGGTGTAAGTTTGGATGTTCTACCGGGGTGCTTCGAACTGGGATTGTTGTACCATTGATATAAGGGCTAGTTTGAGCTTAAAATTGTTTGCTTATATAGTTTGCCGAGCGATGCTCAAGGAAAAGCCTTGAAGTCTCGGGGTAACAAAATCTCGGAGTGTCCTTCTTTGGTCACTTTCTATTCCTACCATCGACGAAGAAACTGCTTGAGCCTTTAGTCTTTGCTCTTCTACCGTTAATTTGTTCCTCCTAGAGCGAAAAGTCCTTTCGATTTCTGGATCAAATTAAAATGAAAAGGACTTCGCATATAAAGGAGAAAAGCCTCAAAGTGCCAATCTTTATCAAGTATTGCTAAGTCAAGTCCTATCTTGTCGGCCAAACAACAAGTTTTACCTTTCAGTCCTTCACTTAGCTACTTAGAATTAGCAAGTAAATTTTGCCAAAATTCACTCACAACAATCTCACACACAAGATAGAATTCAACCAATTCTAATAAAAAAGAAGCACAACTAAATAAAAATTAGAGATTCCAACATCAATACTTGGCTAACAATCCCCAGATTTAGAAAACTACTCAAACATATTTGAAATAACAACAACTAAACAAAGTTTAAGAGAAGAAAACTTAGCACAATTAGATTTCCTCTAAGAGTTTCCCGACTTTGCAAGGGCTCTAAAGCAGCAAGCACTTCTTCACGACTTTCACTCTTAAACTCAAAACTAACTAAGAAATTTAAAACTAAACTAAGAAAATGGAAAAGAATGGGAAAGATTAGAGAATAGAAGTTCTCTTTGGCTATCTGTCTCTCAATCTACTGCGAAATGGCTCTATTTAAAGTAGAACTCAATCAACCTCAGCCACACAAAGAATGAAAACGAAGAGACTTGTAGTTATGGACTCACCATAGACTGTCCGTGGTGAGCTCTGTCTTGACATTCTTTTATTCTTTCTTCCTTCCACGGGCATAGTGACTTGGTGATGTCCTTGAGGGGGTCAAGCTATACTCATTTAGGGTTCAAATATGGGGTAAAAGGGTCCAAAAATCTGCAAAGCACAGAAAAGAACCATACCTACCATAAAACAGAAAAAATAGTGCATAATATAGCATAAAACACATAATTCTCCCTAAAAATGGTACAAAATGACATCAAAATAGAGTGCACTTTAAGGACTTATCATCTAGCTAGGGGTGTAGATGAAGAAGTAGCTTGTTGAGCAATTGGAACTTCAAACATCTTATTATGAGTAGTAAGCACATCAACCTTAGAGACTAATTGCTTATTATACTCATCTCACTTTTGTTGTGTGAAAAGCATACTCTCCATCATGGACCCATGGTCTCTAAGTTGGATTTTTTGACGTGTTTCTTGAGGATGATGTGGTCTTTGAAATCCAGGGGGTGGTCTAAAATTTATTTGAGGCATATCAGGGACATTAGACCTATAAGAGAAATTGGAATGGTTCCTCCAACCAGGATTTTAGGTGTTAGAGAATGGGTCATTGGTGAGTCTCGGATTAAAATTATTAACATAATTGATTGGGTCACTAACATCTTGAGTGAATGGGCTCGTAACTTGATAATTCACAGTCAAATGATCAACAAACCCATAGGTTTCACATGGTTAGAAAAGGGTACTTGAACTAATAGAATTAACATTCAATCATTCTAGCTATTGAGACATGGTATCTACCTTAGCAGAAAGCATAGAGATAGCTTCAAGTTCTAACTTACCTCCAACCTTCTTGCATTGGCTTCTCTCATTAGACTACTGGTAGTTATTTTGCGCTATCTCTTTAATAAGATTGTGAGCCTCATCTGCAATCTTGTTATAAGTGTGCCTCCCACTGCGGCATCTATAGTAGACCTCACCGTTTGGGTGACTCTGTTATAGAAAGCTTACACTAACATCCATAGCGAAAAGTCCTCTCTATTTTCGGATCGAATTCAAATGGAAAGGAACTTCACATATAAGTGGCAAGATCCTACAAAAAACACCTCAAAATACTAACAATGCAAATGTAGAAAATACAAAACACAAAAAAACAAATAATGCTTAGTCAATCTAAATAGGCGAACTCAATATCCATAAATTGGTCCCCGGCAATGATGCCTAAAACTTGATTGCTCTCGCAAGCACACGGTTGTTGCAGTATAGTTTTAATATCAATCCCATGGAGACCAAGTATAATCCATTGAGTTTTAACCTATTATAAAACACTGAGAGACCAAATTTTCAGTTGGTTGTCTCAACTATCACTATTTAACTATTGAAAATTCAATCGGATTAAAAACATGTAGCGAATTGGTTCGCCTAGTAAAGAGTTAAATCATTAGATTTAAATATGCACTTTATCTAGATTGGATGATTCAAAGGAGTGCAGTCAAACTAAGAATTCAATCTTTTCTTTCGAAAACTACTGAATTGCCTAAACTAACCTAATTAACATTCTTTCAAATATCCTTGGTTTAGTCTTGGTTATGGATTCTTGATTGCTAGAATTTTTCCTCTTAACAAACAACTCTCTTTCAAGTAGTCGCTAAATTAAGTTCTAACTTGTTCTCTAATAGTGAGTTTTGCCTTTCAATACTTCACTCAACTATCTAGTGTATGTAAGGAAATCTTAACAAAAGTTACTCACAATAGTTCATCTATAAGATAGAATTCAATCAAATGAATTGGATAAAGCACAAATATTGGACATTAGAGATCCAACATCAATCCTTTGGCTAACAAGTCCCTAGATTAAGAAAAAATACTCACACGTGATTGAAATAATCAATATCTAAACAAAAGTTCAAGAAGACATTAGAAGGGGAAGAAGACTTCAGCTATGGTGGACTTCAATGGCTTGCCAAACTCCAAGCATCAAAGTGCTAATCTTCCTCTGCAATTGCCTCTCTTGACTCCCACAAAATAAATTTTCATTTGAAATTTCCGGAGATTTTGGGTGCAAAGAATGAAAAACAAATATTTTTTTCTTTGATTGACATAAACTAATGCCTATTATTACACCCTTAAATTACCCATAAGATTCTAATAATCTTCCAAGCTCGAGGCCTCTAGGTTGGTCTAATATCAAAAGAACGAATATTTATAGTTATAAAAACTTCTAGTGTGTTACATTTTACCCCCCTTAAATGAAATTTCATCCTTGAAACTTCACACGCACTTGATTAGTTGAACAAGTGAGGGCACCTAGACTGCATCTCTTGTTCTGGTTCCCATGTAGCTTTCAACACCTCATTGTTAGCCAAAAGGACTTTCACTAGTGGTACCGTTTTCTTACAGAGTTGTTTTTCTCTTCGATCCACGTTTCGGATTGGTTTCTCCTTATATGACAAGTCTTCCTCAAGTTGTATAGGGTTCGGTTCGATGATATGGGAGGGGTCAGGAATATACTTGTGTAGCTGTGATGCGTGGAAGACATTATGCACCCATGGCAATTCTAGTGGTAGTTCCAATAGATAGACCACTTCCTAAACTCGTGGAATGATGGGATATGACTTGATGTACCTAGGGCTAAGCTTGCCCGCCATACCAAACCTCATGACGCCCTTGGTTGACGACACCTTAAGGAAAGCTAGGTCTCCCACTGCAAACTCTAAAGGCCCACGCCTTCTATCCGCCTATCTTTTTTTATGGCTCTGAGTCACCTTCATTCGTTCGTAGATTACCCTAACCTTCTGGGTCTCAGCTTAGATTAGGTTAGGCCCAATGGTCAATGCATCATCAATCTCTTGGCTGCATAGTGAGGTTCTACATCATCTACCAAACAACGCTTTGTAAAAAGAGCTATCCCAATACCAAAATGCTTACTGTTACTATAGGAGACTTCAATCAGTGTTAGTTGCTTGTCTGAAGCTTTCCTGAAACCCAGAGCATATGCTCGTAACATGTCTTCTAGTGCTGGGATCGTTCACTCAATTTGTCTATCTGTAGCTGGATGGAAGGATGTACTAAAGCCTGATAACATCCCTAATGCCTCTTGCATCTTTTTCCAAAATCTAAATTCAAATTTGATGTCCCGTTCGGAAGCTATAAAACTCGGTGCCCCATGTAATCGAACAATCTTATCCACATAGGCACATGCCAATTGATCCAGTGTCCATGTATTTCTCATTGCTATAAAATGTGTCGTCCTCATAAGTCTGTCTAT
Organism: Selenicereus undatus; assembly: GCA_017589665.1. NCBI lineage: Eukaryota > Viridiplantae > Streptophyta > Magnoliopsida > Caryophyllales > Cactaceae > Selenicereus > Selenicereus undatus. Next base: position 36,110,767 of record JACYFF010019584.1, read on the forward strand.
AATAACACAAATTGCATCATTCTTTTCACTGTGTGGGTGATAAGCCCAGCACAAATTCTATAAAAATGGAGTCCCACTTCCACTTAGGAACTTCCAATGGTTGTAAGAGTCCTACGGGTCTTTGGTGTTCCATTTTCACCCACTGATAAGTCAAATGCTTTGCCAAGTAGTACGCTACTTCTTGTTTCATATTACTCCACCAAAAATTCTGTTTCGTGTCTTTATACAGCTTGTTTCCACTATGGTGTATAAAAAGTGGGGTGTTGTGCCCCTCATCTAGAATTTTCTTTCTATGTTCCTCCATAGGTGGGGCATATACCCAATTTGGTAACCTTTAACATTCCATCTTCATGAATTATGAACGTCGGTGTTGTTTCTGCTAGCACTTTAGCCTTTATCCTTTCTAGTTGAGGGCCAATGTTTTGGGCTGCCGAAATTTCCCCGATAAGAGTCGGTTGTACTTCTATCGCATAGAGCATGGGTTTGTCCCTTCTGATGACCACATTAATCCCCAACTTCTTAAAATCCTAGCATAATCTCTAGGTAAAGCCAACAAGTGGCTAAGTGTTGGGCATGGCCAGCGACTTAACGCATCGGCTACTACATTTGCCTTCTCTGGGTGGTACTGGAAGTTTTTGTCGCTATCCTTAAAGAAATCACACCGTCTTGTCTGCCTCAGGTTCGAGTATTTTTGTGAAAACAAGTACTTCAGACTTTGATGGTCAGTAAAGATCTCACAATACAGCCCATACAGATAATGCCTCTAAATTTTCAGCGTGAATACCACCGTTGCTAGTTGCAAGTCGTGGGTTGCATAGTTTCACTTATGGAGTTTTAGTTGTTGAAGGCATAACCTATGACATGATGGTTTTGCATCAGCACACAACCTAACCCATTTTTAGATACGTCACTATATAGAGCAAAATCCTTGCCATTAGTGGGTAATGCCAATATAGGTGCACTAGTTGATCTTCTCTTAAGCTCCTAAAAGGCTTCTTCAGGTTCACTCATACTTAGTGGTTTTACTTCTGAAGTTAGTGAGAGATGTTGCGACCTTCTAGAAGGTATAAATAAATATGCGATAATGCACTATCAACCAAAGAAAACTTCTCCCTTCAATTGTATTCTTAGGCCTAGGCCACTGTGTTATAGCTTCTATCCTGTGAGGATCCATAGAGATTCCTTCTCTTGACACTACATGCTCTAAATATGCCGCCTTTTTCAGTCAAAACTCACACTTTTTCAACTTCGTGTACAATTTATTTTTCCTTAGCACTTCTAAAACTGTCCTCAAGTGATCAGCGTGCTCCTCTGGTGTTCTTAAGGAAACCAATATATCATCTATCGCTGCTACAAATTGATGCAAGTAAAGGTGTTAAAAACCCTATTCATGAGGTCCATGAATGCAGTTGGGGCATTAGTAAATCCAAAAGGAATCACTATGTACTCATAGTGCTCGTATCGAGTGTGGAATGCCGTCTTGGGTATGTCTTCCTCTTTGAGGCGGAGTTGATGGTAGCCAGATCAAAGACCTATTTTGGAAAAAGTCCCAGCTCCTTTTATCTAGTTAAAGAGGTCATCTATCCGTAGCAGGGGATAGCGATTCTTGATTGTTATCTTGTTAAGTTCTCTATAATCAATACATAGCCTCAAGATTTCATTTTTCTTTTTCACAAACACCGAGGCTCCCTATGGGGATGTACTTGCCCTAATGTGCCCCTTTTTTCAATAACTCATCTAGCTAAACTTTTAACTCTTTAAGTTCTCCTATGGCCATCCTATAAGGGACTTTGGAGATAGGGGTTGCTCCTGGAACTAAATCAATGCAGATTCTACCTCCCTAGGTAGTGGCATGCCTAGAATCTCCTTAGCGAAAACCTCAGAAAACTCCAGAACTACTGGGATGTCCTTAAGAGATGGCTCATGGGTTTTAGTACCAACCACACTGCGTAAGAACCCGCCGTAACCTCCTAATAGCTTTTGGGCTTCTATTGCTATGACAAGTCTCACTGCACACTGTAGGGCTTTCCCTTTAGGAATTACCTTTTCTCTCCTAGGCCACTTTAGGGTAATCTTCTATTTAGAACAATTTATTTGTGCTTGATATTCCGATAACCAGCTCATACACAAAATCAATCCACCCAAATTTGTGCATGTTGGCTAAGAACCCACAACCATCAATTTGAATAGGCCAATCTGTATATAACTTATCACACCTCACTGTCATCCCATCAAGAAGAGCCACAAGTAATAAAGTGTTCGGCTACTGGAACTAGCCCTAATGGCTCAATTAAATTAGCAGAAATGAAGAATGCGTAGCACCAGAGTCAAATAGGGCATTAACAGGTTGAGTTTTAATAGAGAAAGTATCAATCACCACGTTAGAAGCATCTTCGATTTCTTCCTTTCGCATCACATAGACCCTATCTCTAGTGTTTCAGGGTGGTTGGTTAGGTGACCACGGCTGGTTCTGCTGAGGAGCTCTCATTTGGTTGTTCAAATTAGCTCATTGCCTACCCTTGTATATGTATTATTGTTGTAGCTACTATCCTTCATGCCTCTAATTTCCAAAGAGCGGTGGGTGCGAGGAATCTTTCACTTGATGTTGATGGCTTCCATAGTGGTAACATCTTTTGTTGGTATGGTATCCACATGCATAGTGTCCTAGCTTTCCACGAGCATTGCAGGTCACCCTAGGCCGATTGCTACGAAATAACCCAACCCCACCCCTTATATATTTATTTAAATCATATTTACTAATTTATTTAATCATGTTTATTTAGTTAATTAATCATGTTTATTGATTTAATGAATCATGGTTATTTGTTCAACCAAATCATGTTTATTAATTCAATTACACTCAATTTATATATTTACCGAATTGCCTTATGTCATTTAAATTTTCCACTTTCATTTATTGTATATAATCATCCCGATTGGGGAATATTTCATTTCGGTCCCGTTTTGCAATTCAAGTTTCTTTGATTGTTAATTCAAGTTTCATTGATTGTTAATTCAAGTTTAATTGATTATTAATTCAAGTTTCGTTGATTGATTAAATTTCAGGTGAATCGATAGTAGGTCTTGATAATTACGATTGAGTGTTAAATTATTTTCCATAACATCACAAAATTTTAAGTTTTAGCAACGCAAAAACTTGGGTCTGAATTCATTTATTTTGGCCCAATTCATTGGGCCCAAATTATGGTCCAATTCCATTGGGTGCAAATTTTGGCTGGAAAATCTTGGTGCAATTAAATTTAGTTAATTACTATCATTTGTACCTAACTTTAATTAGCAAAAATATATTTTGGGAGGCTTAAAAAATCAGCCAAGTGGATTTATCACTCATTCTTAGCCAAGTAAACACCCACATACTCACACTTCTCTTCTCTCTCCTTACTACCTCACGGCCAGCAAGCTAGCAGGCAGCAACCAACCCCTTTCCAGCCGCCAGCCATCAGCCAGCCACCCCTAGCCAAGGCAGCCTTCTCCAACCCCAAACGACCTCACATCCTCTCCTCCTAAGCTCTCAAAGAGGTAAAACCTAACTTGATCTTTATATGTTTTTGGTTTTTATGATTATTTTAGTTGTGTTTTATGTTCTTTAGATCCAGATAGATGTTATCATGCAAATTCTATTGACTTTCGCGATGTTAATCATGGTAGAGTTGAGCTTGAAGCATGTTAATGGTTAGGGTTTGTCATGATCAAGTTAGCTTAAGTCAAGTGATGGATTTGTATTATTTTGAATATAATTTTGTAATGTTTAGTCTTATTGATGATTATGATCATTTTTTTGGTGATTTGGAATACTTCAAGTGAGGATTTATTTCGAAACAAGAGGAGAAAGCAAAAACAATGAGGGCTGGAAATGGCAGAAAGCAGGGGTGACTTTGAGATTAAACTGGTAATGATCAGCCCACTAAAACATTATGATTTTTGGTGGCTAGATATCTCAGTGTCTTAGCTTTCAAATTCCTTTTGAGTCTCCTTAATCCGAAGTCTGTGGATAAAGTTATGGTCATTTTACGAGGACTGTGCAGGTTAGATCAAAATTGGCATACTTATGTTCTAGCCCCATTTTGGGAATCCTATTGTGGGAATCATGCTTGGTGTTCTAAATGAAAGTTTTTGAGAGTTCTTAATATTTTCATATTGGGGTTTTAGGTCTCCATTTGAGGTCAATGGTGAAAGTTATGAATTTTTGAAGTGAACTGATGTGCCTTGGTGCAAATTGGGTTGTTACTGCAAATTCTGTGCAGCGTATACTGGGAGGAACATTCTGAAAAATTTACTATAGATGTTCCATATTATTTTTTAATTTCCTATAATATTTCATGATTTTTGGTTGAGTATTTTGAGTTTGATGATTTTTGGAAGTATTTTGAGTAATTGTGTAAAGAGCAATAATAAAGATTGAGTGAGATTGATCATGCGCTCATTTTGTGTATTTCAGGCAAAGTAAGGTCATCTAAAGGGGAAATGAATACTCATGGACTTTCATGGAGCTTTTAGCTTGATTAATAAGAAAGAAGAAGACAAGTATACAATTGGGGAGCTTGTTTATGAACTTTGAATCAATTATGGATTTTACAAAGAAACTATCGAGTTTAGTGAGCTTAATAGCTTCTATTGATTTCAATGACTCATTGCGGTGGAATTCTATATTTATTGGACTTATGAATGAAATATGGGAAGTGGAGAGAATTTTGGGCTCAGAAACCATATTTATTAAACTAAATTATTGTAGTTTATGCTATTTTGAACCAAGATATATCTCTCTTGGCCTCAAACCTTTATTACTTACTCAATTCAGAATGTATCAAATGTATTTATCAAGTCAATCTAATGTATTCGCTATTATCTTGAGCCACGTGACTCGCTGTTATCTTGAACCAAGCTATATATCAGCGAGCCTTAAACCCGTATCAGTAACCTATCTCGTAAAAGGCCACAACTACTCTCTCATTTGTCTCCATCAAGGCCTTTTTGTGGTAATCTCATTTATCTCATTGTGGCCTATTTTACTTTCATTTACTTTATATCGAATTTGATTACTTTTATTAATTCAGTTTTGAAGTTATATTGAAATACCCAAGTTATGTATACCATTTAATTACTCAATTTCTTTACACATACTTACTCAATTATGTGAGTAAGGATCCTTTACTGACTACACATACCTACAATAGTATTTATGAAATAGATGACATTTATCAAGTCAGATGACAGTTTTTTTTAAATACTCAAGGTACGTCTATTGTTTGTATCTTCAGAAAGCAGGAAACGTTTATCAAGTTACAACTCTTAATGAGTTTATTAATGAATCCGTTTATGTAGTGATTTGCCATTTAACTTGTGACCCTGTCAGTTATCATCTATCGGGTGTCAGCCCATCATTTACCCGTGCGGCTTCAGGCCAACTCTTGATCGAATTGGCAGGTGTACACCTATGTATAGATCATGTCATTGTAAGGGGTTCACATCCAGATAATAATGAGCAATTTAGTTTGATCTTTCTTGCAATTTCATTGTTATTGCGAACTAAATGAATTGCAAAGGCGGGTACCCATCAACAGTGTTTCTACGCTCATTTTACAATACAGGAATGCAAGTACTGAGTTTTAGCTCTCATTTTCAAATTGTTTTCATGTTTTCCATTTTAGGTGATGAAGTATCACATGTTTCTCCTTTTAGCATGCCCTTTTGAGAGTCATCAGATGCTCAAATTGGATTCAGCATAGCATGAATGTTGGGATCGACCTTAGGGTCATGTTGGGTCTATATTCAATATACTTGTGTAGTGTGGAATGCGAGTTAGCACATGGTATGATTAAGTCGATTATATTGAAGTTGAACTATTATGAACTTTGTCTTGGAGTGTTTCAGTTTAACAGATATTGTGATTTGAACATGAGTTGTAAGATTAAATGCTTTCAGTGAGCCGTGTGCTTATCACGACGGTGATAGCGCCTTCTATCATTAAGTCTTCTGCTGCAGTTTTTTGTAAATCATGTCATTAACATTTTGGGGGCGTTACAGATTTGGTATCAAAGCTAAGGTTTTAAGGACCACAATGAGCTATCAAGTGTTTATGAGTTAGCTATCAAGGTGTGTATGAGTTATGTTGAACCAGCTAAATGAGCTACTGATGATAAGTTCATATGTATGGGCATATATGGAGGAACAATTTCCATTTGGGTGACTTAATCATTTGGTAATATCCTGAGATTCGAGCATTAGCAAAGTGGAGTGTGAAACCATTTGGGTCACCTGTTAGTGAGGTATGCTCCCATTTATCTGGGAGTTGTATTGTATGTTTCATTTGTTTAAATTTTGCAATCGTGCACTCCGGGTGTGTGACCTGTTAAGTTATGAATTCCGGCGTGTGGCCGTTGAGCTATTGAAGTGTTTCTCTCCGTTTCAGGTAGGTATTGTAAGACTTTAAGCATGGGTTTTAGCCAGTTTTTAGGCGAAACTTTGTCTGTTTCGCTCCAGAATTTGAGAGTTTCATTGAGGTGTATTAACATACATGATATTGAGTATAGTGATGTTTAAAACCTATTACGGGAATGCCATTTGCAACTTGGTATATGTTTGGGTTGAATCAGTAGAGATGGAATACTGTAGGGAATCCTGTGGCAGTAGTTCACTAGCTTGCAGCGTGCTACTTGGCACTATATGTGTGGTACAAGTAAGATTAAGCTATCATTCTTAACATTAGGACCTTATATCAGCAATGCTCCCATTACTTCCTGTCATTGACTTATTTTTTCCTTAGTTACCTTGAATTGCATAGAGGCATCATTTCTTTGCCACTCACTCTCTTGATTTGTAATGGAGTGTTTATGAAAAATCTTATATGTGGTCTGTGGGGAGTCCCTTAAACACATCTGAGTAAACTTTCTTACAGGCGATTCAAACCCTAACAATCATAATTGTTAATTCTATGTTTCCATAATGGAGCCTATAATGACCCCCGGTATGTGTTACTGTGTGATTTGCAGTTATTCTTAAGCATACCCATTCTACTTACAGTTCAGTCATCACTATGTTCATATTTTTCCTATCACCAACTTTAACTCCTTGCTTCTATTTGGCCACTATATATTTATTGCTTGCAAAGCCTTTAGTTGCTTCAAACCCAGTCATTGAGTGCCCTTTTAGCAATTAAATGGATCCATATTGTTTGTGTTTCTGTAGCAGCGTAATGCCATGTTGGCATACTACTCTAGCACCGTGATTGCATGTCGTTACTCAAGTTATTTTGGCAACCCTTTCTTTACTAGTAGAACCTATCTTATTAATGATAAACAACGATTTGTGCTATTTCCATCTGCCAACAGTTTCGAAGTTTATATGCCTACCCAAGACTTCCATTCACTTCATACTGTGTTATTGATAGATACCATCATGTCCAATCACAAGACTAACTCCTTCATCTTGACGTATTGGCCTTTCAAACACCAGGTGAATAAAATTTCCCTTCTGGTGGTGTTGACCTTCATCTTCGTCATTTTACTCACATATGAGTACCGTATGGCTTTTCAAATGCCTCTTTGGTAATCTGCTAGATTTCTTCACCTCCAGTATTTAATACTCTTTCTCAACTTCATAACATCGTTCATTTACTTTACTATCATGACCCTCATGAATAAGCTGCATGTCTTGTATATGTAGGTGATTTATATACCCTACCTCTTTCATTACGATTCTTCGTCCTTTCATTCATTCAACTTACATGTCGGTCCTTTATAACCAATAAAGAAATATCTTTGCAAGAGTTCTTGGTGTTGTCACATCTCCTTACACTTTAGATCGCCCCCTGTCTTTTAAATTTGCTGAGACCAGTACGCAGTTGAATGTGTTATCTTTTATAAATCTGCCTCTATTAGTATTGTTGGACCCATATTCATTGGGCATTCAATCCAGTTTGATTGGCAGACCTAGTTATCATTATGGAGATGAACTGATTGTGTACTTATAGACGATGACTTATAAAGATCTTGAGGTTAGTTTGAGAAATGAGGAAAGACTAGATGTGTGTTTCTGTGGATCAAGGACAGAAAACACCCTATTTCCACCCTGATTACACTGTGCAACCAAGTGGGTTATCATGTCAGTAATGCATTGCATAGTGATACGCCAACCACACTCGGTATATACTTATCCATAATTACCGTTTGTGAATTTAGAGATGTTTCATCTGAGGATTTTCAAGACCGTTTTCCCTTAAGAAACATTGATTTTCATATCAACCTAGTTCTAGGTGCTCAATCCATTTTCAGAGCCCCTATCATATGACCCCTATTAGAGTTCAAAGAACTAAGGATTTTGTAAGATGAGTTATTACAAAAGGGAGTTATTTGACCAAGTGTGTCACCATGGGATACCCTAGTTTAATATATGTGAAGAAGGAAGGCAGAACCTTGTCGTTGTGTGTTGCGTACAGAGAGTTGAACAAGATCACTATCAAAAACAAGTGACCTATATCTTGAATAGATGATTTATGGGATTAACTCCCAACAACATATGTCTTTTCCATGAATGATTTAAGGTCAGGATATCACACCTAAACTATGTAACCATAGTTTATGTTTTGCAAGAATACCCATTTATAGTAATTCTCGTAATTCTTTGGTTGCCTCATCTTCAGAACTTGATACTATCCAATATTGTTTGATCTCCCTTGCATTTCAACTCGATATTTCCTATTAGTGTGATCTTTCATGTCTTTGCAAACCCAATGTTAAATGTGCAAACATTTTTGTTAGACTTTATATGGTTGTCAACATTCTAGTGCTCTCGATCATGAGTTGTAGTTCATTTCGCTGAGAGCCGAGTCATACATCTACCTTACATCTCATTTATTCATAACGACAAGCTCGTATAACTTCTTCCGAGTTCATAATGTAATTCAACTCTAATTGGTGTGGGTGATTGTGATTGTCATAATCCCCTACTCTCTTTATTTTGAAATTTAACTCCCACATGTATATCTTACATTTTGATAAATAAACTTCCGCATTCTCTATTTAATCTTATTATTGTACTTGAATTGGCTTCATATGAGTAAAGGCATGTTCCTATTGTAGCTTGCTTAATCTATTTATCTATCCGTTGGCACTTTGCTTTTCCAATCCATTTGTCTATATATTGCACTTTGCTTATCCAATCTATTCATCTATTTATTGCACATTGCTTGTCCCATCTATCTATTGCACTTATTTTGTTTCTTATGGCTATAAAGTCACCCAGTTGAAGCTTAGTTGCTTGTCATCTTGTTTCCAATTCATAAGTTAAACCCGAGTATACCTATGCTATCTTTCTCCTTGGCTGATTATTTATTGGACCCTTTATGATCCATATTTATAAACTACAATTCTTGTGGCATTATATTTCACAATTCATGATACACTTATGGTTATCTTTATTCTAACCACCCCATGTTAATCCCCCCTTTATAAATCTTTTATGGTCTCATTGTTTATTTTGTTCCTAGTGACTCACTTGACTACCAATCCCTTCATTTTTATCTCTGACCATGCTTATTCTAGCGTCTAATTCGGACTTAGAGTAGATCTTAGACTAGTCTGATAAGGGAAGACCATGTGATGCATTAAGAACATCAAATGAGAACATTTTGATAACGACATAATCTCAAGCAATGTCTAGCGGTGTTAGAGTAAGCTAGAAGAAGCATCGAGAATAATGAAATAGTTCAAGTACATGCACTACTAAAAAAGTTAAAAATAACGATCGAATATGGCGAGGAAATTATTTAACGACGGAAGTTGTGACCGAAATGGCGACGGAAGAACAACATAAAAAAAAAGTCAGATTATGCGATGAACTGGGCGACGGAAAAATAATTTCGTCGCCAAAATTCAGTGTCAACAACGAAATTTCCGTTGCCGACCAAAAAAAAAATTAAATTTTTTTATAGGCGCCGGAAATTCCGTCGCCACACCCAGAAAAAAATTTTGAAATTCAAATTTTTTGGGCAGGCGATGGAATTTTCGTCCCCCATCCGTCGCTCCCCCATTTAAGTGAACCTGCTCGGTGCTGGTTCACTAACTCCGCAAACGCAATAGAGAGGAAGAGAGAGAGAGGTGAACGCAACAGCTAAGCCCCACGCGACCTTCGCCTGCTCCACCCATCGGCCGACCTCCCCTTCGCCGCCGTCGCCGGCCTTCCCCCATCACCGGCAGCCGCCGCCGACCCTTCATCGCCCCTCTTGTCCGTTGTTTTCAACACATTTGAGGTGAGTTCTTCAACTAAATTAGTTGCAATTTCTACAAATATTTGTATTAGATTGTTAGAATTTCATAGTTACTTCAAATTTATGTTGAAATGTGGTGTTTGTATGAGGTTATTGCTTTAATTTACTTCAAGATTGGGGTAAATGCGATTTAGGGTTTAGGTTTGGTAGTTTGAAGTTAAAGTTTACTAAGTTGGTGGAATGAAATGGTTTAATTGATAATATTGTTGAAATGTACTATTTATGTGAGGTTGTTGCTCTAATTCCTTACAAGAATTTGGTAAATGTGATTTAGGGTTTAGGTTTGGTAGTTTGAAGTTAAAGTTTGATAGGTTGGTGGAATGAAATGGTTTAATTGATAATGTTATTGAAATGTGCTATTTATGTGAGGTTGTTGCTTTAATTCATTACAAGAATTTGATAAATGCGATTTAGGGTTGAGGTTTGGTAGTTTGAAGTTGAAATTTTATGTTGGTGGAATGAAATGTTTTAATTCGTAAGGTTGTTGAAATGTGGTATTTGTGTGAGGTTATTGATCTAATTTGGTGGATTGAGATACTTTAGTTTATAATTTTGTTGATATGTGATGTTCGTATGAAGTTGTAGCTCGTATATATTTAAAGATTTCGCCCAATGCAATGTACACGTAGATTTGGTAATTTTAAGTTGAAATTTGATATGTTGGTGGAATAAAGTGGTCAACTATGTATGAATTATTAGTTTTGTGATATTCATGAGAATGTAAGTATATTTGTCGAAATGTATAAGTTTATTTTTTTGGTTGCATGTGGAAATTTTAAAGTAAACATATATAATACATAATTGCATAATTTATGTAATTATTATAATGTTGATTAAAATTAATTCTTATGAAATACCTTATGTAGTTATTGTTATTTGAATAGAATATGAATGGTCCTCTAGATCGTAGGTGGATATATAACAGATTACTGCCTGATCGTAGTGGTTATATGCAAGAATTTCTAGATGGAGTAAACGAATTCTATCAATTTGCACGTGGACAGATAGAGTTTATGAATGGGGGAAAGTATAGATGTCCTTGTGCAAAATGCAGAAATAGGGTGTACTTGACACCTGATGAGGTCAAGATGCACCTTATGTATAAGGGTTTTGTGTAAGGGTATTGGTTTTGGATAAGTCATGGGGAAGTAGACCCTCAGCAATATGATTCTAGGTATTCAAATAGTGAAATTCCCGAAATTGGAGGTTCAAGTCATATTAATAATTACTATTCTGAATCCTACATAGATTGGGTGGAAGACATGGTTGATGATGCTATAATAACAAATCAAAATGTAACGGAAGAGGGGTGAAGCACTTGCCGAGAACCATTTTATAATATGGTTCAAGCTGCTCAACAACCCTTATATGATGGTTGCTCCACCCACAGTGAGCTATATGCAGCGGTGAGACTATTGAGTATTAAATCTGATTATAATATGCCTCAAAATTGTTTCAATGAAGTTGTTCAATTAATGAAAGAGACGTGTCCCCCTAACAACTGCGTGCCAAACAACTATGGGCAAATGAAGAAGGTTCTCAAAGATCTCGGCAACGATGTCGTTGCATGCTATTTTATAAGGAGGACGCAAACCTGCATGCGTGCAAGTTTTGTGGGCATTCAAGATGGAAGAGGCAAAGGTCACAACAAAGGAATCAGAATCCATTGTCATACTCAAGGATGCATAACTTGCCGTTAAACCCTCGACTGCAGAGGTTGTATGCATCAATAAGTAGTGCAAAGCACATGAGATGGCATTATGAATATCGACGTGAGGACGATGTATTATGTCATCCATCAGATGGGGCAACATGGAAACATTTCGATTCCAAGTACCTTGAATTTGCTGTAGAGCCTCGGAATGTGAGGCTTGGCTTATGTGCTGATGGATTTAATCCTTACACATTGTCTTCAAGAACATACTCCAGTTGGCCGGTGGTCATTACACCTTATAACCTCCCCCCTAAAATGTGTATGACCACACCGTTTATGTTCTTGACTTGTGTAATCCCCGGGCCCAAAAATCCCAAGAACAAGATAGATGTTTATTTACAACCTCTTATTGATGAGTTGAAAGAGGTGTGGGATGTTGGAGTCGAGATTTATGACATTTCTACGGGGCATACATTTCATATGAAGGTTGCACTTATGTGGACCATCAATGATTTTTCCGCATATGGAATGTTATATGGGTGGAGTACTAATGGCCAATTGGCATGTCCCGTATGTATGAAACAACAAATGGCTTTGAGATTGAGAAATGGAGGTAAATTCTCATGGTTTGACTGTCATTAGTGTTTTTTGCCAAGCAATCATGCATCATGAAGAAATAGAACCGCATTTAGAAAAGGCAGAACTGTTACAGGGGGTCCTCCTCGCCGACTATTTGGGGAAGAACTTTATGTCGAGGTGGAAGATTACCCAATGGTAAGTACGAATGGTGACTTTGTCATACTAGGATGTAAGGAAAATGAGCACAACTGGACGAAAAGGAGCATATTCTGGGAGTTGCCTTATTGGCAACACCAACTGCTCCGCCATAATTTGGATGTGATGCACATGGAGAAGAACTTCTTCGAGAACATTATCAACACTATTATGGATGTTAACAGGAAAACAAACGACAATGCCAAATCTAGAATGGATGTTGCAGAAATATGTGATAGACCAGAATTACATTTACATTAAAGCCCAAGTGGTAAGCCGGTTAAACCAAAGCGAAGTTCGTACTTCCTGTGGATAAACGAAGACAGTTGTGTGAATGGGTGAAGGAGCTTCAAATGCCTGATGGATATTGCTCTAATATTAGGAATATCGTGGACCGCTAATGAGGCTAAGTTCAACAACATGAAAAGTCATGATTGTCATGTCTTCATGGAGACTCTTTTACTAATTGCATTTTGTGCGCTCCCAGATGATGTGTTGAAACCACTTATTGAGATAAGCCAGTTCTTCAAGAACTTATGCTCAACAACATTACGGGCGGATATGCTTAAGGAACTGCATCGCAACATTGTCATCACTTTCTGTAAGTTAGAGACCATTTTCCCTCTTGGCTTTTTCAATGTAATGGAGCACCTGCTAGTGCATTTGGCAGAAGAGGCTCAACTAGGTGCTCTAGTACAATACCGATGGATGTGTCCATTTGAGAGGTAAATTATACTATAATTGATTAAACCTCATCTCAATTCTTATATGTGGAATCACTTAAAAGTGAATGCAATTGTGATTTTGGTAGGTTCTTTGGCCGATTGAAGAAGAGGATAAAGCAACAAGAGTGTCCTGAAGGTTCAATCACAGAAACATACCTAGAGGCAGAGAGGACATTCTTCGCCTCATATTAATTTGGCTCTAATGTGCCCTCCATGCGCACTAGGTGCAGGAGAAATGAGGATGACGATGAACATATTAATCATCTTCCAACTCTGTCTGTGTTTGCACCGTGAGGGACCTCTATTGGTAGGGAAAGATCAAGATATCTCACAAATGTCGAATATGTTGCTACCCATCTTCCCGTGTTGTTAAATGGTGATGAAGTTAAACCTTATATAGGGTGAGTGGTATTTTCACTTCCATTTGAGTTTATCATTCAGAGCGCAAGTATACTAATAAGCTTTATAAAATGTGATAGAATTTTCACAGAACAAGTAAGAGCTGCACGTCCCAATGTCAGTGACACAGATGTCGACACCATCATCGAAACTCATTTCGCAGATTGGCTTAGTGAGAATGTAAGCATTGTAACTCATTCATTCATAATTTGAACATAACAGTTAATTAGGTGCATTATATTAATTAAAATCACATGTTATGTCACCTTAGGCGCATTATATTCAACTGTTCAAGACTGAGAAACATTGCTACTTGAGCCAATTGGTTGTGAAGCCAAAGCGGTATGTGTCAACATGGACGGCATATAGAGTAAATGGATTCAAATTCCACACAGAAGCTCGAAGCGTCAGGAAGAGAACATATAATTGTGGTGTTGGTGTTTGTGGCACTGGGGAAGGCGATATTGAAAAATGATTATTATGGTGTACTGAAAGATATTGTCCAAATTGAGTACGTAGGTGAACCACTTAAACGATGCGTGCTCTTTAGTTGTGAGTGGTTCAACTCGACATTGAATCGTGGGACACTATCTTATAAACTAAGCAACCTTATTGAGGTTCACCGTACAAGAAGGTACCGAAAGTACGACCCATTTATCTTTCCAAACACTCCATCACAAGTATACTTCATGCCACATGCAGATCGCTCAAAGGATAGGACCAATTGGCTTGTTGTCATACCAACCAAACCAAGGGTGAGAGTAGATCAGCAGCACACTCTACCTACTGCGTACCAACAAACGGACATGACGACTATCGTCGAACCTGTGAATGACACCATCCCTGCATTAATAGTGGATGAAAGTGCACCACCAGAAGAGGTTAATGATAAAATAGGGTTTTCATTCACTTAGGGTAATGACGAGATAGATATGGTAGAGAATGATGAGGGTGATGAAGAGGGGGAGTGGGATGACGGTAATGAAACAGATGAAGCTGAAGAAAATTTACATTTGTATGATGGTGACGACGATGACATTGATGGGGAAGAGGATGCAGATGATTGAGTGGTTATGAATTCTTATGTACTTGAGTACTTTGCATGTCATACAATTGGTTGTGACTTTACTTATATTGCATGAATGAGCTTTACAAAATATGTGTAACCTACGTACCTATTATGATGTATGAGGAAAACGGTTTATATGTGCAATCATTATATATTTGTACTTGGCTTTGTTGTCACCTATTTCAGGTATAGATTCAAGTTCTCGTCGAGCAAAGTCCTCCCCTCGAGGTAGAGGATGAGGGCGTAGGAGCTCTGCCGTACATCCGACCGCAATGGACATTTATCCGTCTTGCCCCCAAGTACCTCATATACCAGTTCAGCCAGGAGCAACAATGGCTGCTTACATACGAGGTATTTTAGAACCACTGCCTCCCCCATTTGGGGCTTTCCATCATCAGACCTCGTACATTCCCAACCAAAGCACCATGTATGGCCAATTTGCCTACAACATTCCTCCAAACCCCCATGTTGTTCACACTGTGCAACCCACTCCCCAACCCACTCACCCTAACACAAACCAGTCCAAAGAGAACATTAGAAGTGGTGAAAGGGAAGCACAATCCAGTCATGGGAGCACTCGAGCTAAGACTTAGATTGAGCCAGATGGTAATGGATAAGTTTTCATTTGTTATATCTTATGAAGTACTACATGAATTTTGCATAACAAGTAATAAATTTTATGTGCTATGTTCAATTAGGTTTCTCCCCAATGATGGTGCTATAAGTAGGATTTCACTCATATTTCAAAGCAAATTTGATGGAGCTTGGCCTACTTGGAGCAAAGTGCCCAAACCAGTACGAGATTTGTGGTTTGGAGAGTTTAAGGTAACTACAATGACTTCATATTAACAGTTTCATAAATATGTGGT
Source organism: Selenicereus undatus (assembly GCA_017589665.1). Classification (NCBI taxonomy): domain Eukaryota; kingdom Viridiplantae; phylum Streptophyta; class Magnoliopsida; order Caryophyllales; family Cactaceae; genus Selenicereus; species Selenicereus undatus. The sequence goes on from JACYFF010019584.1 coordinate 36,126,542, forward strand.
AAATTACTATTGAATTATTTGATGTGTTATTTGTTTTCATAATTGCAAAAGTGGTTTACTTGGGATTCGGTCCATGTGGAAGGTATAAGAAGGAATTTTGAAAACCGAGGCAATGCACGCTTGAGAGACTTCTTTGGCAAAGCAAGGAAGCATAACAAGAAGCCTGTTGAGCTCGGTGATGCTCAATGGGAGGGACTCCAACAGCACTAGGCGAATGAACATTACAAGAAATTGCGTGAAACAACCTAGAAGAACCGACTGGGAACTCCCGAAAGTGGTGGCCATCTCTCCACACCTATGGCTCGATCCCTATGCATGAGCATAGGCGACGTCAAATAAATGAATTAATGTTTGCTACGTATTTGTTTAAGTTTAATATTGTATTTTGTGTTGTGCTTGACGTCATTCTTCCTGGCACGTACATAGAGGGAACAACTTGGGACGGAGCCCACCATTGTTGAATTGTTCAGTCGCACTCACAAACTCCAAGGCAAAGAAGATGCCCCTTGGGTTGACAAGAAATCACAACAAACATATGTAAGCAATTAGCTATTCTCAATCTTCATTGGTAGTTCAACATGAACTCGTATACTTTATTTTAAGTTATTGTAATATGCATGATTTCGTGCACATGTTGCGGTATTATAGGAATCCTTTGAACGTGATTTTTAAAATGCTATCAACTCTCAAGGGACTGGGGATGGCTCTTCTCAAGATCCAAACCAGCCATTTCCAAACCCAAATGAGTTATGGGTGAAGACGTTTAAGAACAAGAAGGGTCGTATTTATGGCATTAGTGACGAGGTTGTCAACATGAGGGAATCCGATTACTTCAGTCCCACTCAAAGATCCGGTATTGTTTTCATATTAAGGTTCCAACGACCATGGTTATGCATTGAATTTACTTAATTGCAAAGCTAGTATAGTACTTCACTGAAATGCCTGTCAGCAGGTACCGGTTCTATGCCATCGCAATAAGAGCTCAATAACTTAAGGGGTGTAGTAACCAACTTGGGGGGGTGAGCTATCTTCACAAGCTGAAAGCTACCAGTTGGTTATGGAGAAATGTGAGCAACTGGAATCCAACAGATTGCTCACACAAAGCAACCAACAACTGAGCCAACAAATGATGAGCATCGATCAGTGCCTCCAAGCTTTCTTTCAAATGCGATAAGCGTCTGGCTCGAGATCTCAGCCACCATTTACTCATCACTCACAACATAATGAGGAACATGGTGAGGCAAAGGAAGAGGAAGAGGAAGACAAAAAGGAAGAGGAAGACCTTGGTGATTGAGTTGGTTGCAGTTTTCCTTCAACTGGTGGCCCTTCTGCTTGATTCTTCACTAAGTACATCTCTTACTGCTTGCTTCCCCTCCCCTTTCTGCTAATTTCACTCCCCTCCCCCTGGTGCTTATTTCACACCCCTCCCATTTCGTGCTTGCTTCTCCCTCTTCTGCAAACATATATATAACTTCATTCTCAATTACTGGTAACTTCTGGTTAATTTGTTTGGATTTGTGGTTTGTGATATGTACATACTTTGTTTGGAACTTGTAGTTTGTGATATGTAGAGAGTTTGTTTGGAACTTGTGGTTTGTGAATTGAAAACCCTTTGTTGGAAGTCTTGTGTTGGATGTAAAATTCCACCTTTGAGTGGCTTGAAATTGTTGAGAACGCTTTGAATGAAGCCCTAGCCGAAGTCATTAGATGTTGATTGAGTGCAAAGATCTTGTAAATTTCTTGCAGGGAATGATTTGTATGTACGGATTTGATAAAAAATAAGCGATTTTATTTTAAAGAAAAGAGAAACCTAGCGAAGGAATGATGGCGGATTAGGAGAATTTTTTTTTTGGCAGGGGGCGACGGACTTAATAATCCGTCGCCATCAGCGACGGAAATTTCGTCGCTAACGATGACAGATGATTAATTTTGTCGCCACCTCCTGCTCCGCCACTTTTCCCCGCCAAAAAAAATATGTCGTAATTTCCGTCGTTGAATCCGCTGCTGATGTTAAAATTATGTCACTGATTAACCGTATTCCATCGCTGATTCCGTCTTTATTTGGCATTTTTCTTGTAGTGATGCTAAGGTGACACAAGGACTACACAAGAGTCATATGGTCATATTGACCAAAGAAGGAGACAATCAAAGTTCAGATGAGATATAAAGTATTCCAAAGGGCTTATCTAATCAAGGGTGTCATGAGACTGGATATCAGAGATAATTGAGTCCTCGTTATATTGGGCTTTATGAGTCAGTATCAAAATACTTATTAGGAAATGCAATGGTTTCCATATTTATTAGAGGTCAAGACAGAGAACCAGTGGAGTAGAGTACCTCCTTTGTAGTAACAAGTTTATCTTTTGAGGAGAATATCAATTTTTTAACCAAAGTAATCGAGCCAGTGAAGTCACTAAGGATCTAGATACTCGACCGCAGGATTAAGTAGCTATGCAATTTGTGCTAATCATACCTTTTTTGAAGGAAGCAGTGAAAACCAACAATCCATACTTGAGGTGGCATTGCATACGTGATCAAAATCATAAGTTTCGAGCATGAAACTCTTTAAGGGGAGATTGCTATGTAATAACCCAACCCTAGCCCATATTTATTTATTTAAATCATATTTGTGTATTTAATTAATCATGTTTATTCATTTAATTAATCATGTTTATTGATTTAATCAATCATGGTTATTTGTTCGACCAAATCATATTTATTAATTCAACTACACTCAATTTATATATTCATCGAATTAGCTTATGTCATGTAAATTTTTTGCTCTCCTTTATCGTATTTAATCATCCCGGCTAGGGAATACTTCATTTGGGTCCCATTTTACAATTCAAGTTTCATTGATTGTTAATTCAGTTTCATTGATTGTTAATTCGAGTTTCGTTGATTGATTAAATTTCAGGTGAATTGATAGTAGGCCTCGATCATTATGATTGAGCGTTAAATTATTTTCCATAATGTCAAAACATTTTAAGTTTTAGCTATACGCAAAAACTCAGGCCCAAATTATGGCCCAATTCCATTAGGCCTAAATTTTGGCCCAAAAATTTTGATGCAATTAAATTAAGTTAATTACTATCATCTGTGCCTAACTTTAATTAGCAAAATGATATTTTTGGAGCCTTAAAAAATCAGCCAAGTGGATTTATCATTCATTCTTAGCCAAGTAAACACCCACACACTCACACTTCTCCTCTCTCTCCCTCTTACCTCACAACCAGCCACCTAGCAAGCAGCAATCAGCCCTTTTTCCACCCACCAGCTGGCCACCCGGCGCCACCCCTAGACCTCCACCAGCCAAGGTAGCCTTGTCCACCCTCAAACAATCTCACACCCTCTCATCCTAAGCTCTCAAAGAGGTAAAACCCAAACTTAATCTTGATGTGTTTTTGGTTTTTATGATTGTTTTAGTTATGTTTTATGTTCTTGAGATCAAGATAGATGTTATCATGCAAATTCTATTGACTTTGGGGATGTTGATCATGGTGGAGTTGAGCTTGAAGCACGTTAAGGGTTAGGGTTTGTCATGATCAAGTTAGCTTAAGTCAAGTGATGAATTGTATTGTTTTGAATATAATTTTGTAAGATTTAGTATTATTGATGATTATGATGATGTTTTTGGTGATTTGGAATGATTTCAAGTGGGGATTTATGTGAAAAAAAGAGGAGAAAACAAAAACAGTGAGAGCTGGAAATAGAAGAAAATAGGGGTGACTTTGAGATAAAACTGCTAATGATCGGCCCGCTATGCTTTTTGATGGCTAGATATCTCAGGGTGTTAGATTTCAAATTCCTTCTTATTTGCCTTAATCCGAGTTTTGTGCACAAAGTTATGGTCGTTTTACGAGGACTACGCAGGTTCGACCAAAACTGGCGTACTTATGTTCTAGCCCCATTTTGGAAATCCTATGGTGGGAATCATGCTTGGTGTTCTAAATGAAAGTTTTTTGGGACTTCTTAAGATTTCCATATTTGGGTTTTAGGTCTCCATTTGAGGTCAATGGTGAAAGTTATGAATTTTTGAAGTAAACTGACGTGCCTTGGTACAAATTGGGTTGTTATTACAAATTCTATGCATCGTATACTAGGAGGAAAATTCTGAAAAAATTTACTGTAGATGCTCCACATTATTTTTAATTTCATATAAGATTTCATGAATTTTGGTTGAGTATTTTCAGTCTGGTGATTTTTGAAAGTATTTTGAGTAATTGTGCAAAGAGCAGTAACAAAGATTGAGTGAGATTGATCATGCACTCATTTCGTGTATTTCGGGCCAAGTAAGGTCATTTAAGCAGGAAATGAATATTCATGGACTTTTATGAAGCTTTTAGCTTGATTAATGAGAAATAAGAAGACAAGTATACAATTTGGGAGCTTGTTTATGAGCTTTGAATCAATTATGGATTTCATAAAGAAAATACCAAGTTTAGTGAGCTTAATAGCTTCTATTGTGTTCAGTGACTCATTGGGGTGGAATTCTATATTTAATGGACTTGTGAATGAAATATGAAAAGTGGGGAGAATTTTTGACTCATAAACCATATTTATTAGACCAAGTTATTGCAGTTTATGCTATTTTGAACCAAGATATATCTCTCTTGGTCTCAAACCTTTATTACTTACTCAATTCAGAATGTATCAAATTTATTTATCAATCCAGTCTAGTGTACTCGCTGTTATCTTGAACCATGCGACTCGCTGTTCTCTTGAACCAAGCTATATATCAGCGAGCCTTAAACCCGTATTAGTGGCCTATCTCAGAAAAGACCACAACCACTCTCTCATTTGTCACCATCAAGGCCTTTTTGTGGTAATCTCATTGTGGTCTATTTTACTTTCATTTACTTTATATCGGATTTAATCACTTTTATTAATTCAGTTTTGAAGTTATATTGAAATACCCAAGTTATGTATACCATTTAATTACTCAATTTTTATTACACATACTTACTCAATTATGTGAGTAAGGATCCTTTACTAACTACGCATATCTAGAATGATATTTATGAAACAGATGACATTTATCAAGTTAGATGACATTTTTTTTAAAGACTCAAGGTACGGTCATTGCCTGTATCTTCAGAAAGTAGAATATGTTTATCAAGTTACAACTCTTAAGGAGTTTATGAATGAAGCAGTTTATGTAGTGATTTGCCATTTAACTTGTGACCCTGTCAGTTATCCTCTATAGGGTGTTATCCCATCATTTACCTGCACGATTTTGGGCCAACTCTTGATCGGATTGGCATGTGTACACCTATGTGTAGATCATGTCATTACAAGGGGTCACATCCAGATAATAATGAGCAACTCAGTTTCATACTACTTTCATTTTCATTGTTATTGCGACTAAATGAATTACAACGGCGGGTACCTATCAATAGTGTTTCTACGCTCATTTTATAATACATGAATGCATGTACTCAATTTTAGCTAACATTTTCAAATTGTTTTCATGTTTTCCATTTTAGGTGATGAAGTATCACATGTTTTTCCTTTTAGCAAGCCCTTTTGGGAGTCATTAGATGCTCACAGTGGATTTAGCATAGCATAAATGTTGGGATCAACCATAAGGTCATGTTGGGTCCATATTCAATATACTTGTGTAGCGTGGAATGCAAGTTAGCACATGGTATGATTAAGTCGATTGTATTAAAGTTGAACTATTATGAACTTTGGTCTTAGAGTGTTTCAGTTTAACAGATATTTTGATTTGAACAAGAGCTGTAAGATTAAATGGTTTCAGTGAGCCTTGTGCTTATCACGACGGTGATAGCGCCTTCTATCATTAAGTCTTCTGCTGCAGTTTTTTGTAAATCATGTCATTAACATTTTGGGGGCGTTACAGATTTGGTATCAAAGCTAAGGTTTTAAGGACCACTGTGAGCTTTCAAATGTTTATGATAGCTATCAAGGTGTGTACGAGTTATGTTGGACCAGTTAAATAAACTATTGACTATAAGTTCATATGTATGGGCATATATGGAGGAACCATTTCCAGTTGGGTGACTCAATCATTTGGTAATATCCTGAGATTTAAGCATTAGCAAAGTGGAGTGTGGAACCCTTTGGGTCACCTGTTAGTGAGGTATGCTCTCATTTATCTAGGAGTTGTATTGTATGTTTCATTTCTCTCATTTGTTTACATTTTGCAATCGTGCACTCCAGGTGTGTGACCCGTTATGTTATGAATTCTGGCGTGTGGCCGTTGAGCTATTGAAGTGTGTCTCTCCATTTCAACTATGTATTGTAAGACTTTACGCATGGGTTTCAACCAATTTTTAGGCAGAACTCTGTCCGTTTCGCTCTAGAATTTGAGAGTTTCATTGAGGTGTATTAACATACATGATATTGAGTATAGTGTTCTTTAAAACCTATTGCGGGAATGCGATTTGTAACTTGGGATATCTTTGGGTTGAATCAGTATGAGATGGAATTACTGTGGGGAATCCTGTGACAGTAGTTCAGTAGCTTGTGTTGTGCTACTTGGCACTATATGAGTGGTGCGAGTAAGATTAAGCAATCATTCTTAAAATTAGGACCTTACATCAGCAATGCTTCCATTGCTTCCTGTCATTAACTTACTTCTGCTGTAGTTACTTTGAATTGTACAGAGGCATAGTTTCTTTTCCACTCACACTCTCTTGATTTGTAATGAAGTGTTTATGAAAAATCTCATATGTGGTCTATGGGAGTCCTTTAATCACATCTAAGCAACCTTTCTCATAAGCGATTCAAACCCTGACAATCATAATCATTTAATTCTCTATTTCCATAATGGCGCTCATTATGATCCCCGGTGTGCGTTGCTACGCGATTTGCGGTTCTTCCTAAGCATATTTGACCCATTCTACTTACAGTTCAGTCATCACTATGTTCATATTTTTACTGTCACCTACTTTAACTCCTTACTTCTATTTGGCCACTATTCATTTATTGCTTACAAAGCCTTTGGTTGCTTCAAACCCAGTCATTGAGTGCCCTTTCAACAATTAAATGGATCTATATTATTCGTGTTTCTACAGCACCGTAATGCCATGTTAGCATACTACTCTATGGCTGTGACTGCATGTCGTTACTCAAGTTATTTTGGCAATCCTTTCTTTACTAGTACAACCTATCTTATTAATGATAAACAACGATTTGTGCGATTTCCATCTGCTAGCAGTTTCGGAGTTTATATGCCTACCCAAGGCGTCCGTTTACTGTAGAATGTGTTATTGACAGACACCATCATGTTCAGTCATAAGACTGACTCCTTCATCCTGACGTATTGGCCTTTCAAACACCAAGTGAACAAAATTTTCCTTCTGGTGGAGTTGACCTTCATCCTCATCGTTTTACTCACGTATGGGTATCGTATGACTTTTCAAATGCCTATTTGGTAATCTGTTAGATTTTTGTACCTCCGGTACTTAATACTCCCTCTCACCTTCATAACATCGTTCATTTACTTTACTATCATAACCATCATGAATAAACTGCATGTCTTGTATATGTAGGTCATTTATATGTCGTACCTCTTTCATTATGATTCTTTGTCCTTTCATTCATTCAACTTATATGTCGGTCCTTTATAGCCAATAAAGAAATATCTTTATAAGAGTTCATGGTGTTGTTACATCTCTTTACATTTTAGATCGTCCCCCTGTATTTTAAATTTACTGAAACTAGTAAGCAGTTGAATGTGTTATCTTTTATAAATATGCCTCTATTAGTACTACTGGAACCATATTCATTGGGCATTCAATCCAGTTTGATTGGCAGACCTTGTTATCATTATGGAGATCAACTGATTGTGTCCTCATAGAAGATAACTTATAAAGATCTTGAGGTTAGTTTGAGAAATGAGGAAAGACTAGACGTGTGTTTCTATGGACTAAGGGAAGAAAACACCCTATTTCCACCCTGATTGCACTGTGCAAGCAAGTGAGTTGTCATGTTAGTAATGCAGTGCATGTTAGTGATATGCCAACTACACTCGGTATATATTTATCCATAATTACAGTTAGTGAATTTAGAGATATTTCATCTAAGGACTTTCAAGACTGTTTTCCCCTAACAAATATTGATTTTCAGATCAACCTAGTTCTAGGTGCTCAATCCATTTTCAGAGCACATATCAGATGACCCCTAGTAGAGTTCAAAGAACTAAAGATTTCGTAAGATGAGTCATTATAGAAGGGACTTATTTGACCAAGTGTGTCACCATGGGATACCCTAGTTTTATATGTGTGAAGAAGGAAGGTAGACCTTATGGTTGTGTGCTATGTATAGAGAGTTGAACAAGATCACTATCAAAAACAAGTGCCCTATATCTTGAATAGATGATTTATGGGATTAACTACCAACAACATATGTCTTTTCCATGAATGATTTGAGGTCCGGATATCACACCTAAACTATGTAACCACAGTTTATCTTTTGCAAGAATACTCATTTATAGTAATTCTTGTAATTGTTTGCTTGTCTTATCTTCAAAACTTAATACTATCCAATATTGTTTAATCTCCCTTGCATTTCAACTCGATATTTCCTATTAGCGTGATCTTCCATGTCTTTGCAAACCCAATGTTAAATGTGCAATACATTTTTGTTCGACTTTATGTGGTTGTCAACATTCAAGTGCTCTTGACCTTCACCATCTTTATTTCATAATCATGATATGTAGTTCATTCCGTTGAGAACCGATTCACACATCTACCTTACATCTCACTTATTCATAATGATAAGCTTGTATAACTTATTCTGAATTCATAATGTAACTCAACTCTCAATGGTGTGGGTGATTGCAATTGTCATAATCCCCTTACTCTCTTTATTTTGAAATTCAACTCCCACACATATATCTTACATTTTGATAAATAAACTTCTACATTCTCTATTTAATCTTATTGTTGTACTCGATTTGGCTTCATATGAGTTAAGGCATGTTCCCAATTTAGCTTGCTCAATCTATTTATCTATCCATTGGCACTTTGCTTATCGAATCTATTTGTCTATCTATTGCACTTTGCTTATCTAATCTATTTATCTATTTATTGCACATTGCTTGTCCCATCTATCTATTGCATTTATCTTGTTGCTTGCGGATTTAAAGTCACCTAGTTGAAGCTCAGTTGCTTGTCATCTTGTTTCCAATTTATCAGTTAAACCCGAGTACAACCATGCCATCTTTCTCCTTGGCTAATTATTTATTGGACCCTTTATGATCCATATTTATAAACCACAATTCTTTTGGCATTATATTTCACAATTCATGATAAACTTATGGTTATCTTTATTCTAACCACCCCATGTTAATCCCCCCTTTATAAATCTTTTATGGTCTCATTGTTTATTTCTTTTGTTCCTGGTGACTCACTTGACTACCAATCCCTTCATTTTTATCTCTGACCATGTTTATTCTAGCATCTAATTCGAACTTAGAGTAGATCTTACACTAGTCTGATAAGGGAAGATCATATGATGCATTAAGAACATCAGATGAGGACATTTTGATAAGGGCACAATCTCAAGCAATGTATAGCGATATTAGAGCAAGCTAGAAGAAGCATCGAGAATATTGAAACAGTTCAAGTACATGCTAAGGTGACACAAGGACCACACAAGAGTCATATAGTCATATTAACCAAAGACGGAGAAAATCAAAGTTCAGATGAGATATAAAGCATTCCAAAGGGCTTATCTAATCAAGGGTGTCAGGAGAATGGATATCTGACATAATTGAGTCCTCATTATATTGAGCTTTATGAGTCAGTATCAGAATACTTATTAGGAAATGCAATGGTTTTCGTATTTATTAGTGGTTAAGATAGAGAACCAGTGGAGTAGAGTATCTCCTTTGCAGTAACAAGTTTTTCTTTTGAAGGAAATATCAATTTTTGAACCAAAATAATCGAGCTAGTAAAGTCACTGAGGATCTAGATACTCGACCGCAGGATTAAGCACCTATGCACTTTGTGCTAATCATACCTTTTTTGAAGGAAGCGGTGAAAACCAACAATACATACTTGAGATGGCATTGCATACATGATCAAAATCATAAGTTTCGAGAACGAAACTCTTTAAGGGGGGATTGCTATGTAATAACCCAACCCTAACCCATATTTATTTATTTAATTAATCATGTTTATTCATTTAATTGATCATGTTTATTGATTTAATCAATCATGGTTATTTGTTCAACCAAATCATGTTTATTAATTCAATTACACAGAATTTATATATTTACCGAACCACCTCATGTCATATAAATTTTCTGCTTTTATTTATCGCATCTAATCATCCCGATTGGGGAATATTTTATTTGGGTCCCATTTTGCAATTCAAGTGTCATTGATTGTTAATTCATGTTTCATTGATTATTAATTCAAGTTTCAATGATTGTTAATTCAAGTTTTGTTGATTGATTAAGTTTTAGGTGAATCGATACTAGGCCTCGATAATTATGATTGAGAGTTAAATTATTTTCCATAACGTCACAAAATTCTAAATTTTAGCTACGCAAAAACTTGGGCCTGAATTCATTTATTTTGGCCAAATTCATTGGGCCCAAATTTTGGTCCAAAAATTTTGGTGCAATTAAATGAAGTTAATTACTATCATTTATGTCTAACTCTAATTAGCAAAAAGATATTTTTGGAGGCCTAAAAATTCAACCAAGTGGATTTGTCATTCATTCTTAACCAAGTAAACCCCCACACTCTCACACTTCTGTTCTCTCTCCCTCCTACCTCACCGCCAGCCACATAACAGGTAGCAACCAACCCTTTTCCAGCCACCAGCCAGCCACCCAACGCCACCCCTAGCCCCGTACTAGCCAAGGCAGCCTTTTCCACCTTCAAACAACCTCACACCCTCTCCTCCTAAGCTCTCAAAGAGGCAAAACCCTAACTTGATCTTGATGTATTTTTGGTTTTTACGATTATTTTAGTTATGTTTTATCTTCTTGAGATCAGGATAGATGTTATCATGCAAATTCTATTGACTTTGGGGATGTAGATCATGGTGGGGTTGAGGTTGAAGCATGTTAAGGGTTAGGGTTTGTCATGATCAAGTTAGCTTAAGTCAAGTGATGGATTTGTATTGTTTTGAATATAATTTTGTAACATTTTATTGATGATTATGACAATGTTTTTGGTGATTTGGAATGATTTCAAGTGAGGATTTATGTGGAAAAAAAAAGAGGAGAAAACAAAAACAGTGAGGGCTGGAAATGCCAGAAAACATGGGTGACTTTGGTATTAAACTGGTAATGATCGGCCAATTGAAAAATTATGATTTTTGGAGGGTAGATACCTCAGTCTGTTAGATTTTAAATTCCTTTTGAATCGCCTTAATTCAAGTTCTGTGGACAAAGTTATAGTCGTTTTATGAGGACTGCGAAAGTTAGATCAAAACTGGTATACTTATGTTGTAGCCCCATTTTGGGAATCCTACGGTGGGAATCATGCTTGGTGTTCTAAATGAAAGTTTTTCGAGACTTCTCAATATTTCCATATTGGGTTTTTAGGTCTCTATTTGAGGTCAAGGGTGATAGTTATGAAGTTTTGAAGTGAACTGACGTGCCTTGGTGCAAATTGGATTGTTATTGCAAATTCTGTGCAGCGTATACTCGAAGAAAAATTCTGAAAAATTCACTGTAGATGGTCCATATTTTTTTTTAATTTCCTATAACATTTCATGAATTTTGGTTGAGTATTTTGAGTTTGGTGATTTTTGAAAGTATTTTGAGTAATTGTGCAAAGAGCATTAATAAAGATTAAGTGAGATTGATCATGCGCTCATTTTGTGTATTTTGGGCCAACTAAGGTCATTTAAGAGGGAATGAATATTCATGGACTTTCATTGAGCTTTTAGCTTGATTAATGAGAAAGAAGAAGACAAGTATACAATTTGAAAGCTTGTTTATGTGCTTTGAATCAATTATGGATTTTATAAAGAAAATACCAAGTTCAGTGAGCTTAATAGCTTCTATTGAGTCCAATGACTCATCGAGGTGGAATTCTATATTTAATGGACTTGTGAATGAAATATGGGAAGTGGGGAGAATTTTTGACTTAGAAACCATATTTATCAGACAAAGTTATTGCAGTTTATGCTATTTTTGATCAAGATATATCTCTCTTAGCCTCGAACCCTCATTACTTATTCAATTCAGAATGTATAAAATGTATTTATCAAGTCAATCTAGTGTACTTGCTATTATCTTGAACCGCGTGACACGTTGTTATCTTGAACCAAGCTATACATCGGCAAGCCTTAAACCCATATCAGCAACCCATCTCAGAAAAGGCCACAACCACTATCTCATTTGTCACCATGAAGGCCTTTTCCGTGGTAATCTCATTTATCTTATTGTGGTCTATTTTACTTTTATTTACTTTATATCGGATTTAATTACTTTTATTAATTCAGCTTTGAAGTTATATTGAAATATCCCAATTATGTATACCATTTAATTACTCAATTTCTATTACACATACTTACTCAATTCTGTGAGTAAGGATCACGTACTGACTACACATACCTACAATGACATTTATGAAACAGATGACATTTATCAAGTCAGATGACATTTTGTTTAAAGACTCAAGGTACGTCCATTGCCTGTATCTTCAAAAAGCAGAACATGTTTATCAAGTTACAACTCTTAATGAGCTTATCAATGAATCAGTTTATGCAGTGATTTTCCATTTAACTTGTGACCCCGTCAGTTATCATCTATAGGGTGTTATCCCATCATTTACTTGCACGGTTTCGAGCCAACTCTTGATCGGATTAGCAGGTGTACACCTATGTATAGATCATATCATTGGAAGGGGCTTACATCCAGATAATAATGAGCAATTCAGTTTCATATTACTCCCATTTTTATTGTTATTACTCACTAAATGAATTGCAAAGGCGGGTACCCATCAACAGTGTTTCTATGCTCATTTTACAATACAGAAATGCATGTACTGAGTTTTAGCTCACATTTTCGAATTGTTTTTATGTTTTCCATTTTAGGTGATGAAGTATCACATGTTTCTCCTTTTAGCATGCCCTTTTGGAAGTCATCAACTGCTCACAGTGGATTCAGCATAGCATGAATGTTGGGATCAACCTCAGGGTCAAGTTGGATCCATATTCAATATACTTGTGCAGTGTGGAGTGCGAGTTAGTACATTGTATGATTAAGTCGATTGTATTGAACTTGAACTATTATGGACTTTGGCCTTGGAGTGTTTCAGTTTAACAGATATTGTGATTTGAACATGAGTTGCAAGATTAAATGGTTTCAGTGAACCTTGTCGTTATCAGGACGGTGGTAGTGCCTTCTATCATTAAGTCTTCCGCTGCAGTATTTTGTAAATCATGTCATTAGCATTTTGGGGGCGTTACATGCTAACATACTGCGCACTACATATATTGTTGTGATTAATGTGACAGGTCCCCTGAGGCTTCATGTATTGACTCTGAAAATGGTGATTTTCTCAGTGGTCCCCCTTCCTTTTATTCCCTTGCAGCTCACTGGAGCACTCATTTGCTCCTTCATCGCCCTCTCTATAATGACAGTTATATCATACATATCGTCATAAGATTTTTACTAATGCAAATATATTCTTTCCTTAATGTTTCGTCAAGGCCTGCCTCAAAACAGTTGATGTTGAGCTTCTCATATGCCATAAAGCTAGGGGCAAAGTAAGAGGGTTTCGTAAATTTGGAAGCATATTTTAGCACATTCATTTTCCCTTATTGTAAGTGCATGAATTCATTCTTCTTGGCTTTTTAAAGGGGTACGGGGTAAAACGGTTCTTGAGTAACTCTTTAAATCTGTTCCACCCAAATCCAAGCTCATTCTACCTTTCCCTTGTAGTAGCCCACCAGAGGTCAGCCTCATCCTTTAGGTAGAATACAGAAAATCCTACCCTTCATTCCTCAGGGCACTGGAGAGCAGTGAACAACTTCTTCATGCCTCGAATCCAATCCTTGAATGCTTTAGGGTCAGGGGTGCCATCGTACATTAGTGAGTTATGGCTAGCAGGCCTCTTGAACATATATGAGTTGTTTTCCCCTATCTTCCTTTCCCTTGCCCCAAGCAACTTCTAGAGGTGTTCATTTTGCTATTGCATATGTTCCCCTTGCTTCTGTAAGAGCTCTAGAAGCAAGAGATTTGTAATACCCGTCCCAATTGGGGGATTTATCTTATCCACATTGCTAGAGGTCTTGCCCCCATTCATAGGTCAAAAGGCTTCTAATCTTCCCCTTAGACTAGCCATAGTGTTTGCCATATAAATATAGGGCCTTGGAGTAGGTTGGGGTGCGGTTTGAGACTGTTTGTTGATTCTCGACATCCTAGTTTGAAAGTTAATTGTGTCTAGTTCCATTTCTAATAGTTCTCGACATGTATTTTACAACACTTTGGTAACCCACGTGGAATTATGTCATCATCATTAAACAGACATATATTGACATAAATAATCGCAACAATTTGTATCATTCATACTAGCCAGTTGCCCTTACTTTTATGCGGTTAAGTTCCTATCACACATGATCATATGTCTCATACACACTCTATCAATACCACCAACTTTCACGTTTAGGTCCAATACACATCTCTTAAAGAATCACATAAGCAAACACAGTCATGTAAACTCAATGGAAAGTTTCAACGCATAAGCTAGAAATGATAAACATTTTTCACATTATTACTCCCATTACACAAACAATTCAGTAACTTTCTAAGTTTATACTCTAGTAACAGAGAAAAGTACAATCTCTAAAATCAAACATTATTGGCTTTAAGCATTGTCTAGCATTTACTGTGTAGGAGTGTCTAACGGAAATGCCTTCAAACATATCCTACCACACCTTTTATGCTTCCAATGAGTAGCTTCAGGTTTAGGTTCAAACTTAATTTCAAGTTCATATTCAAGCTCGAGTTCTTCTGCTGGTTTTTCCTTTGGTTCCTTGTCCATCTCTGCTTCTTTTGAATATCCATCTTCCAGTAGTTTCTCGAGGTCCTCCTCTTTCCTAGGTTCCTCCTCAGGGTCCTCATCCCCCATGGGTTCCTCCTCAGGGTCTTCATCATCCTTAGATTCCATCTCTTCTTTAGCCTGGCTGGGTTTATTGGGTGTGCAATTTTCAGTATCTTCCTCATCACGGGGTGTTGGGGTATCTTCTTGGGATGTAGATGTAGGGGGCTCGTCATATGGGCTCACATTAAGTAAATGATCAACTAATTCTATAAACCTTATTCCCATTTATTACCAATCACACCAATAACATCTCCTCTAGTCACAAAAGTATCAAACCTTATGATGTAACTCATAAACTCAGTAATGCCACTCAGTGTCACCTCGAAGGCTTAGAAGGAGGAAAAGTGCCTGAGTATGCTCAAACTTTAAGCAACTGTTGGATACATCTCCTGTATATCTATATATCATTGCCCCAATTTGATGCATCTACCCAACCAGGTCAACCTCAATTTTCTTAGCTCCTCTCTCATGAAGACATCAGCGCCCCATGCAAAGGCAACATTACGTACCATTCATCCTATACACAAATGGTTGCAAGTAAGACAAGTATTATAATACATTTTATGTGGATGCATGCAATAATTTCCCCTTCATACACTCACTCTCCACGTAGTTGCTAAGTCAATAGATTTTAAACTTATATTTTAGAATACAACATTCTCAAACAAGCCTTTAAGTTGGTAATACTGTGCTCTCATACCACTTTGTAACACCCAAAAAATTCTAATTTTCTTCATTAACAAGGTGTTACTGCCGTATTTTCTATTAGAAAACACATGGCGAAGTATCAGAGAATCCAATATTAAGAACTTAATAATAAAGTCAAACCAAATGGGTCAAGATTAAAACATAACAAATTAAATTCAAGTGCTCAAATCTAGGGAATTTATTCAATACAACAATCCCTTAGCACTACATGTCATTGACCTAGCTCTTAAACTGGAGTCTCATCTCGATGCTCATGATCATCATCTGAAAAACAACACATTTAAAGGAATGAGATGGAGTTCAGTAATAGCTACCCCTAACAGTCAAAGCCCAACATAAATTCATTTCAAACAATGTTAGAGATGGGCGAAAGATAGCTCAAATAATTCATAAATGGTCCCCAACCAATCCAACCCGAACCCCTAAGTTCATTTAAGTCCATGTTAGTTCAATTCAAAAGCTACGGACGATCAACCTCACTAGGTCTCATGGCCTGCAACTAGTTTGGGTGCAACCACTTATCTAGTTCACGACCTACCATCGTCAATCGGACAATTTCCTATAACCTAGCCCATTCCCATTAACTAGATGTCACATGGCCACTAAGCATGCATGCAATTATATGGGGAAGGCTATAAGGTCTTCTTATTATCGAGACCAAACCTCCCTTATCTCGCCTAATTTATGCACTTAGATTATTAACATTTGAGAGTAGGTCATTTGTTCAACCCTTCAATCTGCCCATCCCAACCCAATAGAGGTGCAAAGTCATTTAAAAGCACGTTCAAAACAATTCAAGTTTCCATACCAAGCTTTAATAAAAACAATAAAGTCTCAACAACACATGAGTTTATTTAAGGTCCCCCAAACATCAATTCAAATCAACGTAAAAGATAACCCACATAAAACACATTCCAAAGGGACTTTCAAGGGAGTTAGGGCATGATTATTACCTTACAAAATGCGATGCTTAAAGTTGAGCTTGGCTTCTTAACTTGGACCTATCCAATTTCCTAAAACAGTTTTGTTAACATTCATACTCAGCCCATGGCCCACAATCATATGAAAACCTATTTTTATTCCCAATTAACAACTTAGACTTCCCAAAATAATTTTCATGAACTTTTGTAATTTTGTCTCTTTAATTAAACCTTTACATCAATTGCCCAGATTAGGGACAGAATTGAAGTCCAAATTTTGGAGGCCACTCATGATTTAGATGTCAGATTCTAAAGATCAAGCCCATTCTAGAAAGCTCAGGTTGGCTACTTTAAATTTCATTCTAAAGAGATCAGCATATTTTAGTGTTATCTAATGCAAATTTGCCGAACTTCCTAATTTGTCCCAATACAGTCAAGATTTGCACAGTCTTCGTATTTCCGCCATAACTTTCTGATTTTAAATTCGATTAACACAATTCAAACTATTAGAAACAAAAATGTCCAGATTTATAAATTCTATAAATCATAATTTTTCAATAAGCCAATAGGGATTCGTGGTTTTGCAAAGTCACCCTACATTGTGATTGTAATAGTGGCATTAACTCCTTGGATTTTTAACCCAAACACTATCACCCATTAACCAAAAATTTCACCACGCAACCATACAATGTCTTCTTCATTTCACTATTAATTTAGTCACTCTAATTCAATCCAATCTCGACAATTATGAGATTTAAAGATCAAAATTTTACCTTGAAAAAGCATAAGGAAAATGGAGGAGGCTTGGGTGGTTTTAATTCATCGGCACAAGCAATTTAAATGTGAAAAACAAAGAAAATAGACCTCAAAATCAAATTCATTAAACTCAGTTAAAGTGTATATAAGAGGGAAAAAGTAGGATTAGGGTTTCCATAAAACCTCGCCATACACAACCAAGGGATGGGAAAGATAGGTGGTTGGATGGCTGGGTGCCCAAGGGGGTAGTGGTAGTGGTCGATGCTAGTGGTGGTGGTTGTAGGCAACGGTGGTGGTGGTGGTGGTTGCCATGGGCGGTGGTGTCGCATGAAAAGCAAGAGGGCGTGGGAGAAAGAAAAATCATGAGAGAGATAGAGAGAATGTAAGAGATAGAGAAAGGGGGGACAGAGAGAGAAAAAGAGAACGTGAGAGAGATAGATTCGGAATGAGAGGTGGGGGTGGAGATAGGATGTGGTTGATAAAGAAAGGCATCTAAGGTTAGGGTGTATCTCACATGGAAGGAGGACGAGAGGTCGGAGGAGGACAATGACAAAAGAAAGAGAAAAAAGGAAAAAAATTAGTTTACTTACTTTTTTTATATTCACTGATGGAGGGATTTTGTTGAAAAAAACTTCACTGACACAAAATAATTTTTTATTTGAATTTTTCAGAATTTTTGGGTGCAAAGAATCAAAAAGAAATATTGTTTTTGCTTGGATTGACTTAAACTAACCCCGTATAATTACATACTTAAATTACGCATAAGATTTTAATCATCTTCTGAGCTCAAGCCCTCTAGGTTGATCCAGTATCAAAAGAACAAATTTTTAAACTATAAAAATTTCTAGGGTTTTACAAACTTTTTGGCCTCTAATATGAGCTCTATGATTTCCAATCAAGTGCCCCCCAAGTATAAAAACCCGAGATGTTCTACAATTTCAATTATCATTGGCAATCAAAACATATATAGGGCCTTATTTTACCTTGGTACTATTGTCCATCTATTACCTCATGGTATATGAGAGATTAGGGTTAAGGGAGCTTAACCTATCAAATTGGTTCTTCAATTGGCTAAACATTCCACTGGACTTCCTAGAGAGATGGTTGATAATGTGTTAATCATGGTGCGGAATTAATATTCCCAGGTTGACTTTGTTGTGCTTGAGACCAAGGTTGATGTGAGTCCCAAGAATACAATATTCGTGATCCTTGGTCGATGATTCCTTATTGTCTCAAATGCTCTCATTAATTGTAGGGATGGAAAAGTGAAGTTATCTTTCGGGAATATGTCAAAGGGGTTGAATTATGGGACTGGGTGATGTGAATCACTCCGCTCCTAATTGGATAGGTGTTTTTTCTTTGGAAGAAGCAGAATTTGATCATGATTTGCATGGAATATAAGCCAAAATATGAAACATTTACATTCGTGAATCAATGTGATGACTTGTTACTTGCCTCCATTTCCTTTCTCCTATCTCTATCTCATAAGGCATTGCCTAGTGTGCCCTCATCTTCATCTCTTGAATTGAAGCCTCTTCCTAATACACTCAAATATACATTCTTGGGTCTGGATGAGTCTTTTCGCATGATAATTGCTAATGATTTGAATCTAGACCAAGAGACTCACGTGCTAGACTTGCTTAGGGACTTTAGGGTGGCCCTTATGAGACATTAGAGGGATTAGTCCTACCATTGTGCAATATAGGATTCATCTTAAGTACAATGCTAGGCCTTACCATGATAGACAAAGAAGGTTGAACTCTACCTTACAAGAAGTGGTGAGGAAGAAAATTCTCAAGTGGTTGCATCGTTACATAATTTAACCCATCTCAAATAGTTAGTGGGTAAATCCCGTCAAAGTTGTTCCTAAGAAAGACGGGAACTATTATGATTAAGAACGACAAGCATGAACTTATTCCCACAAGAATTCAATCTGGGTGGATGGTATGCTTTGATTATAGAAAGTAAAACTCCACCAAGAGAAAGGATCACTTCCCTTTACCCTTCCTATATCAAATGCTAGAGAGATTAGCCGGCTGAGCTTTTTGTTTCTTTCTTGATGGTTATTCTAGCTAAGCCTAAGTTCCATTGTCCCTAAAGATCAAACAAAGGCTACATTTACATGCCCTTTTGCTAGTTATGCCTTTAGGAAGAGGCTATTTGGTTTATGTAATGCTTCAGCCACCTTTTAGAGGTGTATGATGTCCATATGTTCCAAATTATTTAAGCAATATCTTTAAATTTTCATGGATGACTCTCCATTAATGAAAAGTAGTTTGTATGATTGCTTGACTAACTTTAAAGGGTCTTAAAAGGTTCCACGCACCTTAATTGAGAAAAATATCATTTTATGATAAAAAGGGGGATTATTTTTGGTCATATTATCTCTAATAAGGGGATAAAGGTAGACAAGGCCAAGGTGAATTAGATTGCAAACCTTCCCCTCCACACTTGTGTGAAATACATACGATATTTTCTCAAACATGTCGGTTTCTAATAAAGATTCATTAAGGACTTTAGCAAAATTGCTAAGCCTTTGTCCTCACTCCTAGAAAAGGATGTGCCCTTTCACTTCACATCCTCCCATTTGGAGAGAGTAAATTGAGCTCATGTGTGATGCATTCGATTATATGGTAAGGGTAGTTTTCGGTCAAAGAATTGATAAGAACCCTCACGTAATTTACTATACGAGTCACTTTGAATGAAGCACAACTGAACCAGACCATAACCGAGAAAGCGTATCTAGCGATTATCTTTGGTTTGGACCCTACCTTAGGCTCTCATGTGGTCGTTTTTACAAACCATTCTATTTTGAAATATCTTTCTGAGAAAAAAGATGCAAAATCTAGGCTCATTTGATGGATCATTCTACGTTAAGAGTTTAATTATGAAGTTAAAGATCGAAAAGGGACCGGAAACCCATAATAGACCATCTTTCTAAGATTGTGATTTACAATGCATGGGAGACCCCTATTGTGAATGTTTTCTAGATGAACAACACTTTGGTGCTTAATTGGAGCCATCGTACGACAACACTTTAGGGCTCAATTGGACACCTTGGGGCTGAGTTGGACATGCTTCCTTACATTTGTTAACTTTTTCATATAAGATGATCTCTATTTGTTCAAGTATTGTCAGAAGCAAATCATTAGAAGGTGTATACTCGATGATCAAATTCTTAGTGTCCTATCATTTTGTCATGACCATGTAGGTGAGGCTACGCTTTATTGGAAGGAAGACCACCACAAAAATTTTCTAATGCGGTTTCTAATGGCCAATTCTATTCAACTACGCCCACCAATATTGTAAACATTACATGAATTGCCAACAATTAGGCAAACTTGGCAAGGAGGATATGATGCCCCTCACCCCATTATTGTGGTTGATATATTTTATGTGTTGGAAATTTATTTCATGAGGTCATTTCCTAATTCATTTGGGAATGAATATATTCTAACGTGTGTTGATTATATGCCTAAGAGGGTTGAGGTTATCCCCATGAGGACAAATGAGACTATAGTGGTGATTGGGCTTCTATATGAGAACATTTTTGCCCGTTATGGGACGCCTTGTGCTATTATGAGTGACCAAGGGACAATTTTGACAAGAGGTCTTTTGACGCATTGTTGAAAAGGTATTCCATCATTCACCAAATGGCTTAAGTAGCATATTTGAGCAAAAGAGAAGTCTCTATGATCTAGCATCTTTGATGATCTTAGTAGCTTAAGTCCTTATTCACATCTTTCCATTGTAATATTTCCACTTTCAAGCTTCCAACAAAAGAAGTTTCCCAGTACGCAATGTTATCCAATAGAACCTTATGTCTTAAATATTATGATTTCTTGATTAAAGTCTCACTATCCATAAAAACATAAAAAAAAACTTGATTAGTCACTATGGTCCGAGGTAGGAAATGAACTAAGGAAGATGTGAATTGGGATTAGCAATCTTTGTAAACCGGAAGTTAGAGGAACGCTAGGGTCCAATATCGACTAAATTTAGGTCATTGTCAAAATTTTCTAATTAACCTTTAATTATTTTGCTAAGTATAATGGGCCTCTAATAACATAAAATATAGTGTCTATGATATAAATAGTAATTGTCATAACTAATACTGGTAAAATCATTATAAGAAGTCCAAACATTAATATAAGCGTAGTTTTCCAAAAGAAACCCAAAAAATTGAGTATTTGCACTTTGAGCCTCATTTGGGTCTACAATATAAATTCCAGAAAGTTATACACCGGATGTGGAAGAAAAAACTTACACGAATCACAGTTTTGTAGAACATTGACATCTGCAAATAGTTTACCTAAAATGGTAGGTACTTGGGAATATATTCTAAAAAATTTGTCCCTTAAAAATTATTTTTGTAAAATATAAGGTACCCTAAAGTTGTAAATTGATACTTTTGAGTTTATATTTGATCCTAACTTATTTATGCATATTATTACTATTATTTATTCATGTTAATTTTAATAGTTTAGTTTGCTATCTCAATTATATATTAGACCTTATAGGCTAATATAATATTGTGCAAATGTGCTTAAACTAATCATTATTAAAGTTGAATAATTTATGCTAGAAATTAGGTGAGTTATGCCTAAAATGAACAATTGATGCTAACTACTAGATAAACTATACCATACAACAATTATAATTCATCTTTTAAATTCATGGCCTAGCGCCCGTAGCTTGGGTTGAACAAAAGACTAATTAAACCTCCATTTGAGTTAGTAATTCAATGTTTAAGTCAATGGTGAAATATGAAATCCTAGATCTTCCTCTAATTTGATTTCTTTCTATTTTCTTGACTCATTTGCTTCTGTTATTTTCTTGACTTATTTGCTTTTGTTTTGTTTCTTTAATTTTGTTTGAGAATTAAACATCTCCTTTGAATTATTCTTTTAATTAATTAGAAACTAAATTCAAAATTTCTATTGTTTCTCGTGGGATCGACACCCTATACTCGTTAGTGCATAACTGATGTTGTGCAGTTGTAAGTAGAAAGAGTTTCTAAAACTGAACATAAAATCCACATAAGGATATTAAATCTCTTTGTGATGGTGGCAGATCAACATCAAGAATGGCTATGTGACTTCCTCAACCTATTCGAACCGATCACCAAAGGGCGTTAGCAAATTTAATGTTGATGTTGCAGTAAACCAAGATGATTGGGTAGGCCTAGGCGTTGTAGCTTACGATGACAAAGGACAGGAGTTGAGCGAATAGAGGCAACTTGGTCAGCATCAATAACATAAGCAAAAGTGGCCCTTTGTGGGACCCAGTTGGCGAGACATTTCAACTTCGAAAAGATCATTGTCGAGTTGAATTGTCTACCACTTATCCAACGAGTGACCCATACTTATCTTAGACCAAACGCAGCGAGAGACTTGCGCGAGGAGAGAGAGACTCGAGCGATGAGGTGGTCAGCGCGAGGGTGTGTAGTAAATGGCCCACGCGCACAGGTCGGCAAGCCGTCATGGGCCGCGAGGCGACCCTTACTAAATTTTTTTTGTCGTTTTCCCCCCAAAACAACGTCGTTTGGGGGGGTTTGATAGCTTTTTTTTTTACCAACAAAGCTGGGCAGGCGTGGGTTTCTTTCGACTTGCAAAATTGACAATAGCATGTGAAATCTGTGAAAGCATATTGATCCGCTATCCGCCGAGAATCTTGGCTCTTGAATGTGTTTTTTTTTTTGTGAAAACATGTGAAAGCATATGTGAGACATTTGTGAAGCATGAATTTGTGTATAAATATATACAATAGCTTGGTCAGGTTGGTTCACACTCATGAATTCATTCATCTCTCGCCCTAAGTTTTGAATATATCATTTTTCTTTGCATCTATATTCAGTTTTCACATCAAGGAAGAAGTGAAAGAAAGAGTAAGAATTTATATTGTTAGCTTCCTTAAATGTTTAATGCTTGTATATTGAAGTTGATATTTTATTTCACTAATATTGTTATTTTTGTATTAGTAGAGAAACTTGTTGGTTTGTTTATTTTTTTGTTCATATATTTATGATAATGAATATATGCGTTTAATATAGTAGCTATTATTTTATTTATCAAATGTTTTAGTAGAATAATTTTAGTGATGTTATTAAAAGATTTATGGGCATAAAAGTAGGATTCACTCTTTAGTGTACTTAAAAGAATCATATGTTAATGAATATGTTAATAAAGTAAAGAAATTTGTATAATTTTGTTCTCTGTGGTGAGACATTTTTAGAAACAACGAAGTGAAGTTATGAATTCATAAATTCATTTGTGTTAAATTCTTCATTTTGTACCTTTAAAATTGGTAATTTTAGTTTCTAATATTGTTGTGGTTTGTATTTGTAGAGAAGTTTGAGTTGCTCTTCCAATCAACAAACAAGTGAAGAAAATTGTAAGTTGCTATTTAATTTTTAATGTGTTAGAAAAAATAATTATGTGGTAGTTGATATGTTAAATGTTAAGAACATTATATTATATTAATATAGTAGCAATGAGATGAATAATATAGTGGACAAATTAATTTGAAAATTTTAAATATTATTTGTGTAAGTAGGAGATAATTAAAATTTGACTATATGTTGTGATTATATGTTATTAACTTAGCAATATCATTAAATGTTTTAAGAAACACTATGAGAATAATGTTTTCATATGTTTGAGCATGTGAATGAAGTTAAATAGTTAAATTGGTGGGTCGGAAAATATGCGTGCATATTCTTCATCAGTTTAGTAATTAAATGTTTAAGTGAGGAGAAAAATGAACACATAATTGATTTCATTTGAGTAAATTGACGTACGATACGGATTTAACAAAATCGTAGCAGAAAGTAGATAATGTACATATTATTTTTGTGCTTTAATTTGTGAAATTAATGTATGTATATTTTCTTGTTTGTGTACATTTCATTTTGTAGTCATTTTGATCCATCATATCTCAAACTTGTTGGTTGTTGCTACCATTCAGCTGTCTACCAATCAACTTCAAAATATATACATGGGATATTTATTAGATATGATTTTCGTGAGGATGATCTTGGTAAACGATCATTGCAAAAAATTGTACAAGAGAATTTAGGTGTAATGTCTAGAAAAAAGTTTATGTTCAACAATGGGTGCTGTTTTCTAGGGTTTAAATTTTTTATTTTTTTTGAGTTCTTGTTTAACATGGTTTTGGCCACCACCACAATCCATAAACACTATAAGTTAGTGAAAGGAATATGTTAGTGATTATGATAATTCAAATTAATATGTTAGTTAATAAGAAGGATTTGTGTATGGTAATATGTTTATATGTTCACATGATTATATGTACTGTCATGACCTTCATTTACTATAAGTCACTAATATATTGAACACGGTTAATTATAAATTTGTAGGTGGTAGCTTGATCTGAAATATGGACCTTAACACTCCCCCATCATTTATGGGCTTGCTCAATGGTGACGATTCACCCCAAGCTAGGGGGAACAGTGCTACCTCAATCCCTGCACAGAATCCCCATGCGTCATACCCCCCATATGTACCACAAAACTACCATCCTTATCCGCATCATTCATATTACCCACCCCACCTTAGCTCGAGGATTTCAAGTGGTTCAAGTCAAAATCCTCGACCATATCCTCCGCCATATTACACATCAATACATAATGAACCTTTCAGTGTGCACAGGAGTGAATACCCATACCACCCTCCTTACTATCCACCGCCACCTCCTCATCGAAATTACCTTTCTAGGGGTAGCAACTCCACCCCCTTATCCACACCAACGGGGTCACTGGTCAGGTTGGGCCAGTCTGGGACGAACATTGAGGCAAGTACTAATGAGGGGGATAGGGAGGAAGTAAGGGGAGGAACTGTTGGTGGTGCGAAAAAGTGGACCGTTGACGAAGATCAATGACTTATTCGGTCATGGATAAATGTAGGCACGGATCCTATTATCAGGGCCTGCCAAAAGAAGGCTAACTTCTGAAATAGGGTGGCCTCGACTTTTAATGACTACCGTCCACAAGGGGCATCGGCACCAACTTCAAAGACATGTAATAGTCGATGGCTTCGATGCGCCCCAATAGTGAATAAATGGACAGGTATTATGTTGGAAGTGGAACGTAGTAATCACAGTGGATGAAATGATGCGAAGATTCTGGAAGAGACCCACAGATTGTACACCGAGCGTACAATGAAAAAGTTTGAGTTGGATCATTGGTACGAGATGCTCAAAGACCAGCCAAAGTGGAGAGCAATATGTGACCCATCTAAGTCAGGGTCAGGATCATCAAAAAGGTCCAAACCTAACAGTGAAGAGACTGGAGATGAAGGTGTCGGAGGAAGTGAAAGACCCGAAGGCCGAAAAGCCGCAAAGAGAAGGATGAAACAAAAGGCGAACAACACCGTAGTTGATCTAGTAACAACCGAGCTGAAGGACATAAAGAGTGCCAATGCTGATATAAATGAAATATTCAAGGAGTTCATGATCGCAGCAAAGCAAGAAAAATCTCAAAAGATTATGATGAGGGAAGCAAAACTAAGGAGAGAGGAGGAAAGAATAATGATGGTAGACACCTCCATAATGACTCCTAAACAAGCAGCGTACTACGAGCAACTGAAATCGGAAATAATGCAAAGGAGATTTGGAAGGTCATGATCACATCAGCAATATGTCTCCCCTCCCCCTAATGTTCTAGATGAGGAAAATTATGTATGTCATTGTATGTTGTAATAGCCTATTATATTGCTTTTGTTTTCAATGTGTTGTATTAGACATGAGTTTCGTATAATCATGTTATGATATGAAGTTCTGCAAAACGGGTGTATTTATTATTGTTTAATAAAATGGTTATTCTTCTGTACATTAACGTATAAGCATTATTATGTTGCGCAGGCAGATTCTAATGGATCATCTAAATGTCGACACGTTGCCTATTAAGGAGGAGTCATCGCCCTCCTCCTCAGCCTTATCTTCTTCATCACATGACGATGTCATGATCCCCGTCATGTCGATGTACCTTTAATATCAGCAACAAGTGCAAGAACAAATGACGTTCCTTATAAAACTTAGGCAAGCAGCAACAGAGATGACGCCATCGGCATCTACGCCTCGGATCAAAAAGAGATGTATTAAGAGAGATAGAAAAGCTGCCCACAATCGCTTATACCAAGACTACTTCTCCGAAGATTTAGTGTACAATGAACATCATTTTCGGCGTAGATTCCGAATACAGAGGCACTTATTTCTCCGCATTGTTGAAGCACTCGGCAATCAGTCAGAGTACTTTCAGGTTAGGTATGATGGGACGGGAAGGCGTGGGTCGTCGCCACTAACTAAATGTACCGCAGCCATGCGAATGCTTGCCTATGGTGTAGCAGTTGATTGCGTTGATGAGTACTTGAAGATTGGTGCGAGCACTGCAATTGAATGTCTGAAAAAGTTCGCCTCATGCATCGTTAAGGTATTTGGGGAGCAGTACTTGAGAAAACCAAATCAAGCTGGTATTGATCGCTTACTACAAGTTGTTGAAGCCCATGACTTTCCCAATATGTTGGGAAGCATAGATTGCATGCACTGGGAGTGGAAGAATTGTCCAACGGCTTGGAGGGCATCATTTCAAAAGCAAGTTTACAAGGTGCCCACAATCATCCTTGAAGTTGTTGCATCATATGACCTTTGGATTTGGCATGCGTTCTTCGAGTTGCGTAGAAGTCTGAACGACATCAACATCCTTTATCGCTCACCTGTTTTCTAAGAGATGTACGAGGATCGGGCTCCTAAATGTGAGTATGTTGCCAATGAGCACCATTGCAACATAGGATACTATCTTTCGGATGGAATTTATCCACAATGGGCGACATTTGTCAAAACGATCCCACTTCCCCAAGGGCCGAAGAAAAAACTATTCGCAAAACATCAAGAATCTGTAAGGAAGGACGTTGAGCGAGCCTTCGGTGTGTTACAAGCTCGATTTACCATTGTGCGTGGCCCCGCTCGTCTGATGATCAAACAGAAATTAGTATTATTATGAGAGCATGTGTAATACTCCATAACATGATCGTGGAGGACGAGCGAGATAACTACGAGCTCGCATTTGACTACGACGTTGACGAGGAAATTGTCCCAGAGTCCATTGTTAACCACGACCAACATCCATGCTATGAGACGTACTTTCAACGATCATGCCAAGTTTGCAACTCCAAAACGCATTTAGCTCTCCAGGCGGACTTGGTTGAGGAAATATGGAAGCGAAATTCGGGTCGCCGTAGAGAGGATAGCCCATTGATCTTCATATTGTAATTTTTTTAAAATTGCTCAACTATTGTAATTTTTATCCTGTTCCATGTCCACCAATGTATCTTATGTTTTATTTACTATCCGACTCTTGTAATTTCTAATTTGATGCATGTGTGATTGTGTATAAAATTCAATCTCTTGGGGTTTTTTTTTTATTAGTTGTGTATGATAATTATTACGTGCACATTATTTTTTTCGAACGAAAATCACACCCAGCTAACCAACCACCATCAAAAACATAAATAAATAAACAAAGTTATTTTTTTCCGTCGACAATTAGTTGTCTTCATTCATCATCATATTGTAATTTCTTTCATTCGCCTACTCTAATTTTTATTTCGTTTCTTCTCAACCAACGTTTATTTTTAAATTTATTTATCAAACTCTTGTAATTACTATATTTAGGTATGTGTTAATTTTTTAATTGAAACTCTTGCCCTGTTCAAAAAATACAAATATGACCTCCAATTAGTTGTGTTACCAAATTATTATGTCCAAATTATTTTTCCTATAAATAATTAAACCAAATAACCAACCAAATAAAATGAAAATAAACCAATTAAATTTGATTAGGTGTGGGGTCCGTAGGTATTATTTTATTTGGTGAGGAAAAGTAGTGAGCCTTTGATTGGAGAGAGTGAGGATTGTGAGGCAAAAAGTTGGAGAAAAGACTGATGTGGTAATGGTAGGGTCCAGCTGGTGAGCCAAAAACTGGCTCACCATTGTTTTTGCTCTTAGTGATTTTGACTTGGTGCTTGATGAGTTGTTATTTTTCATTAATAATTTCCCTTTTTCTAATTGGTTGCATTTCAAAAGGGATAGGAACTCAGTTGCCCATTCCCTTGCTAGAGTCTATCCTTAGGTTTGCATAGGTATATGTTCTTCGTCAATATCCAGTCATATACTTAAGGATGGTCTGTTACTGAATTAAGATTCTGTTTCCCTCAAAAAAAAATTGAATGTAATTATGAATGTCTTATATCAAGACTTAGATCTCCCATTGGTGCTTGAATGATGTTGGCTTTCTTAAAACATAAATATAGTAATTTTGTTTCTTTTTTTTCCTTCACCTCTCTTTC
This sequence comes from Selenicereus undatus, assembly GCA_017589665.1. NCBI lineage: Eukaryota > Viridiplantae > Streptophyta > Magnoliopsida > Caryophyllales > Cactaceae > Selenicereus > Selenicereus undatus. The sequence goes on from JACYFF010019584.1 coordinate 36,155,330, forward strand.
AAAGAGGATTTAGGTAAGCTTTTGGATCAAATCCGCATAGTTTTTTTAAAATACTTATACCCTCAATTAGTTAACCCCCCTCCCCCATTTGGTGTTTAAGTTTATATTTGGGGTTTTGATTGCTTGAAGTTTTGAATCACCTTGACTTAGAGAGTCTTGATTACCCCCCTGTTTTTGGGAGCATAAGTCTTCACCACCTTTAAGCAATGCCCAACATTAATTTAGTAATAACTTGTTCACTCAGGTGGAAATTTCGTGGGTTGAAGATATCAAAAGTCAACCCACCGATAAGAAACCCTTCTCAATAATAATTGTCTTTTGAAGGATAAAGGATAAAAATGGTGTTATTTTGACCTCCCAACACATGGAACTCATTCATTCAGAGGAATGGTGTTCATATTTTAGCCAAATTAGAAACTTAAGAAAGGGATATAAATTCTAGTCCATAATTGAGCTAAAGGTCCGTTGGTTCAATTGTTTGTCCACAAATTTTCAATCAAGTTGCATTTAACCCAATTCAAATCCTAAAAACTCAATTGGATATACCATTATTGAAAAAATCTAAATTCTTATTTAATGAGGGGAAAAAACAAAGACAAGGTTCATCCTTGAAATCCAATGTGATTTCTTTGTCATTGCCTTAGATGGTATTTACAAAACTTCTTTCTTTCCATAGGTTTAACAAATTGATGCTCTAGATTGTAGAGAGAAAGAAAGTTAGAGAGCGACAGAGAGTCTCTAATACTTCTTTGGTCATCAAACAAGATTCTAGCGGTCTAGGTCCTTCTCTAACATCATATGTATCCAACTATCTATGCGATTACTTTTATGGGAAAAATTAAATAAAAATTTTTAATGAACGAAACCAGTGTAACACGTTATTAACTTAGTCCAAATTGTAGAGCGGCTGTTGTTGTTGATCCAATGTTTGGATTATAATTTCTGAATTTTTAAAAAATTTGATCTACTGTACTCCAACCCTCTAAATTTGACCAATAAACATCCTAATCTAAGATTGTTTCTTCCCCCTCTATTGGGTGGGGCGAGCGTACATAAAAAATCACTAAGATGGCTTGCAATGACTTAATGATGGCGTTTTAAACAAAAAAGCTCCACTTCCCCGAAGTAAAAAAGGAAAAAGAATAAGGAAAGAAAGTTGTTATATCATTAGACCTGGCAAATGGGTCGTTCGGGTCAGGTACGGGTCGGGTCATAGTTCGGGTCGGGTCACTTTCGGGTTAACTATGTTCGGGTCGGGGTTCGGGTTCGGTTTGGGTGAAGTTCGGGTTTGGGTCATTTTCGGGTCAATGATGTTCGGGTCGGGTACGGGTTCGGTTCGTGTGAAATTCGGGTCGGGTCTGTTTCGGGTTGTCTACAACATTCCGGTTTGGATCGGGTATGGGTCGAGTCTAATTTGGGTCGGGTGAGATTCGGTTTAATGTTCGGGTGAATGTCGGGTCGGGTGTAAATCGGGTTAGGTAGAAATTAAGTCGGGTTAATTAACTTAATTTCGCGCCAGTGTATATTTTGATTTTTGAATTTTGAATGTGTTCAATTCTAATCTTAAATTATATTTAAAAGATAATATCCGCTTAATTAGACAAGCGTCTTTATTCTATATTCTTGTTTTAATTCATACGTTAATATTTATAGTTTATACGTCTCTGTTTGTGTGTGTGTGTATAACTTTATATACATATATAACTTAAGTAAAATTAGAAGGAACTTTTGTAATGGAAATGTTCATAGAATCATAGGTTTAATTATACATTTACTATGAAAGTTAGTAAGTTACAACTTACAAGTACATCCCATCCATGGCCTAATATGGCTATATCTGATGTGACGTGTAATTATCTGAAGGATTACGGGTTGTTAGGTTAGGTCAAGATTCAAGTATCTTAAATTCTTAATTAAGGTTATGTTATGAGTCTATGACAAAACTAATGAACCAACCTAACGCCAAAGTCTCCAATTATGATTCTTATTAATTCATGAGTCAATTGTCTCATTTGTAAGGCTCAACACCAAAATATATTATATATATACCTTGGAAAATGACAAAAAAAAATGATGAAGTTTTTTATTTCACCCTGGTGTTGCCGTGTTAGTGCATAACTTTACGTTTGTCAATTGTCGTATTTGAGCCCTGGTAAACAGAAATAGTCGACATTTTCAATAATTGATTCAATGTTCTTTTGATAGCTCGTAAAGTGATCATATATCAAGATTCAAAGATTTGTCTTTGTGAGATTAACAACTTGATTTCCATATTTTCAATGAGTCAAAACTCAAAAGCAACTGCAATATATGAATATGTGTTAACAATATGGGACTAGTAATATGAAGAAGCATTTGGAGAAGTGTAAAGCATATCAATCTGCAAAGTCATCTGAAGAAGGAGGAGGTGAGAAAAGGTTTGAACAAAAAGTTTATCGTGATTTGCTAGCTAGGGCGATCATAAGGCATGGGTATAGTTTTTCTTGGGTTGAGCATGAAGGAAATAGAGAGATTCATACATACTTGAACAATGAAGTTAGAACCATAACTAGAAACACAACGAAAGCTGATTGCCTTAAGTTACATGCTCAATTTAAGAAACAACTTAAGTTAGCTCTTCTTGCACTTCCTGGACGCATTTCTTTGACTTGTGATATGTGGACCTCTTGCCAAACAGAGGGATATTTGTGCTTGACTGCTCACTATGTGGATTCTGATTGGAAGTTGACTACTAGAGTTTTAAATTTTCATCATTTGGAACCTCCTCATACTGGATCTATTTTATGTGGTGTTGTGTATGATTTGTTGCAAGAATGGGGCATTCAACATAAGATCTTTTCAATAACATTGGATAATGCATCTAGCAATGACAAAATGCAAGATGAATTAAGATCCAAGCTTTATGAGAATGGACATTTATTAGGTGATGGGGAATATTTTCATATTCGGTGTGCAACGCACACTTTGAATCTTGTTGTTAAAGATGGCTTGAAAACAATTGATAATTGTGTTGTTAAGGTTAGAGAAAGTGTGAAATATGTCAAGGGATCGGAGTCTAGAAAGAGGACTTTTGAACATTGTGTCAAACGGTGTATGATCTTGGAAAGCAAGGCTTTGTGGTTGGATGTGCCTACTAGGTGGAACTCTACTTATGAAATGCTTGATAGAGCACTTCTTTATGTTGATGCTTTTAAGTTACTTGCTCAAATTGATCCTATGTATAAGGCTCTCCCGACAGATGATGAATGGGAAAAGATTACAAGAATTCATGAACTTCTTGGACCTTTTTGTGATATAACTCAAATGTTTTCGGGTAGTAAGTATCCTACATCGAATTTGTACTTTGAAAATGTGTGGAAGATTGATATGTTCTTGAAAGAGCAATTAGACTGTGATGATCCAATTATCAGGAGTATGGTCATGGAGATGAGAGCAAAGTTTGATAAGTATTGGAGTGAGTATACCTTATTATTTACTTTTGCCACAATTCTTGATCCTCGATGTAAGTTGGTGTTTATCAAGTATTGTTATGAGAAATTTTATGAAAATAAGGAAATGGCAATCAGAAAAGTGAGCGATATACAATTCAAGTTGGAGATGCTTCTTAGAGAGTATACCCAAAGCACTACTCCTCCAACTCCTATTGTATCATCAACACCATCATCACACATTGGTGGATCAAGTTCAAGAATTGAAAACCGCAAGCGCAAATTTGACTATTTAGCGGTATGTTTTCTATAACTCTACACTATCTTATTCTTTTTTTTAAGGACAACATAGTGAGAATGTGAGATCAATCAAGTTTTTTTCCCCCAAGTTAAATTGATATTAAGGTGATAAAAATGTATTTTTAATTTCTATGTATTAAGTGTAATTTTATATTTTGTAGGAATTTGATGAGAATGATAGCAAGTATTCAAGTGGAAGTGGAAAGTCAATACTTGATACTTATTTGGAGGATCCCAAAATTGAACGTAAAGTGGATTTGGATGTTTTAGAGTTTTGGAAAACTAATCAAGAGAAGTATGGTGAACTCTCTCATCTAGCTAGGGATGTTTTGAGCGTTCAACTCACTACTGTTGCTTCGGAATCAACCTTTAGCATTGGAGGTAGGATTTTAAATAAGTGGAGAAGCTCTTATATTCCTGAGAATGTCGAAGCATTGATAACAACCCGGACTTGGTTATATGGCTTCCAATGTAAGTATTGAGTATCATCTTTTTTATTTGTTTATATTTATCTTTTTTTTCACTTTTTGTGAATTTTTGTTGTGCATTTTGTTTCACTTTAGCGCAAGAAGAAGAAGAAGAATTCATTGGATCAAATGTGGATTGGTCAAGTACTAAAGGTATTAGATTTTCCCCTCGGCGTAAATGATGGCCAAGGTAATTGATTACTTACTTTAGTACTTGGTTAGTTAATTCACTCTATGTCCTTAGTTTTTGGGTTTCTCTCATGGGTTTGTACTATTTTGGAATTTTTAAAATCTTGATAGGACCTTGGATTAGGTTTCTTGGATGGATTTGATGCGACATGCGAGGTAGTTGCTCTAATCTTTTTTAATTTTTCAAGTCTTATTGTTGCGATATTATATGTGAATATTTTCTATTGTCTCAGTTTTCAGGTTTAGAAGACCATTGAGATTGTTGCTTCTTTTACTTGTTCAGATTTGGAGATCGAATCGTGTTATCTTCCTCTTATTATTGTAATTTGTGTGAACTTCATTAACGTTTAGATATGTAACTCAGGAGATGATGAATGATCATCATGTGAACTTTTACATTTGATGTAAACTTTATTTTTGATTGGTGTTGCATTTGTAATAGTTGAACTAAGAATTTGCATGTGGTACTGATATCATAGTTTGGGGGATGTCAACCCCATGTCTCTAGGTGGGTGGCCCGTTGAGTTTGGCATTGTGATGTGGATCATTATTTATATTTCGACCAAGCTAGATTTACAAATATTGAGCTACTGTAATGATTAACAATTTGTTGGATTAGCAATTTACGGGATAGCAACAAGCCAATAAGGCAACAAGCAATAGGTTGAAATATATCAAAAGTATTACATTTTACGTACTTGGTTAAAGGTTTTAATGAGTTATGTACTATGGTTATAGATTTTAATCAAACTTGTGCTAAATTGGGAATTTGTGATAGAATCTTTTCTTCTAGGCCTTATTCCTTAACAATAAAATTTACAGGATTAGGAACAGTTTTGGGTTGACTGGTTATGATTTATGAGTATGCTTCGGTTCAGGTGATATTCGGGTCGGGTATACTCGGGTTCGGGTTTAATTTGGGTCAAATTGAATCGGGTAGGAATCGGGTCAGTTTTAAAACAGGTTGGGTTCGGGTTGTCCATTTTCGGGTCACTTCGGTTCGGGTCACTTCGGTTCGAGTTTGAATTGGGTCGGGTCATTAAGGGTGTGGGTAATTTTGGGTCGCGCTACAATTCGGGTTTCGTTCGGTTACGGATCGGTTTACTTCGGGTGTTCGGGTCCAAATCGGTTCATCCTATTTCGGGTGTCGGTTCAAGTATGGATCCGGATCGTTCGGTTCGGGTTTCGGGTCTCGGGTCAATTTTGCCAGGTCTATATATCATATAACCAGTTGTACAGTCAAATTTCGGCTCACTAAAAATGTTGTACAGCTCATTAAAATATAGTGTTGTACTTCCATTTTTGCTCACTGAAAATATTGTGTAGCTCACTAAAATATTTTATTGAGTTGAGTCAAACTTTTAGTGAGCTAATTAGTGGCAAGTCAGATCCAAATTAGTGCGTCTTATATACTCGAGTTTCATTCAGTGAAAATACTATATATCTTATGAAAATGTGTTGTTGCACAAAAAAAAAAATGCTATTGTACGTCTAAAACTCACTAAAGTGTATTATAGCTATCTATATTATTCATTTTTTAGTGAGTTATGATATTTATTTAGTGAGCTGTAATAGTGCTTTAGTGATTTAAGAAATATATTTGGCAATCAATATCATTAATTTAGTGAACAGTACTAATTGTTCAAAACAAAAAAAATAAAAGGAGTGAGCAAACATATAATGCATAATATTAGTGAGCACATATACATTCTTGTTCATATTTTCACATACGATTTTTTAATGAGTTGTATTCTGACTTTTGGTGAGCTATGGTATATGTTTAGTGAGCAATACTTTATATTTATTTTATAATGTGTTGTGATATGTTTGTTGGTTAGTTGAAATACAAGATTCCTCAAATGCATAATAATGATATACTTGAAAAAGTTTGAGTCACTTGTACTTTGACTTTTTATTGAGCTATTTATATCATATTTTGATGAGCAAAAATATACAATTAATGAGAAAAAACTTGAAAAAAATTATATTTCATTGATTTTATTATGTCTTGGCTAGATATAATATATAGCACTAATTGTACAATCGGATTTCGTCCCGTTAAAAATGTTGTATAACTCACTAAAATATACTACTATACATCCATTTTTGCTCACTAAAAATACTGTATAACTCACTAAAATATTTTAGTGAGTTGAGACACATTTTTAGTGAGCTAATAGATATTTTTAGTGAGTAGTAGACCCAAATCGGCACGTCTTATACACTCAAGTTTCATTCAATGAAAATACTATACATCTTATAAAAATGTGTTGTTGCACAAAAAAAAATATGTTATTGTGCATCTGAAACTCACTAAATTATAATATAGTTATCTATATTATTCTTTTTTTAGTGAACTATGATATTTATTTAGTGAGATGTATAGTTCTTTAATGATTTAAAAAATACATTTGGTAATCAATATCATTAATTTAGAAACAATACTAATTGTTCATAACAAAAAAAAAGGAGTGAGCAAACATTTAATACATAATTTTAACAAGCACATACACATTCTTGTTCATATTTTGACATACGTTATTTTTAGTGAGTTGTATTGTTACGTTTGGTGAGTTATGATATATGTTTACTGATCAATACTTTATATTTATCTTATAATACGTTGTGATATATTTGTTGGTAAGCTGAAATATAAGATTCATTAAATGCGTAATAATGAAATGCTTGAAAATGTTTCAGTCACTTTTACTCTAACTTTTTACTGAGCTTTTTATATTGGCAATCTATACCATCCACCTAGGTGTATGTACTCTTACTGGTGACATGTAAATATTGTCCAAAGTGGCGAATTTTTAATTTTTTTAAAAAAAATTGAAAATAGAAAAGAAATGAGATGTTGATTGACTTTCCTAAACAATATAAACTGTTTCCTATTCTCTATAATTAATCATGGGATTAAATTAGGAGAATGTTTCTCCACCTTACTATTTTCCTAATTAATTATGTGTTTTCCTTATGCATATATGTTAATTATTCCTTATTCGTTATATTAGGTCAAATTTTTCAAAAGTTTCGCTATAGGGTTATTTTTTCGACTGGCAGTAGTAGATTGTTCAATGCTAATGATGATTTTACTTATGTCTAGTTGGTTGATGATCTCTCATATAATTTTAAGTAGGTTATTAGTAGATGTATAATTTATTGTTTGGGATTATTCATTTTGAGTTTACTTAATAATTATGTATACTTTCTTAATTGGTTGGATATGTATATATTTTCAATATTGGTTGTTCATTTTATTAGGTCGAATTGTTTAAAAATATTACTATAAGGTTATCTATTCAACTAACAATAGTAGATTGCTCAATGTTAGTGATGGTTTGGCGTACATCAAGATGTTTGATGATTTCATTCATAAGTTTTAAGTAGGTTATTTAGTCGATATACAATTTATTATTTGGCATTATTCATTGGAAGTTTACTTAATAATTGTGTGTGTTTGTTATGCATATATTTTAAATATTGTTTGTTCATTATTTTAGGCCAAATTGTTCAAAAGTATTACTATAGGGTTATTTGTTCAACTGATCATAGTAGATTGTTCAATGTTAGTCATGAGTTTGCTTGCGTCTAGTTGGTTGGTGATTTCTTTTATAATTTTTAAGTAGGTTATTAGTAGATGTATAATTTATAAATTGGGATTATTCATTGTCAGTTTACTTAAAAATGATGTGTTTTTTATGTTATGTAGCTCTATATCATCACAATCAAACGAGCCTTTGCCAAAGAAGCTAACAACAAATAGTAATGGAGTTATCAAGGAAGGTATTGTGGAAGACACTCAAAGAAAAGGGGTTGTCCAAGCTACTATTGGCAAGGCTTCCATCAGGTTCAATCTCAAAGTCATAATAGAACCCAATCTCATTCTCAAATCTTCTCTTAAATATATTTACAAGAGCATAGACATCGCATCCCCATCCTCTAAACTTTTTCTTGGTAATTTCTCCAAGCTTGTTGTGGACATCTCTTAATCCATAACCAAGTTAAAGTGGTCCTCCAGCCTGTTTTTCCAACAATTGAACTGCATCGGCAAATGGAACTCCCAAGTCACTGAGTTGCTTGATGTATTGAATGACATTTTCTGGAACTTTTCGATGTGAAGGCAAAATATGTCTTTTACTTGGATTGCACATGCGATGATTGTGTTCGGTAATTGTGCTTGGTAACTGTCCATGTCCTATGTTTGTCAACGTGGAATTGAATGTATGCTTTGCAACCAGTTGTTACATTTAGCTTGTTGTATTGTTTACACCTTTTTCCATTCATCTTCTTCTTTCCAACAACAAAATTGTCGCATGGATATCTCTTTACCTCCTGCTATATAATATATTTTGTTCTATCAAATACTAAAACCCATTCGGTAGGCATAGTCATTGTAAATTTGAAATGCTTCTTCTCCTGGCATTGCAATCATTCCGACTAAGTCATCCTCATTTGGCATTCCTGAAGTTGGATTCCATTCCAGCAATGATTTATTCTATTCGGAACAATTTATTCATGAGAAAACTCTTCAAGATCATTGGACATCGTGTAGGAATTACATTTGACAATAATTGAAAAATTAAACATAGCTTGGACAATTAAAAATCAACTCATAAACAACGGCTCTAAACTTATTCAAATGTCATGAACAACATATGCCATATATTTAAACCTAGTTAACTTAAACCTAATTATTTTGAACAATTATAATCTAACTACAACGCCATGGAATTTCCACTTTTTGACATTGTTCACTTAAAAAATGAACCTGCATACTACAAATAATTAACAAACATGTATAATAGAGGATGATCTTAGGAACCAATAAAGCCCAACTATGAACATTGTTCATGAATTGCAATTTAGACTAACTTTGACTAAAATCTTTAAAAGTTTGACAAATTTTCTTTCAATAGTTATAGTCAACGTAGATTACAATGTTAATCTAATATGTTAAACAATGCCAAGATCATTAAACTCTTTGCAAACATTATCATCCCAATCCAACGAATTGATTATAAATCTGCAATTAATTCTCGATGCATTTTTCAAATAAATCAAAGAATACAATTTAATTAGATACAAAAATTTAATATTTCATATATAATACTGAAAAAAATTCATACTAGATCGTTAGTTTTGAAGAAACCACCAAAACAATTTGTTTTTATTAATTGATTCATGTTTTACATAAAACAACTGTTGATTCGATTCACTCACCCATTTGATTTGTCACCGCTTGAATCACTTTCAATACTTGTGCTCCTTCAACTATCTCGTTATTCAAGAGTCTACACTAATTTACTCAAAACTTCGATTTTTTTGAGCAATTGATTGAATAGATCGAATTCTATAGAGATAATAGAAATTGGAAATTTTATGACAAAGAAATGAAAGAGAAGGTAAGAAGAGAGAGAGACAGAGAGATAAATTATGGCGCAATGTTCAAATTTTAAATAAACAAGAAAAAAAGGGAAGGATGCATGATTTTAGGGATGATATATTGTTTTCTTTCTATAAATTAAAAATTCGCTGATGTGGACATTCTTGTGACTGTTTGCTTATGTGGCAAGTGGGTGTACATCCTCCTAGGTGTAACATATAGGTATTGATTTATATTATATTTTGATGAGCTAAAATATACAATTAATGAGCAAATACTTGAAAAAAAATTATATTTCATTTATTTTACTATGTTTTTGGTAAGTTATGATATATATTTAATGAGTTATGATATATATTTAGTGAGATGGACTATGATATATATTTAGTGAGCTGGACCATATTTGGTAAGTTCGGCTACATTTGTATTATGCTTACTAAATATAATACAGATGCTCTTATGTCATAGTAAAAAATATGTAAGCTATGATGCAACTCTATAACTTGAAAAAAAATATTTTATAGTGTTCTGTACTATTTATTTTAGTGAGCCATGCTATTTATTTAGTGAGCTATGCTATTTATTTAATGAACAAATATTTAATGAGTTACGAAATGTATTTGGTGAACAATACTAAGTATTCATAATAAAAAAACAGCAAACGAATAATATAATATACAATTTTAGTGAGTACATACACATTCTTGTTCCTATATTGAGGTATGATAGTTTTTTTAGTGAGTTGCATGACAACTTTGATGAAGTATGTAGCATATGTTCAATGAGCAATACTTTATATTCATTTTCTAATGTGTTGTTGCTACTACTACTATTACTATATCCATACATAAATAAATGGAGTTTAAAATTTTAAATTAATCTTAATTAAAAAAAATTGTAAGAAAAGAGCAAACTTACCTGATTAGAATATAAGCAAAGTAAATGACGACCAAATAAATAATTTAATTAAATAAGCTCACCCGAAATATGCTCACTCGAAAGTAGACCGAAACCTGAATTGAGTTGAACATAACCATACCCGACTCGAAATTTTCTACAAAGTTGTGTGTTGTTGGATGACAAACGTGTTGAACCAAAAACTGATTTATCTAAATTGACCTGAATCGAAGTTCATCCGACCCAAACCAAACTAACTCAAAATATTACTTAACCCAAAATATAATCCAACTCAAACTTAATGAATTCATATCTAAAGCAAATGACCCATTTATTATATCTAATTTGCATGCAATAATTTGCCAAAGAAGGGCTGCAGGAACCCCGCAACCCAAGGTGCTCCAAATTAGTACTGCGTAACCAATAGGTGTGTTGGGGCACAGTTTTGGCACTCCGGTTAGAGTAAACACAATGATTTGCCCATGGGATAGAGATTTGGGGTGCGAGCAAGACTTTGTCCCATGAGCATGCATTGGTTGGCTTCAACTGGCTCACGGAGGGGCTGCGGGACGCGGGGTAACTTTCCCCTTTTTTCTTTTTTTTTCCTTTTTATTGGGTAAGTTTTATTGGTTTTTTGTTTTTTTTTTGAATTTTAAAAAGGTAGTTGTGTGTTGGTGTGTGGGTCCGTGGGTGATAGGTCTCTACTGATAGGGTGAGGCTTGTGAGGCAAAAAATTAAAAAAAGAGTTGATGTGATAGTGATAGATTCCTACTGATAAGTCAAAAATTTAGCTAACCATTCCTCCTGCTCTTAGTATTTGAAGTTAACACGTCAAATTAACTAACCTGCTTCTCTCTCTTCGTCGGCCTTCCCAGGGAATTAGGCTCGATGTTGTGGGCGTACCCACCGACGCGGCGGCAACTGGCGGTGTCAGCGGCGGGGGCGGCGTTGGGGGTGGCGTTGATATCGATGGGGGCCTACCTTTCTTTCGTCAACATCGGCCCGCAACAAGCCCGTGCCAAAGCCCGCTCCGACTACGTCAAGCAACGTCTCCGCAAGATGTTGGATGATTAACTCAGACATTGCTGCCTCTTCAATCTCCAACTTTCATGCGCTTTCATTTCATTTTTCATATTTTTCGGTTTGTTTCTTTTTTAGGTTTTTTTGTTTAGGGTTTTGTGGTTAGACATGCTTGTATACATACTTTGGTTTTCGTTGTAATTATTGATAATCGTTGCTGCTTCTGATTTCTTATCCTCTGCTACTATCATACTATGTAGAAGAGTACTTTTGTTTGGAAGTGAGGAAGAAATTTATTTTTGGGGATTCTGGAATTCGATTAGGACACTTCGAAATTGTCATTACTGCTACATATTTGATATGTTTATGTCGTGTAGATTTCTCCGGTGTACAACAATAGTGCACAAGCACAGATCCTGCACTTGTCTTCCGCGAGATTACCTCCCAATTCGGGGTCGATTGCTTCCTTGTGTACATAATTACACTATTTGTTATTTACTTTAATAAGTGTAAAATTATATGTTGGTTTGAATGATTCGATACTGGTTCTTAAGCAAGATTTTAAAGGCGAGTACCGTAAATGGATAAAATTTGTTGTCAAAATGCACTCTACAACACAGAGAAGATTATGTACCAATAAAACAAATAAATAGGAACTACCTCACTTTTGTTAGCAGGTTTCCTTACTTGAAAAGTATTATGTAGATATTGCGTCTTTTTACCATAGATGGTGAGCAGTTTGAGTATTCCACCCGTTGCACTCCTATTATGCCATGAATGTTGAAGAATGATAAGAATTCCAACGTTGAAGATAAGAAGTATGAGATCACGTAGCAGGACTCTCATCTTTGATCAAGAGATCATGGAGTTGCATAGACAGCTAGGTATCTGTGTCACATTGGGTGTGAAAGTCCAGCCTTCAGGAAAATTAAGAGGAGTTTGATGAAAAAATAGAAAGTCAAGCAACATGAATGTGCTCAATCGGAATAAGTTCTCGAAGTTTCTGGTGGCAGTTAGGATTAATTGTTTGTGTTAGCAAAACTTTCGCAATTCAAGATCTTCTAGAATTCATCTACAAGCTGTTTTGTCATGATTTATGAGAGTTCTAATTTTATTTTTTTTAGTTGTGATTTCGCCTGTAGCTATTTATTTGTATTGTGCCATGTGGCACTTATAGAGTTTTACCAATCAAATAATAGAAAAAACACAAATACACAAGAAACACAAAACTATAAAATGATTCATATCAGGCTTTTCAGCTAGCCCATTATACCATACAAAACTCTTTATGAGGGTGGTAATGGTTCATATTGCATTGTACAAAAGCATGCAACAAACAAGAGCTTCTTCTACGAACATGTAGATCCCATCAAAGTTAGGATTAGCATTTAATTTTGTGCAGTTTTAACCATGACTTGCAGTACTGAGAAGAGGCGGCTTTCAGAAACAGTTCAATAGGCAATTCCCGTCTAGTTATATTATGCAAACACCATAGCCAAGAGCAGAAATAGTCAGTTTGGTGTTTCTGCTTCTACAAGTTTTGATCTCCCCCAAAAACTGAGTAGTGTCATTAAAGTAAAAGCAAATCCACCTTCTCCCAGTTGAGATCCAAAGTTCAACTGGTCATCCCATCTGATCCCAACCTGTGATCTTCATCTTGGTTTGTAGATGCTGCTAGTGCACGTGTGCAATCACAGTGATTGTAGACACTTCTCCAAGTCTGATCAAAATGTATCAGCAATCATATCATGCTTAATGGTGAAATGGCATGTCTTAGGACCGACAAAGAAAGGGTTATCAGCTCCTTTTGCAGGTCTGATACTGGGATCTAAGGTCTCAAATCTTGTTCATAAGAAATTGAGAGGCCGTTTCCTCGGCTTCCAAAACAAATAAGAAAGATCGCAGATGATTCGAGCAGAAGACTAGGTGAAGCACTTGATCAGACACTACAGAGACCCTTGTGCATGAAATCGCTTCAAGAGAGAACCCTAATCAAATTGCAAACAGGTGAACGTCGCCATTGCCATCATGAATGTCAAAAATCATTGTAGAGAACACTCATAAACATCCGAGGGTTTCAAGAATATCCAGTATTAAGTCATCTTCTCAGGAGAAAAGAAAAGAACACTCATCCTACTTTACAAGAGCCCACATTGTTGTCAGAGGGCAAGGATTGGGAAGAAAGCTTAGTAGCTTTAACAGCCGTGGAAAGAAAGACAAACAGAAGTTAAATACCCTAATGCACCATTGAAAAATTAGGTTATGATAGGCAACAAGATACTTGCCACAAAGAACTAAGATTAAACACTTATCTTCTCGATCTCCTTGAGTTGCACCCTTCAACTCTGATTTCCTCTAGGCTTGCCCTTGTACCACTCCCTTCCATTGTCATGGGTCTTCCTGCATCACATGGATCCCGTGATGGCCAAGGGGGGCCCCTTTGGCTAGATGGACTTGCCATTTCTCTCTCTAATCCAAGCATAGAGCTAGGTAATGTGCGATCATGAAGACCTTTGCCCGATTTATGCCTTTGTATCTCGTCCCCACAACTTCTTCTAGGAACTTGTTTATCAAATGCATACTTCGAATGGTTGCCCCATTCTACCACATTAGACACACTCCTGAGTAAAGAAGTGCTTTTTCTAGCTACTTGATTGAAAATAGATTTCCTCCTTTTCTGCTCCTCATCAATGGAGTGTCTTTTTGAACTCTTTGGTGTCATGGATGAATAAGAAAACATGTAGTTTTTGTTCGGGTCATCTGTATTGTTTAGTTCTATTGATTGAAGATCACTTTCAGCAGAGTTCTCACCATCTTCAGTGGTATCTTCTACTTCCCCTATGCCACCTCCCTTTGCCTCACTTCGACAAAAGGCCAAGTCACCATCCCTTCTGTGATAAACAGAGTCATGCCCGTTTTCTTTGCTGTCTTTGGTTAGAAGGAAATCCTCAAGTTCATTTTTTAGCTTATCAACAACTGCATTCTTCTCCTCAAATAGATGCTTAGCATCTGACAATTTCGTTTGAGTTCTCTCTTCCTGCAGTGCCTCAGCTATTTGAAGCATTTGCCTTTCCTTTTGAACCTCTTTTTGCATTCTCAATGATTCCCTCTTCATTTCTGCTGCTTGAGCTTTATCTTCACCAATATTCCTAGCCAGTTCATCACACACTTGTTCCATGATTGCCCTGGTTCTCTTCTCATTTTCAAGTTCCTTTAACACCTTCATAAAGGCTGCTTTTGTCTCAGCCAGTTCTTTACCAAGCTTCTTATTCAAGCTCTCAAATCGCCTCCGGAGCTTCCTTTCCACCTCCAGCTCTCCTGCAATAGACTCAATAGCAGCCTCAACTACCTCTCGTTTTTTGTTTTTCCATGCTGCCTTTTGTTCCGCAAAATGCCTTAGAAGATAATCGATCTCTTTTTGATCAGAGTGTTCTTCTTGGATCAACTGGTTGATCTGCAAACAGGCCCTCTCAAGCTCAGCATGTACGGCCGAGATGAGGGATGTGCTTGATGAAGGCTGGCCTTCATGAACCCACATACGACTGATTATTTTCAAGAGTTCTTTAGAAGCGGTCAAAGCATTGCTGACATCTTTCAGACGGGTTTTAGCTCCCACAGAGGATCCAGAAGGCGTCTGACAGAGAGATCTTGCCTCAACCTGCATTGAAGGGGTAAAAAATGCAGATAAGAAAGCCTCACCAATATCTTGATGCCCGTGGACTAATAACTTGATGACAATTGGTGCAGATATATAATTGTACACCTACATAAACAACAGTGCAGAAGTACAAAAGCAACTTTTATGTGCCGTTCTAATGATCTTCAGATGGATCAATTAAAGCATACCAGAAGCAGCAGGAGCAAGAAGTGCTATATGATTGATATGCATCGAACCCTGTCACCAATAATCAGAGACTAAACTATTCAGACTTTTCATTCATCTCAGGTTTGCAATTAATATTTTGTGGAATCTCTGTCACATACCATCGATAACACTCACTCCAGACAGAAATTGGGCAAAATTATCAGAAAACAGATAACTGCAAACAACTAGCTGCAGCCGTCATGGACACTTGTAGCCAAATTTGAAGGATACAAGCTACACATATGTAGTACAATGTTTCTATAGGCTGTCACAGACATTCACAGAAGCTAGAACTAGATTCAAAATACAAAAAGCCCGAAACTTTATATAGGAACTTACTCGGGACATTCACAAATGTCACAATGAAAAAGGTTCAAATTCTATATTTACCTCCATGAAACTAGCATTGCTGGAAGAATCAAAATTATCTATCTTTATCATCCTAAACAATGATGACTCTCTTCTTCGGTGACCGTCAGTTCCAGATAGCTGCATTCTCTGCAAAACCAATAATAAGCAAGGCGCAAACATAAGCGGAACATTGTGATAAATCACTGCCCCATGAGTTTGAACAATTCTGAGGTACTGGCTCATTGAAACAATTCATATAATCTGGGGTTGCAAGGTAACACTCCCAAGAACCAAGACTTGTTCATGATAAAGTTATTGAGGTTGAGGTATTATCAGACAGTCAGGCTACCGGGCCCAAATGAAATATAGCTAGATAAACTCCATACAATACAGCCACAAAGTCAGAAAGGGTCTCTACCCTCAGCCACCTCACATATAATATGGAACCAGTTAATCACAAAAGCATTGTTGCAGGAATGCACAAGCAATCCCTTCTAGAGCTTGTTGTGTAGACTTTATCCTGGGTTAAGTGACAGATACATGATACTGAGACAAAGATCCAATATTTGATACTAAAAATTATAAGAATAAAACTTCATACAATTCCTAGAAATAGCAAAGTCTAGCACTTGAACACATATCCAAACCAGTGACTCTATCAAAGCTCATGTGCCATTGCTAGTGGATTTAAAATTTGGAACTGAAGTCCATAACATTACAAGTGAATGCAACAAGAAGCAGCTTCTGCCAAAACCAAGGCACATATGGCACTTTTACTACATCATAATGTTTATCATCCAAAGGCTTATTGATGTGAGGACACAAAACAGTAAGAAAGTGAACATTCATAGTAGGACATGTCAAGAAATGGCCTAGCATCAGCCTTTCAGCAACAAAATGGGAAAATGTGAGAGCCCAATTGAAGACATAACTCAGCATACAAAAGCTTCACGGATTATCAACATACAACAACCACCACAACTCTTGGTATAGATCCAATAAAAAGCAGGAAATGGGGAGAGATCTAGGCAGCGTTACCCCTGCAAATAAAGAGATTTTGTTCCAGAGAACCTCAACCAAAAAAAAAAAAAAAATTCTTGGGAAAACAATTGATGTGTTAAAACCCATTTCGATAGGAAAACCACGAAGTGGTTAAAGGGAGCAGATAATGGAACAATATAAAGCATAAATGAAAGTATTATAAAATTAATCAATAAAATAAATGGAGATAATGTAGGTCATGTTCTTTTCAACTATCATAAGTAATTTATTGCTTATCAATGTTGATCAGGGATAAAATTGTGAGTAGAAAATATGACTAAGTGTTGTGCTGAATGCTGATGATAAGTACTTATGATAAGTTGAGAAGAACAGACTTATAATTAAGCAAACAAACCACCCAAGTAAGAGGGTTTATTTATAAGCAACCACACCATATTATACCATGAGTGTCACACGAAGGCACCAGTGTACCTAAGTGGCGCATAAAGGCTGAAGGGGTTCCTATCTAAAGTCAGTGCTCAACAGACGAGTTGATGTCCCCAGCATAATTTGTTTGCTGTTCATAGCAGCAGAACTGTTTCGGGCCCCATCTGCTGTCTGCTATCTAAGGGCAACCTTCCAAGGATTAGCAAATGGTCCGAAAACACTAATTTGACTGCACCCAAAAAAATAAAAACCCATCACGAACCCAATGCACCGAAAAGGGGGGGGGGGGGGCCCCACCGAAAAAGCAGCATTTTGATTCACAAACTGGACCAGATAACAATCAGAGCATACCTCTGGATTAAGAAGGAAAACTAAGCCAATAATCAAGGACTAAAATATGCATTAAGAAAGCAGAATCATAAGTAGAGCTAACGCTATACTTAAGAGCTAGATTATAAACAAACAAAGCAGAACCCAATGCTATTCAATTCAAAATTTGTGTATTAATGTAGAAAGAACAATACCCAAGTACAAAAATGAAAGAAAAATAGAGACCCACCTCAGAGACAGGACTAAATTGTACATAAACATAGCAGAATTATAAGGAGAGCTAACTCTATATTCAAAAACTACAGTATAAACAAACAAATAACAACTTATGCTATTCCAATTCAAAATTAGTGTAATGTCGAATAAACAAAACCGAAGTACAAAAGTGAACGGAGGGGAAAAAACCCACCTCAGCAACAGGACTATGAGAAGGGTCAGACAAATGAGGAGGAAGAGAGCCTGAATGCGCAGACGTCCCCACTTTCTCCGTCCTCCTCCTGTGCTCTCTCCTTCCCACCCTTTTATCCTTCAACTCCTCCACCGCCGCCATACTCGGAGATGGTGAGGGAACCTCGCTCAGTTCCCACAATGTAGCCGCCAGTTTCCGCGCAGAAACTGGCGGCTGCCCATCACCGGCCTTTGACCGCCCGGAAATACTCGGTGGGTATCTCGGAGAGGCGGCGGCGCGTAGCACGACCGACGGGGAACGAGAGCCCACCATTCTCCAGGTGGGCACTGGTGTAGCGGATCCCCCTCTATCTCCTCTTCCTCCTCCTCGCTTTCCCACCAAAATTGCTCGCTTGAATCGGTAATTTTGTATCACAGATGACGTTGACGAAGACGGTGAACACCCCCTTTTCCTGATCTTTGTTGCATCTCCCATCAAACCCTCCATTCTCACAACTACCTAGAAATGCTGAGCTTAAATAGCAGCCTTAGAATGAAGATTACACCATTGTTAGTAAAAATGACTCAAATTTGTCCACTTCATCAATGGGATCAAACTTCTGGATGATTTGGACTTCTGGGTCTTCTTGGGAATGAAAATCTAGTTTATGAAAACAGGAAATTTGGACTAACATCTGATCTTTCTTCTTCACAAGAGACACACAGACAGAGAAAACTTCAGATGACCCAACAAAAGAAATGGGGGTTGAAGAAATGATGCCAATTTGATTTTCTTCTCAACACAATCACATTGTTAGCAGAGAGAACCGTGATTTACAGCGCAAAGAGAAAGTAACGGGGAAAAAAGGAGGGAGCAAAGGGGTAGGATGAGTAGAGCTCATGTGACAATGCTGACGTGGAGGAACATCAATGGCAGTACGAAAATTCAAAAATCTTATATTTTTGCCTTCGTTTTTTGTCTTTAATCTGATGAATAAAAGCATGCTTTTGCTTTGTTTATGTCCCCCAACGCCCATTTAAGTTGGACTTGCTGCGGACCACATTGAACACCTACCGGTAGCCGTCACAAATATTGGTTGGGCTTTGACCCAGCCGTTTCGGCCCTGTGTGTTGGTCTTGAGGTTGAGGATATGTCAAATTGGCAGGTCATGGGGTCGAACTCCAACACCTCTCTCAGTCGAAGAGGCTTTCCTTGTACAGAGAAGCACAATGTGCACATGCTCGGCCATTGCTTGCTGCTACATATGAGAGTCCATCTAAAAGCCCATTAGGCCTCTAACATCTAGCGGAACCTTTTTTGTTTGTTCGACATTACACTAATGTTGAATTGGAATAGCATAAGTTGTGATTTGTTTGTTTATAATGTAGTTTTTGAATATAGAGCTAGCTCTCCTTATAATTCTGCTATGTTTATGTACAATTTAGCCCTGTCTCTGAGGTGGGTCTCTATTTTTCTTTCATATTTGCACTTGGGTATTGTTCTTTCTACATTATACACAAATTTTGAATTGAATAGCATTGGGTTCTGCTTTGTTTGTTTATAATCTGGCTCTTAAGTATAGCGTTAGCTCTACTTATGATTCTGCTTTCTTAATGCATAAATCGAATCGCTGAATCGTAAATTGAATCTCTGAATTGTAGAATCACTGATTTCTCAATTATAATTAAGTACAAAGACTTGATGAAATTTATTTAGGATCATAAATCGAATCGCTGAATCGTAGAATCGTATTATGATCCTATCATATATTATTTAAACCAACTTAGAATTGTAAGATCCTAATGACTTTAAGATTCTATTAATAGTTGGACCCATAGAGGGTTTTTCGATCATAAAATCATAAGATTGTAAGCCCAAATCGGAGATTTAATAACTATGCCTCTATCCCTATTATTCTTGCGGTGCTCTTTATTTTTTTAGCAAAAAGATTAGGGGGATATTAAATACTTATTCATGAGAATTCAAATCCAGGTTGATGATAACTAAAAAATAGCTTATCATTATCTTAAACAATGCTCATTAGTATAGTTTTCGTAACTCTTTTAATTGAAAAAAAGGAAAAAGAAAAAAGAAAATCGATCGTGGCAATCCTTATCATTTGATAGTGTTTTATTAGGTTTTATAGCGTGTATCCTCTTCTTTTTCTCTCTAGAAAACCCTTATCTTTGATCTAGTTCCTGGTGGCTACCATTGATATCTTTGCAAATGGTAAGCCCTAATCTCAACTTTATTTTCATCTTTCTTATTATTTTTTTGATGAATAAACTATCTATCTCTATTCTGATAGTTTCTCTGTATCCTCTTTCAATCGATGATACTTTTCCTACCTCTTAAAGGGAATATATCAATTTAGTTTTAAACTATTCTAGTTACTTTGTATTGGATTGTTGATTGATTGCAATATGGATATGCAACCTATATTAATTCTTCAAGTTTCAACTACAATAGTACGTAAACTTCCTAATAAGAAAACTATACAAATTTGACGAATCTCCTTTTTGAAGATTCTATCGTAAAACAACAATTAAATAGAATAGGACAGTTCAGAATCGTAATAATTACTTTTCTTTTCGGAGGATTTATTTTGTTATTCCAATAATATAGTTATTCAAAATAGTGATATATCGTAGATATTGTATAATGTTAAATTAATGAATTCATCCTTTATCATATAAAAAATGGTTTGATAGTGTGGCATAAGAAATCATATATATATAATATAAAAGTGAATGGCATGAATGGGTTGATGGTAGATTGACAAGTTTCACATTATTATTAGCTACCTTCTTTTGTTTTCCATTTCATTTTTTGTTTAATTCCAAATATCATGATAATAAGAATTTAACGTGCTCTTTTACTCCTAAAATTTAAAAGTCAAAATTAGTTTTACAATGAGATGTAGTTTGCTATAAATAGCTTTGAGAGGTCGAAAATGATTTTACTATAAAATGACATAAAACAATAAAATTATTATTGTTATAATAAAGGTTTCATGTACTCTTTTACTCATGCATTTTGACAAGTCAAAATAAGTTTTATAATTAAATTTAGTTTGTAAATCATAATAAATGTAGATTAATATAATCCTTTACTTATAGAGTTTTAAAAGTAAAAAATGAGTTTACTATATGTATAGAGAAATAAAACAATAAAATTATTAATCTTTTATGCAATTATTTTGGCAATTATAGACATTAGTTGACAAATAATGAAATAAAAATCAATAATAATTTAATGCACCCTTTAAAATTATCTGCAAATCAATATACTCACTTTAACATTAACCAATTCAATTTGACTATGCAAATTGTGTACTATAAGACAATGCAACTTGAGAACAAAATGCTTGCACTTAATTATTTTACAATTACTCCAATAAAGAGTAAAATTTAGATAAATGAAAAATGAAACTTATTAAAAAAATAAAAGTGAGTGTAATGATAATACAAAATTTTGATTGGCAAGCTTTTATATTATATATGATACTCTTATAAATTATTTATACATATTTTTTAGGCAATACAAGTACAAGAAAGTAATCACTTCATTCTTCTATTTAAATTAAAACAACTACATATAGATTATAGATTCATTTTTTAATTGCAATTTTCTTAAAATTTATGCAGAATATAATATTTAAATCATGAATCAATAATATTAAAATTACTGTTAAAAAAATAATCAATTATCATAATTTTGTTGTTATTTATTTTAAAATTTTATTTGTTTCAATAAAATTGTGTATTATAGTATATTTTGCATGTCAATAATGATAAAATATTTTTATATTGTTATTGTCAAATAAACATTAATAGGAACCTTATGCGAAGCACAGGATTCATCCTAGTAAATTCTAACAATTCCATTGGGGTTTTTTCCCTTATGGTACACGCTCTTTTTAACAAACCTATTGAGACAATTATGAATGTGCTAAATACGTTGTCAAATTCTGAATTATTAACGTTTCATGTATCAAAGTGCAATTTGCTTGCTTTGACACTAGGAGTTTTGATGCTAACAATCACACTAACTCATTTTCTATGTTACGCGTTGTTTAGTATTTATTATCTTCAAGGATTTTTTATAGTAACAGCGTAAGAAATTAGAAGCTTGTTAGTATTATAACTTTATCTACAATAGCGTTCCATGAAGACCATTGACTTGTGTTTCAAAATTACAAATGAATAACAAAACATGCCCCCAATGAAAGAAATTATATTTACGCCAATAAAAATTAGATCGTTCCATTGTGATTGGTATTTTTAATTTGTGCCTGTAAAATATTGTTTTTTCATGATGATACTTCAACAAGTTATTGGAGTAAAAATTAACCTATGCGAAATCACCCCTACTCAAATATGACTAACCTGGACCTAAACCATAGTGTCAACCCTATATGGCCCGACTCAAAATAAACCTTACTCGAAAACGAATCTAAGGAACTTTTTGTCAATTCTAATTGAAGGCGGTTAGTAAAATATAAGGGTAACTGTTACGAACGCCAAGCTTATTTGATGATGTCAAAGCCCTTATAGGTATGTCCTAGCTATCATTTTTGGACATTGCCAAATTAGGGCTTTACTAGTATTAATTACTTATCTGATACTCTCTTTAAAACTACCACGAATATGATAAATGAAGTCACTCGTCCATTATCCACTCTCCCTCCAGCCAAAGACTTGGTTATTAGCAATTTGCACGTTCAGGCTCAAACCAACTTTGAAAAGTTCAGTTGACTTTGGGGCACCTTTTTCATTTCCATCTACATGAGGGGCGAAGGTTGTCAAAGCATCTATGCCTAGGGAAGATGTTAGGGGTGAATAGGGTGGTGATCAAAGTCACAAAATAATCGAAATAGAAAAGCAAGAAATTAATGTAGCCAAAACATGCTATTTATAGAGGTTCAGCCACACCTAGTCCTCTATCCATGTGCGCCCCTCGCCGATGGGATTTTGATCATTTTTCTTTTATTAAGTTGATCGATTATACACGATTCACTAATCATATAACCTACGAGTTGGTCCCTACAACTCTTGGTGTCGCACACATACGCTTCGTTCCTCAACCGTATTTGGGGTAGTCAACCCTCCGATTAATCAACTCAACCCAATACAAAGAAAGATAATAAGATAAACTTTATAACAATGAGTAAATAAACACAATTGATTTGCCAATATAAGCTCAATGTATCAAGTTCTCTCAATGTCTTCTTCTTGATTTGCAAGTATAGCTCTCTTTCTTCTATCATCTTCAGCTGCAATTGCCTCCTAGCAATGATGTTGGAGAGGTTGGAAGATCATTAAGAAAGTGACCGTTGCTTTAAAAAAGGAATGATGATTTTTAATATAATTTCAAGGCCTTGAGATCCATCTTTCAAGCCCTTGAATTTTGCAATTTTGGTCAACGTTTATCACCTTGATTCCCAACGGCTACTTACCTGATTTTAGCCAAAGATCTTGCTAAGTAGATTATTTAGAAGTTGATTTTTACCAACAACAATCTTTCAAATGACACAATATATCTTTGCTTATTATCCAAGATATTGTAAAGAATTTATTTGATCCAGTTTTAGAAAGTTGTAATAAATCAATCTTGAGTTCATTTATAAATTATTTTGATTGATTATGACAAGATCTTTAAAGATTAAATCACGCTCTTCTCTTAGCAATCAAGATTCATTATTATCGGCAATTAAGAGCTAAGTTTGGAAGCACCAAAGTTCGAATCAACGACATTGGATTCTGAGCAGCATACATTGAAGAATTGACAAGTATAGCTCCAGCCACCGATAGAGTTTTAAATCTATAAAATACAAAGTTGAAGCATATTGCAAGACATAAGAAAGAATTACATCGTGAAAAGAGCTCATGTGCAAATAATTCATAATAGTGTACTTATTTATTCATTTGAATATCTGAAAGGGAGAAATCATAACAATTGGGGAACACACTTGGGTACCTAGGTATTGTGAGGTCATTACTTAATGAGTGTGTTAGCCGAGGTTTATTAGTTGAGTGAGATTAAAACGCTAGACAGATTGTAAATCCAAGGTCATTGGTGTGTACTTCTTAAGTGAACAAGAAGTTGAGGTGATTAAATCCTAAGGGAAGGAGTGCCTTAGGCAGTTACTAGCTGTGTTTCGAAGGGTGAACATCGTAAAACTATCATATGTTTTGTCCAATTTTCTTTATGCACTTTACTTTTGTTTATTACTGACATTTGTGATGAGCCTTCAAGGTTTTCCTCACTGACATTGGCAGTGCAGGATCAAAGTAAATTGAATTTTTTATAGAGTCTTAATTTTTAATATATCAACCTATTTACCTCTCCTCTAGGGTGATCTGACATCATCTGTTAGACCTTCAATTAGTATCAAAGCCAAGTTTACACAAATTGACATAACTGTCTTCTTAAAAGAATCATGGCTTCATTTGGAACGCTGAAATTGATCAAGGATGCTCTTTTACTAGACCTCCCTTGTTTTGTGCTTCTAACTTTGCTCATTGGACAAAGCTTATGTAGATCTTTATCAAGGATCATGACTATGACCTTTTGGAGATTATCTCCAAGGGTGATTTTCTACCTACTATGATGGAAGGAGATAAAATTGTTCCAAAGCCCGGATCAACATTCACTCCTGAAGAGACTGAGAAAGTGGTTGAAAATTATACGGCAATGAATATTTGATTTTGTGGATTGGATTCTAACGAGTTTAACTGTGTTTCTGCTTGTGATACATCCAAAGAAGTATGGGACACACATTGGATACTACGTATCTATAAAGGGACTAGTCAAGTTTAAGAATCCAAAATCGGTCTCTATGTCCATAAACATGAACTCTTCAAGATGCTTCCAGGAGAATCCATCAAGGACATGTATATGCGATTTATTGAGATAGTCAACAACCTTAAGTCGTTTGGGAAAACATAAACCAATAAAGATATGGTGAGAAAAGTGTTGCCATGTCTTTTAAGAAGAAAGTGGTGACCTAAAGTGAAGGTCTTTTAAGAAGCACAAGATCTGAAAACCCTCAAGTTGGATGATCTTGTTAGAAAACTTCTAACCCATGAAATTCACTTGTAGGAAGAAACCAAAGAGCACGCACCGTAATAAGGACTTGCACTAAAGTCCAATGCCATTGAGCTGCCATCGGAGGAATATAAAAAGATAATGAAGAATTAGTGGCTACGATAGACAAAAGATTAAAAAGGATGCTTCAAAAGCATCCAGAATTTAAGGGAGTTTGGAAAGCATCAACCTCAAAGAGGAATGATCCAAATTCCAAAGGCAAATTTATCTCCAAAATGACACTAACCAAAACTCTTGTTATGGTTATGGACGTTCAGGTCACATCATAAAGGAGTGTCCAAATACATCAAGAAGGAAATTGAGAGAGCCAGATTCAAGCCTGAAAAGGTAGGCAAAAGAGTTATGGTTGCAACACATAGTGACTGTGAAAGAGAAGGTGAAGAAACAGTTAACCTTTATCTCTTGGCAACAGATAACACTGAAGAAAGTGATGAATTTGATGAGGTAACATCAGAATATCTCCTTCCTTTCACAAAAGAGTATCTTGCTCAAGATCTATTAAGGCGCTTTAAAGACGAGTAAGAACATATAACTGCAATCTAGACCCTCAAACGGGAACACGAGTTCCTGAAAAAGGAGAATGGGAACTTGCAAAGATCTTATGAAAATAAACACGCCAAAGTCAATGACCTTGAGAATGAGAAAATTGCTTTTCAAAACAAGTGTGATGGTTCTCCTAAGTGTCTCTTAAAACATACTAATGGTCAAGAGAATTCGGATAAATTACTTGGATCCTAAAGTACGGTTTTTATTAAGGAAGCCTTAGATTTAATCCCGATAATAAGAAAAGGTCATACAAGCATTTCATTATTAAAAAGTCATCACAAAAGTAATCCCAAAGTAGGTCAGGCTCCAAGAACATTAACCTCAATCACAGTTACCAAGACATACTATTTATCAAAGGAATCATAGCTACATTGGTCATAGGCATCCAAGTTATTATGAACCTGATAAAGGTCATAGGCATCCAAGTTATTATGAACCTGATAAAGGTCATAGGCAACGCAACAAAATCAATGGTTAAAACACCTCTTACCGTAAAATCATACAACTATGCTACCCAAAGAGTCAATCTCCTTAAAACAAGACATTAGTCATCCACACCCAAATCCTTACCAAGAAATCCGGGAACATTTGAATTTGGTTCTTGCAGATGTGCCTAAAAGCAAAGACCAATATCTGGTACTTGGACGGTGAGTGCTCAAGACATAAACCCGATATGCCTCAATGTTTACTGAATTGCAAAAACAAAAATCAGCTAACTTAACCTTTGGAGGCAATAGTGGAGGTAACATCTTTGGCATTTTCAAAATTGGAAATATATATATATATATATATATATATATATATATTTATATACACACACACACACACATATACATATACATATGCATATACATATATACATACATATTTATACATACATATATATATATATATATATATATACACACACACACACACACATACACACACACATATATATATATACATATAAATACATACATACATATACATATACATACATATATATATATATATATATATATATATATATATGTATATATGTATTTGTATATGTATATGTGCACATATGTATACACACACACACACACACATTTTGCCAGTGGCTGTAATCATAACTGACCATAGGAAAGAATTTGACCAAGATAAGTTCATTGATTATTATGACAAAAATGACGTTTCTCAGAAATTTTCATCACCAAGAACTCCACATGAAAATGGAGTTGTTAGGACGAGGAACAGGACATTGGAAGATGTGGCTGGGACAATGATATATGAAAATGATCTTTGAAAGTCATGATGGGCTTAGGTTGTTGACACTGCAAATTATATTCTTAACGAATGCCTCCTTATGTCAATCCTTAAAAAGATGACATATGAAGCGTTCAAAGGAAAGAAACCAAATGTGTCATATTTAAGAGTCTTTGGAAGTAAGTGTTTCATCCACAACCATGGTAAGGAAACCCTTGGCAAATTTGATCCAAGGAGTCCTGAAAGTTTATTTGTTGGTTATTCCTCTGTGAATAAAGCATATCGTGTTTACAATAAATGTACCAAGGTCATTGAGGAATCTATTTATGTTGTCTTTGATGAGGCTAACAATGGCCTTGCTCTTACATCTTCATTTGATGAGTTTCAGTTGAGCGAATATAAACATGATGAAGATGAAGGAGCCCCAGAGAAATGCAATCACCAAAATTTCCATTGCAATGTTCAAATCAAAATGACCAAAGGAAACCTCATAAGATGCATGTGAGAGACCCCAAGCTGATAATATGAACAATATGTCATCTTTAAGTGACCAAGGTCAAGCTCTAAGTGACTTCAATGAACCAAGAAGGGGATTCAAATACAAATCTGCCCATCCATTGGACAATTTATTCACAGACATTAATACAGGCATGAGAACTCATTCATCATTAAGAAATTTTAGTGCATTCTTCTCATTTGTTTCTCATAGAGAACCAAAGCAATATACTGAGACATTGGTAGACCAAAAATGGACATTGGCAATATAAGATGAACTCAATCAGTTTGAGAGGAACCAAGTTTGGTCCCCTACACCTAGACCAAAGAACCACTTAGTGGTTAGGAACAAAGCTAGATTGGTTGTAAAAGGATACAACCAAGAAGAAGGCATAGACTTTGATGAGACCTTTGCACTTGTAGCCATACTAGAAGCCATTACTTGTATTTGTATCTCACATAAGCATCAAGTTATTTAAGATGGATGTCAAGTGTGCTTTCTTAAATGGATTTCTAAATTAAGAAGTTTATGCTGAGCAACCCCCTAGTTTTGAAAACCCTAAATTCCAAATCACGTTATCAAGCTTCATAAGGCTCTTTATGGCTTAAAACAAGCCCCAAAAGCTTGGCATGAACATCTTAGTAAATTTCTCTTGCAACATGATTTTACATGAGGAAAGATTGACAACATCCTTTTCATTAAAATAAAGGGGGAAGACATCATCATAATTCAAGTATATGTAGATGATATCATATTTGTTGCTACTAACAATGAGCTATGCCAAGAGTTTTCCAATTTAATGAGTAAGCAGTTTGAGATTAGTGTGGTGGGAGAACTCAACTTCTTCCTGGGCTTCAAATCAAGCAATGCCAAGATGGCATATTTATCAATCAAGGTAAATATGTGAAAGAACTGTTGAAGAAATACAAGCTTAATGATGTTAAGCATCCCAACACCCTAATGGCATTGAATACGAAGGTGGATCTTAATCCAAATGGTAAGTTAGTATTAGAAAAGGTCTACAAAGGAATGATTGGCTCATTACTTTATCTAATAGCAAGTGGACCAGATATTATGTTCAATGTATGATTTTGTACAAGATTCCAAATTGCTCCCAAAGAGTCACATCTAACCACCGTCAAAAGGATTTTTAGATATCATGCAAGAACTAATGACATTGGTATATGGTATTCTAGGGATTGAGATTTCAATCTCATTGTATATATACTACCAAATTGCAGTCTAATTTTGACGAACTATTTTGACATAAAGTTGATCTGTCAAAAACTTTGAAGGAAATTTTGACAAAACAGCGGGGATTTTGACTATGAACTAGTTATAATCTTGATATAATTTTAACGGATTGTTTTCACATAAAGTTGATCCATCAGAAATTTCGATCCATATTTAAAAGAATGCCATGCCAAACCCGTTACGTCCGCATCTATTCAAAGCCCCTTCCTCCATTTGTGAAATTATCCAATTTTTTGGTTTTAAGAATAGAGTTTAGCCTAGCGTTTAGGAGAGATTAGTTTAGATTTACTTTCATTTTGTAACCACATTTTCAAGAGTAATGAAGTTTTGATGCGATTGGCTTTCTTTCTCTCTTTAATCTTCTTTTTTATTCAAGTTCTTACTTTATTGTGTTTATTTACTAGTTTAATGCCCAAATTTACATGCTTTTGTTTGTTGATGGATTGAAATTAGTGCTCGCCTTTCCTAATCATCCTTCTATTCTCTTATCTACTCTTAATCGCTCATTCTCTTTCTTTAAGAACGCAAATTTCAAGCTGTTTCTCTCTCATCCATCTTAGGCTTTGAAAACCCACTTTCACAAGTTTAAGTTTTTAGCTCTCAATGGGTTAGATTAGCATTAGTTGAGTTAGAATGGTGAGAATAAGTGGAGAATTCACCTCCAATTGTCATCCACTTGCTCCAACAATGGAGGCCAACCTCCATTGTTCGATTTTCAAGCTTTTGAGGTACTCCCCTTTCTCTCTGTTCTTTTAATTAGTAAATTTAATGCTTTCTTAGTTATCAGGTGCTTTGCTAGTTATTGTTAGTTAATATAACTTTTGGAGTTGATTTTGTTAGTTATGCTTCGTTTTAGTTTAGTTTAATTGATCATGTTTAGATTAGAAATTGGAGTAAGTGGGTAATTAGTTTAGCAAATCATGACATTTATCATTTTTCCTAGGTTGGAGTTAGGGCTGAAAATAACTAGTGACTTAATTTCCACACCGTCCCACAGGATGACAAATTTCTATCCTTACTCCCCCTCAAAAACTACATCCACAAATTGACGTCATTGCTGGAGTTGGTGGCGCGAAATTAACACACTTATTGTAATATGGCCCCCTTAAGTTCATTGTGCGCTTGTGTAGTCTCGTTTATTATTTCTTTTTTTTTTTGAGTTACAAAATAGCTACACATTTGGATGAAATAGAAAAACACAAAAAAATGGAAAATGTGAAAAATCCAAAAAAAAACTTCAAAAAAATTGAAAAATCAAAAAGTTATGGCTCATTGGATGTTAATGATAGGCTTGGGAATTTTGAAGAAACTAATGCGGTTCATGTTGAGCCCAAGTTCACCAAACTTCATGTGCCCATTCTTGAAAGAGTAAAGCTCGACCCACCACGCTCATTGAGGGATCCTCTCTGAACTTCCCCACAATCATGTTTTGGCCTCCCTCCTATCCTAAGGATGTAAAATTTGAGCTTAATCCAGATTATGTTGGCATGCATCCTAAATTTACAAGCTTTGAGGATCCTTGTTTGTTTATTGGTGAGTTTAAGGAAGTATGTACATTAATTCACATGCCTATGGTATCAATTGATGTTGTGAGGATAAAATTCAATCCCTTTGCTCTCAAAGATGATGCCAAGAGGTGGATGTATGGTCTTAAGGTTGGTTCTATTAAATCTTAGGATTCTTTTGTTGATATCTTTCTTAAGAGATACTTTCTCACTAGCAAGGCCATTAGAATTAGGAATGAAATCCTCTCTTTTGTCCAACTTGAACATGAGCCTTTTTATAGGTATATGAATAGGTTCAAGGAGCTACTTACTCTATGCGCTCACCATGGTATAGAGAGATGAGATTTATGTCAAATAGCTTATGAGGGTTTAGATGTGAGTCCTAGGAGAATGGTTGAATCTATGTGTGGGGGAAAGCTTCTTTGTAATAATGCTACTGAAGCTTGGGACTTTCTTGAAGATTTAAGTGATAAGACATATGAGTCGGAGATAATTAGGGAAGCCCCTACTATTGCATCTAAGATTTTTATGGATAATGAGGGCAAACTACCTAATGACTTCGTTGCTTTGGAGGATACTACGCTTCATTGTGAGCACCAACTTGAAGTTCCTCTGTTTTAAACTCCTCAACCTCATTAATACATTCCTCCCTCTTATTCTTATGATTTTCTCTTGAACTATGGCGTTAGCTCATACTCTCACCCATTTAATTAAATGTCTTTTGAGGGTGTGAGTGATCCTTTATTGCATCCCCTAATGATAAGCCATCATATGAAGATTCGGGATGCTCTTGGAGGCGATATGGTTTTTAATGATGCACTTTTTCTTTTAACTCCTTTGAGAGAGAACGATTAGAATGAGAAACTAGTTGTTAAGGCTAGTTGTGGTATTGAGCATGACATGATTGTGGTTTTCAAGGATATTTTTGCTGAGCAGGAGTATTCACTTGAGGAGACTCTTTTAGAGGAGCCTTGTGTCAAGTGTGTTGAGGTCAAACCTTATTATATGGAGCTTATTGATGCAACCCTCATTGATTTACCTCCTAAGAACATCCAAACTTTTAGTGTCTTACCCTCTTATTCTCCATCGTCTCACTCTTTCACAGATCCCTCAATATCTAACGTCCCCGAGTCTTAGACTTGCATAATTTATGCCCCTAATTTAGATCAGACTTATGAGCTTGATGTGGCTATACGACGTGAGGATTGGACAAAGCATTTAGGATTTATGCCTAGTTTGTGCGCTCATGCTTCCTATGAGAATTCTAGGCCCTTATCCTCTACATTGAGTGATGTTAGGCATGCGTGTAACTCCTATGCCTGGGCCTAGAACTTTGATAAGCTCAAGAGAGCTCTCACTTTTATTCCGATGACATGCTTTCTTTTCAACATCCTCCTTTTTACTAATGGTTTTAACTTTTTTGAGGACAGTTTAAGTTTATTTGATAAGTTGCTACGACCTTGATAGGGATTGACACAAGTGGTAACTTGGTGATTTGACGGAGTGGCTGATGCTCCTTGAGCTATTGTACCGCATCTTAGTGAGGCATAGTTTAAATACAATCAACCTTCAACCTAGTATGATTGTTCTAATTCTTCTCTCTTTTTCTTTTTCTTTTCTTTATTTTTTTCATGCATAGTTGTGGATACATAGGATTGTCACTGTGTGGGTGATCAATTTTGAGGTGAGTGTTGGGATTTGTTGAGCTAAGATGGCTATGATCACCCATATTTGACTTATGTTTTTTGTTTTTTGTGTGTTTGTTAGTGGTGTGTTTTGTTTTGTCAATGTTTGCTGGTGTTGTTTAGTTTTGTGCTTGTTAGTGGTGTCATAAGTTTGTATATACTTGTGAATTTGTGTTTGATTTGTGGTTGGATTGCTTTTTTGCTTGCCTTTTGGCACCTTAGTTCCCACAATGAGGACATTGTGGAGTTTTGTTGTAGGGGCGAGGTGCCCATTTGTATATATTTTTTAAAATTTTAGAAAAAATTTTAAACATATTTTTCCTTTTCTTCAAGGATTTGTGTGCTTCCTTAGGCGATTGTGATCTCATGTTGCTAGGTCATTGAGTTACATGTAAATAGACTATGCATGATCAGATGTTCAGTTGAGCATGTAGATTTGATTTTTCATAATAACCCCATCTCATATGTGTGATTTTGTGCCTACCTTGCTCATTTTACCATCAATTCTTAAGGTCTCGTTGTTAAGTTGGCATGTGAACTTTTTATTCATTAGTAGGTGCTCTAATTTATCGTATTTTATGTGCATCTATCGCCTAATTTTAGTTCGTATAACAACATAATCGTTAGGATTTTTACTTATTTTGTTTACTTTTGTAGGTAATAAGATCAACCAAGCAAGTGCCGTGAAAAGGAGCAAAAATGAACAAAAAATGAAGACAAAGCAATGCACGACGGAGGTTCGGTTGACTGCATGACCATCGTCGTCACCCCAGCCAGCGTAGCCGCTAGCCAGGAACTGGCGTCAGCGGTCACCTTGCGGACAGCCTGGCCGGTTGTGTTGAACGACGGCTGGCCGTTGGCCAGGAGACGCCCCTCCCCCTATTGCATGTTGTTTTGTTTTCCCAACTCGAGTATTTAGGGGCTTGCTTTGGGACTTTTAGGGGTTCTTTTCTGTCTCTCCAGGCAGTTTTTAGGTTAGGGTTTTAGGTTAGTTTAGCAAATAAAGTTGCCATTTTGAGAGATTAGATTGTAAATTTGGTTGGATTGTGAATTCAAGCTTTGGATTTCAAGTTCAAACATTCAAGCATAAGTTTTCTTTTCTCTCTCTCTCTCTCCCTCTATCTCTCACTCTCTCTCTCTATCTCTTTCATATGTTGCTCTAGTTTATATTTTGTTAGTTTAATTCTTGTGTTTGATTTATTTAGTTCAAATTTCTAGTTTTTAGTTTTAATTCATGTTTAGTTAGACTGGTTAGATTAGGTTAAGTTTCTCTCTCTTTTCCCTAGTTCATGATTATGTGTTTGCTTGGTAGTTTAGTTGTCGTTAGGTTTACTTATGTTTTGTGTTGATTAATAGCGAGAATTTGTTAGCTTGGATTGTGATTAACCCTTTGATGGCTACTTAGTGTTGTATTAGGCCTAACCACACCCAAATTCATGGTTAGAATGTAGAGTTTTCCCTCACACCCGCCAAGTGTTTAATGAAATATTTGAGAGAGCATTCAT
>JACYFF010019584.1:36192779-36221764 GCA_017589665.1 Selenicereus undatus
TATATATATGCATGTATGTATGTATATGTATATATATGTAGGTACTAAAAATACTTATATGCAATACTAGGAGATAAAGTTAAATTAATTATTTTGGGTGAACCCTTTAATTGATTTAATTAAGCCCGAATTGGCTCACAAGTCACAACTTAAGCCCAACTGACTTCTAACTCAAAGCCCAAGTTAAAGCCTAAGTTAAGCGCCAAGCCAAAGCCTATAAGAGTCCTAAGTCAAATCTTGAGTCAAGGCCTAAGTTAATGCCGAAGTCAAGGCCCAAGTTAAAGCAAATGACTCCTAATCAAATCGATTCAAGTTGAAGCCCGATTGAAGGCCCAAAATGAGGCCAAAGTTCATCTTGACCTTCATGAGAAAAGAGGAATTTACCTATAAATAGATGCCTACCCCCCTTTATTCAAGGTTGGGAAATTAAAAGAATCCCACAAGGCTCAAGTACTCTCTCTTTGAAGGAAGATAACAAGCACCTGAAGCACATGCCATCGTCCATTGAAGATTAAATACTTGTCTTGATTGAGATTAGGCCTCTAGAGCCCTCTCTTAAGATAAAGTGCACTCAAACTCATTCAAGAAGATCGAATAAGAGGATACTTTCATTGTATTCAATAGAAATTCTACCCATATTATAAAATATGAATATAAAGATTCAGTTTTGTTCTTAAATTCTTATCTAATTTATTTTAGTCTTGAAATTTGTCTTTATAAATTTTTGGCACGCTCGGTGGGACAGCTCTACCTCTCATCTTTTTCTTCTAAAAATCAAGACTTTTAAGTTTCAAGGGCATTCTCTTCGAAGAAGACATAGCCAGGAAGAAGGTTGCCTTTCAATCTTCAAAGAGGAAGGGTACTGGATCTCTCTCTCGTGGATCCTACAAAATGGATGTCACTTCTAGCAGACAAACTCACACAATTGGGACAAGAAGCATGGCAAAAGTGGCTACACAAATTGTCACTAGGCAAACAATGACGCCCTTACACAAACTCCAATGCTTGAAGATGAAACAAAATGTATCTTTTTGGATGGATGAAATTCAAAGCCTACAACTTCAATCTCCCATTTGTGAAGTAGAAGACTACTGTAGTAGTGATTCTTCATCGCCCTCACCCAAAGGGGCACTATTGTTAGAAATGGAAGCTGAATCCTCAAAAACTATGGTCATGCTAGTTATGATGATAGGCCCAAACAGTGGGGAAGTCAAGATGGCTAACAAAAAGGCCATCTTACAAAAAATCACCAAGGACAGTGAAGAAAATGAAAAGCGTATCAAGCTTCAAGAAGAGAAGATTGCTAAACTGACTAAGAAGTTAGAAAAATGATCAGCTTAATCTTCCGCAAAGGACTTACAAAAAGCGTCTATTCATAGTGAAGCTTCGGACAATGAAAAGCAGTCAAAGAAAGGTGTTAAGCCTAAAAACAATGGGTCCTCTGAATCAATGACTATTGAACAAATCTAAGACCCAAGAACAAATGTAGTTAAGGTACAGTTAGGCGGAGGTTCACGCATAAATCACCTATAACCAAGCCTTACGCTAAAAGGGTTGATGCTTTTCACATGCCCCATGGTAATCAACCTCTTCTTAGGTTCCACCAATTTGATGATAAAGGGAACCCAAAATAGCATGTTGTACCCTTCATTGAGACATGCAATAATACATGGATTGAGGGTGGCCTCATGATAAAGCAGTTTGTCCATACATTGAAAGGTATAGGCTTTGATTGGTGTATGACAAGTCCTTAAAGTGCACCCTATTTTAAGGTCATTTTGTGCCATTTTTAGGGAGAATTATGTGTTTTATGCTATATTATGCATTTCTTTTTTGGTTTTACACTTGGATATGATTCTTTTATGTGTTTTACAAGTTTTAGGACCATTTTATCCCAAAATTGACCATAAATGAGTGTATCGTAATTCCCCACGGACACCCTCAAGTCACTTTGGCCTTGGAAGGAAGAAAGAACAGAAGAGTATTAAGATAGAGCTCACCATGGACTATCCATAGTGAAGGCCACGGTCTGTGGTGAGGCCATAACTACAAGCCTATTCATTTTCGTTTATCGTGTCACTGAGGTTGATCGAGTTCTTCTTTAAATAGGGCTATTTCGTAGCAGATGAAGACACATACAACAAAAAAGAGAACTCTTCCTCTATAGTTTTTCCATTCTTTTTCATTTTTCTAAGTTTAGTTTAGATTTCTAGTACTTTTGAGTGTGAGTGTTGAAGAAGTGCTTGCCATTTTGGAGCTCTTGTGAATTTGGGAAACCCTAGAAGGATCTCCATTTGCGCTACGTTTTCTTCTCTCTAACTCTGTTTAGTTATTGTTAATTTAAATAGGTGTGAATAGTTTTCTCAATCTAGGGATTGTTAGCCAAGTATTGTTGTTAGGGTCTCTTATCTTTATTTAGTTGTACTTATTCGTGATTGGGATTGGTTGAATCCTATCTTGTGTGTGAAATGGTTGTGATTGAATTTTGGTCAGATTCATTTGCTAATTCTAAATAGTTAAGTGAAGAACTGAAAGGTGAAACTTACTATTTAATCAACCAGATAGGACTTGACTTTGTAATACTTGAAACATATCCGCTTGTTAAGAGGACCCTTTAGCCATCGAAAATCTATAACTTAGACTAAACAACAACATTTGAAGGAATGATTGGTTTAGGCAATTCAGTTTATTTCCAAAGAAGATTGAATTCTAAATACAGTTGCACCCCTTTCAATCTCCCATTATAACCAAGTACATGACATATTTCATTGATCCACATCATTGCAAGGTGAAATAAATCCATAAATGTTTTAAATTGATTGAATTTTCCAATTAGGTTATAGTGTTGTTCAAACTCTCTGTTGAAATATGCTTGCTTAGCACTTTTATGAGACAAAACTCAATAGATTACAATTGGTCTCCGTGGGAATGATATCTTTACTAAACTACAACACCTGTGTGCTTGCAGGCATAGGCCATGTTTTTGGCGCCGTTGCCGGGGACTAAGTTTGTGGATATTAAGTTAGCCCTTAGAAATTGGCTAAGCATTTTGTTATTTTTTCTTTTTCTTTATATTTTTTTATTTGCATTGGTAGTTTTGTTGCTAATTTTGTAGATTTGTCCTTTATATGTGAAGTCCCTTGTTGTTTGAATTCGATCTAGAAATCAAAAGGACTTTCACTCTAAGAGCAAGAAATTGAGGGTAGAAGAGCAAAGATTGAAGGCCTAAACAGTTTCTTCATCGATGGCAGGAATAGGACGTGGCCAAAGAAGGACACTCTGGGATTTTGTTACCCTAGGAGTCCAAGGCATTTCCTTGAGGATCGCTAGGCCAACTGTAGAAGTGAACAATTTTGAGCTCGAACCAGCCCTTATATTAATGTTACAATAATTCCAGTTCGGAGGCACCTCGTTAGAAGATCCAAAATTTCACCTCTCGGACTTTTTAAAGGTGTGTGACACGTTACAGCTCAACGGAGTTTCCACTGATGCCATCTCGTCGCACCTATTTCCCTTTTCACTTAGGGATAATGCCAAGCCGTGGCTTCACTTGTTGCCTCCAGGATGCACAACGACATGGGACGAACTTACAAAAGTCTTTCTTGCCAAGTTCTTTCCCTTGAGTAAGACGGCAAGCCTGCGAAATCAAATAACTGCCTTCTCTCAAAAGGAAGATGATATGCTCTATAAAGCATGGAGTGATTCAAGGATCTTTTATGATTATTTCCTAGCCATGGTCTTCAAAGATGGTTGATTGTGCAAACATTTTATAATGGAGTCATGCAGCCATTGAGGTCTGCTATTGATATGGCAGCAGGAGACACTCTTATAAACAAAACTGAAGATGAAGCATACAATCTTACATAAGAGATGGCTCTTAACAATTTCCAATGGTCATATGAGAGAACCCAATGCAAGGGGGTTGGAGGTAAGTTGGAATTAGACACTATTTCTATGCTTTCTTCAGAAGTTGATGCTATGCGTAAAAAATTGGAGCGCTTGATTGTTAATTCTATTAGTTCGAGTACCCCTGCCCTATCATGTGATATATGTGGTCAGTTGGTCATTTGACATTGCATTGTCAAGTGGGTAATCCTTTTTCCTAAGATGTAAGTGATCAGGTTAACTATGCAAACAACTATCACCCTAGACCAACAAATAACCCTTTCTTTAGCACATATAATCCTGGTTGGAGAAACTGGGATGACCTCAATTTCTCTTATATTCCTAATGCCCCACTGGTGCCCTAAACAAATTTTAGACCTCCCCCTAGATTTTAAAGACCATCATATCCTCAATAAGCACCTTAAAAATCCAACTTAGAGTCTATGATGGAGAATATGCTTTTGGCACAACAAAAGCAAGATGAGTACATTAAGCAATTCGCTTCTAAGGTTGATGTGCTTACTACTCACAATAAGATGTTGGAAGCCCAAATAGCTCAACAAGCTACATCTTTATCTACACCTCCGAGTAGACTACCTAGTAAACCCGAGTCTAACCCCCTCGAGCAGTGTAATTGTGTTACCTTGGAGAAGCGGGTGATGATCATGAGGACATAACACTAAAGAAGGGTAGAGAGGTGATCATGCCTGAGAATAAGGAGAGAAATGATGAAGGTGAGCCTGTAACTTTAAGAGAAAATGACAGCTTCGAGATTCCCAAAGTCTTCCCCTTAAGCTTCTTGACCCATGCGGCTTTTCTATCCCTTACGTTGTAGGAAAAGTGAAGATTGAAAAAGCCCTATGTGACCTTGGTGCACGTGTTGGTTTGATGCCCTACTCTATGTTCCATAAGCTTCAATTGGGAACATTGCAACTAGCACGCTTTTGACTCTAACAAGCACATGGTTCTGAAACATGACCTTTGGGTATGTCGAAGGATGTGTCCGTAAAAAGAGGAGATTTTTAGGTGCTAGAAGATTTTATCATTGCTTATATGACTGAGACTCACGATGCCTAAATTATTCCTAGGAGACCCTTTTTGGCTACTTTAGGTTTCCCTATTGAAGTAAAAGGGGGCAGATAACATTTGAAGTAGGGGTTGTTATGCTACGTTTTGTTTTATGGATGAGAAAATTGTTTCCCAAAATTCTTTCCTATTTGATGTATTACCCCTTTCTCCTAAAATTGATCCAGAGGTGTAGATGAAGATGTAGCTTGTTGAGCAATTTCAGCTTCAAACATCTTATTGAGAGTAGTAAGCACATCAACCTTAGAGGCCAATTGCTTAATGTACTCATTTTGCTTTTGTTGTGGACCTTCTTATTCTAATTGGATTTCGACGAAGGATCCCAACCAGGGTTACATTATGGTGGAGTGTGTTGCCCCTACGCCACCTAGCATACCCGAAGTTGAGACCTATACTTCTAATCAGTCTTCCATGAGTGATTATTGCAAGTTCGCTCGAGTAGTTATTTCCTTACCTCCTGCGAATGTAATCGATTTGGATTTTGATTTTTGGATTGAATATGATGATAGTGGTCCAT
This sequence comes from Selenicereus undatus, assembly GCA_017589665.1. Lineage (NCBI taxonomy): Eukaryota > Viridiplantae > Streptophyta > Magnoliopsida > Caryophyllales > Cactaceae > Selenicereus > Selenicereus undatus. Next base: position 36,198,268 of record JACYFF010019584.1, read on the forward strand.
CTGATAGAGCCCCCTATCGATTTCTTTTGTATACCGATGGTACGCTTTGGCATAATTTCATAATGAAGAAGGACCTCCAACCTGAGTATCTAAGGTGGTTGATTTAGTTGAAAGACTTCAATTTTATGATTTGCGGTAAAAATGCCGTGTATGTTGTGGGAAAGTCTAACGCCCACACTCTCATTGAACCCGAACCAAATCAAAGAATGGTCGAGCTCCCGACCTTAAACGAGCGATTCTTGGGAGGTAACCTAAGTGTTTGTTTTTCTTTTTTCTTTTTATGTACCCTTTTTTATTATCATTGTATTTTGTGCCTTTACTATTTAGAACCTTCACTAAAATTTAATAAAACTCTAACAAAGGCATAATAAGAGGTTTTTAAAACCTCCGCAGACACCTCGTGGTCACCACCGTAGTCCATGAAAGCTCTAACAAACAAAAGGAAAAAAAGAGAGAAAAGAAAAAAAAAACCCGGGACCATAGCTAACCACGGGCAGTCCGTGGCCAACACCACGGTCCCTGGTGAGCCTTATTTTCGTGGTCAAGGGTTTTCAAGGCCCCTTTGACCCCCAACTTTTCATCTTCTTCCTCAAACTCGAGTCTCTCTCTCTCTCTCTCTCTCTCTCTCTGAACACTCCTTTGTCTCTCTAAAATTCCCATAACCACTTCACTTAAAACCGTCAATTGTTGACCAAAATCTATCAAATTTCTTCCTTTTTCACTTACTTTCTTCACCTTAACTACATGGCTTCCTTTATTTTTCATTTTCAACCCTCCTTTCTCTCCCATTTTTCCCATCTCCATACTCACAACTTTCACTTTTACTCTTCCAATTTCCATTTTTCTTCCATATTTCTTCACCATTTACCTCCCCTTTCTCAAATTTTTCATTTCTTTTAGCATTTTTTACTCTTTTTCTTTTAGTTTGATTTTTCAAGTTTTTTCCATCCACGTTACACCACCATGTCACCAAGAAGAAGGCAAGAACCGCACAAGAAGTTAGGACTCCCAGTCAAGCCCATCAAAGGGCACCCTAAAACTCCCGAACATCGACCACCATACGAAAGCGAGGTAACATTCCACACCCCCTTGGTTTAACTAATCCTGAACACATTGCTAGATGTAATGCTTTGAGTAGCAAACTAGTAGGAGCAACTTGATATTATGATGAGGATGTGTTGAATCGTTTAGGATTGTTGGATGATATTCATTGGTTGTTTGCTCGGGGTTGGATGGGTTAATTGTTAGAAACTAGGGACCATACTTATTGGGACCTCACACTTGAATTCTTAAGCACATTGCATGTTGAGGTCAGGAGTGCCCCTCGATGCTGATAGGGCTACATTTCATTTTATCTTAATAGGGAGTTTTATAAACATAATTTGAGTGCCTTTAATCGCATATTCGGTTTTCCACCAAGTATGGACCTCCTATATCGCCATGTCCCTATGGAATTCAATCTGAATGCTTTTTGGTAATAACTTTTTAGGGATCATCGGTATGACACTAGCAATTCCAAAGGCAAGTTTATTGGAAACCCTTGTATATGTATGGCCCAATAGTTATTAGCTTGTGGTTTGTTTGCCAGGGAGGATAGTTTAATGTGCATCACTTGTCTGAATTATATTTTTTGTATAGCATGCCTGAAGGTGACCGGATTGACCCCAGGTCATTCTTGGTCATTAAGTTGTATAGTGCAACCACTAGTTCTGCAGATAGGGTTGTCATTAGGGGCCTCATTACCCCTATTGCTAGGTTGGTTGGAGTTGAATCAAACCCAGATAATACAATTGTAGGTTCGGAGCTGTTGATCTTGGCTACTTTTGAACAAATGAAATTTTGTAAGGTTGATGGTGGGCGTATTTGTTTTATTTATCCTAGGAACTGGCTTATACCTCTCCCAAATGTTGATCACACCTCTCTCCTAAACCGGCCAATCTCCACTTTTTACCCGGTGATGAAGAGTTGGTGCGACCTGCCCTACCTCCTGTACCTCCTCAGCCTAAGGCTTCTAGTTCATCCCAACCATCCTCCTCTCATGATTATCCTAACCTGCATGCTACCCTTCGGTCAATTCAAAAGGAGCAAGCTTCTCTACAAGCTTAGGTAGAAACTGAGCATGCCTCACTCCATGGCTTTGTTCAAGAGCGCCATGATGAGCTCCGTGTGATGATTGCCTCCCAAAACCAAAATTTCCAAGACTTTAGGGTCTGTTTAAAGACATGGCAGGACTAGTACATTTCTGAACCATACCCCCCTTCTTCTCCTCCACCCTCTCCTTCCTTCCTTTTAGAGTTTTATACTTGTACCGAGGAAAATGTGTTACCCAAGCATGGGGGAGTTATTGTAGTTGTTTGTGGTTCTATATATGCGTGTTGTGGATGTGTGAAAATTTGTGTTGCGTTTTTTTCTTTAAGTCATGAATTTAGGTTTAGTTTGCTTTTGTAGTTGATCATTTAGTTTTCTAGGTTTCTTTCTCCCTTTTTGTTTGTTTTGACACTTTTTAGTTTTTAGTTGGATTTTAGGTTTAGTAAAAAAGAAGCAAAAATAAAACCCCAAGAAAAAGAGCCTATAAATCCTCCGATGATGATTCTTTAGACTAAGTGACTTTTTTTTGTCTATTTTGACCCTTACTGTTAGGCCCATTTGTGAATAAAATGTTTGTTTATGTGTTTTCGAACTATGCTTCATGTTTTGACCATGACGTTAGATATGATTGATTGCCTAATGATTCTAGGCATGAGTATTTGGCATATGAAACTCAAAGACCTAAATGATCTTTGTCCTCAGAGATTTTGAGTTTGAATGGACTAATTCATCATTTTAGTCTCATATTTCCTTTCATGTGTGACTCCTCCTAGATTTCAAGCCTCTAGAACTTGCTTTGACTCTTGTTCAAAATCACATTTAACATTCATATTTAGGTAATATGATTGAGGCATTCTTTGACTTTATGAGTTACATTAACCAAATAGCCACCCTTATGTGAATTATTTACCCCTTGCTACCCTTTGAGTCTTTATCGTGTTATTTATGAGAAGCTATGTTATTATCTTTGGCCACACACATAAGTCTTACCCTTTTAGCCAAGGCTATAGAGTTTTCATAATCGATTGGGAGTAGTTTGTGGATAATAACCTTTTATGGATATTGTGGTTTGGTTGGATGTGATAAGAGATTTATGCTCTATTTTCCCTTCAAAGTTAATTGGGTTATGTTTTGTGAGTTGCAAGAAAAGTGTTGAAAGTGCATAGTTTCCTTTGCCATGATGCTCCTTTTTTAAAAACGAAAAAACAAAGCACACCAAAGGTGTGTAAAAAAGAAAAAAAATGTATATGTTGGAAAAAAAAAGCAAACAAAACAACAAAGAAGCAAAATCGAAAGAAGACACAAAACAAACAAAAAAAGAAAAAAATGACATAATAAAAGGATTTGGCATTGGTTTTGTATTTTTAGGCACTTTTTTCTTGTGACATCACTCAGAGATGTTGTTGATATTATGGAATATGTTTTAGTTAGGAAATAATGGTTTATGCTCTTAGTCTTTTGCTTTTAGCTCCCAAAATCCTAAAATGTTTGTTCCTTCCTTACCTTTACTCATTTGCACTATTACAACCCTTAAAAGTCCTCATGATTTCCCTGTGTGTTTTGCATTATAGTGGTGGCTAATTAGAGAGTGTTATCAAGCTTATGGTTGATTTGGTTCTATGGAATGATATTTGAGCGAACCGCATTTTATTTTAAACACATGAGTGATGAGTGTCTCATCCCTAAAGTGAGATTCTATTAGTTCTTCTAAGCTCTGCTTATTGTAATATGCTGATATGATTGTTCAAGTTAATTTGAGTTATTGATTCAATCTTTTGATGTGATGGTTCTAACTTTTGCGAAATTTCCTTCCCCTATCTGTTTGCAAAAGTTTTTAATCACTTTGGGCTAAACTTCTTGGGTTGATTTGCTTATTGATGTTGCTACTGATGTCTTTCTAAAGAGGTTATTCATTTTAATTTAGCCCTAGTTTCACAGTTGCTTAGGGACAAGTAATGGTTTAAGCATGGGGGAGTTTGATAAGTCCTAAAGTGCTGATACGGCCTCAAGCGCACGGTGGCGTTGTAGCAAATCAAAGTCGATCCCATAGAGACTAGGTTGATCTATTGAGCTATATTCCCTCAAGATATGCTAAGTAAATCCAAACTTTCGATTGATAAAAATACAAAGATAAGGAAACAACTATAACTAATTCAAGGGGTTTCAATTTAACAACTTCTAATTTACTAATTTTAAATCAATTAAGGAGAAAATGCCTAGGAATTCATGTAGTTATGAAAGTTGATTGGATCAAAATGATGAACATGTGCTTTTCTCTAATCGGTTAATTTCGAGGAATTGCAATCTCTCCAAAAATTTAGTCTATTTTTTTGAACTCAACCAAATTTGCCTAAACTAAGCAAAAATCGTTCTTTCAAGCTAATTCATCTTAATCAAAGTTAAACATATTCGATTACACTCTAGTCCTCCTAGCATGCAAATCTCTCTTTTGAGACAACGTTATGTCAAGTTTCACCAAGCAGTCCAACAACCAAATGTCACCTTTCAATTTTTCACCCGATTGTTTCAAGTGTGCAAGCAAACTTTGACTAAAAATCTACTCATAACATGAAAATCACTCAATAGAATGAAATCAAATCAATCATGAAAATAAGCACAATTCTGTAGATTAAAACATGATCCAACTTTACTTTCATAAACTACTAAATCTGTAGACAAAAATTAAACTATTCATGCATGATTAAATTGAGCATCTAACTACTCTAAAATGATGAATCTAAAGAGTAAAGAGAACAGAAGAGAGAAGAGTTTGCTCAACCAAAATGCGTGCTTGAATCTTTCGATTGCAGAACTTGATCACGCTTCCTTGTGAATCTTCTTCTTCAATGTGCTCTCCCTCACTTTAAAATGAAATCTAAATCTAACTAGATGTTGGAAAGAATGATGGATTGGGACGATGTGTGTTGAAATGAGGGTGAGAGCCCCATTTTATAGCAAAGCTGCTAGAAGTTAAACAACCACGTGTATAAATGACATGAAAAACTGATTGGAAGTTGAAACGTTGCGTGAAAATAAGCAGCCACTTAGGAAATAAAGACACCACGGACCGACCGTGGTCAACTCTGGCTCGAAATATTTTTGTTTGTCTTTCTTTCCACCGGCATGACAACTCAGGGGCATCCGTCGGGGGTCAAAGTATGCTCAAATTTCTGTAATAATCATCACACAACCTTACGCAAGCATAAATCGAAAATATGAGTATAAATGATAACTTAAAGTACATAATTCTCCTAAAAATGCAGCAAAATGACCCTAAAATGATATATATGATAAGCACTTATCAAACTCCCCCATGCTTAAACTTTTGCTTGTCCTCAATCAAACACTTAGAGAAAACCGACAAGCGGAGAGGCATCTAGGACTCAAAACACAACAACCTCCTTAAAGTAGTAAAGCCATAGTATATCATAAGTAAGAATAGCAATCAACGATAATCCTAAATAGTGCGCAAAACATTTCAAAATAAGGAGGAGTAGGTTTTCGATGAAGTATAAGACCACAAGCTTGATATCAAACTTGATCACCCCCAAAGAACCACAAAGCATGTCTTGCAAGCACATGGAATTGAGTAGAGCCAAATGCACTGGTAGAACCTTACTTGTGGGAAATGTGGAACACTCCCGCACTTGTGTTTAAAATATAATATAGATTCACTCAAGACCCATTCCAAAGATGCAATCTACCATATGCTTGCAAGGACTCTTAAATTCTTCACCACTAAAATGCAATGTACACAAGACAATCAAGAGGACTTTAATTGGGTTGTAATGTGGGCTAGAAGGGTTAAGGGAAAGGAGTGGACAAATGAATTTGGATAATGTGAAGCTAAGTAGCCAATTGACCAGGAGGCAACCAACAAAACACCAAACAACTATGAAATTTATCAACTCTCCAAACCCCAACAATACAAGGAACATATCCCAAATGAATCAAGTAGGAAATGAGTTGATAAAGAAGAAACACAAGCTTTTTACATATCCAATGCCAAACAACTTAGTTTTTTTTTTTTTTTTTCGTTTTATTTTTTGCAGCATGACTTTTTTTTCTTTTTCTTCAACATAGCTTTTTTATTTTTTCCTTATTGTTTTTTTGGGAAATGAAATGAAAATTGCAATTATTAAAAGATATAGGATCACTAATTATCAACTCACAATCGAATACATATATACACATAACGCAAACAAGGGGTAACCAAAGCAAATGCTCAATATCATCAATCCTCAATAAACCAACATACCAAAGCCACCTTAAAACTCAATTATCCCCCAAAACTACCCACTACGTAGATGAAGTGCTGCTCCATAGACTTCGCTTAAAGTTAGGAATATGTGTTTGGCCAAGGGTTAATATTAAGGGATCACTACAAAGATGGATATAAGCTCAATGGGGCAAGCAAAGGGGAGAAAACATGTAATACAAGGGTAGGCTATTTGGCTATGTGGTTAAAATAACAAAAGAAAAAAATGCCTCTATCAATCATATCATCAACTATGCATGTGCGAATATGGTTTCAAATAAGAGTCTAGGCAAGTTCTAGAAATGCAACATAGAAGAGTCACACACATGAAAGAAACATGTACAAACATTAGTGTTTAGGACTCCAAGGGATAAAATAGTTTTCAATCAAGGCAAAGGTCAAAACAAGAAATATTTACAAAACCTTCACAAATTTTTTGCACCAAAAGGAATTACACATCAAAAGTTACTCAAGCTCATGAAAGCTATTTTGCTGAAATAAAAGCATCGTAGGATGTTATCTCAAACCAATCCACACCATCCCTACATGCAATCCTATATGTAAATCTAAATGCAACTAAATGCAAAACACTAATGCAAACAAAAAGAAACCTAAAACTATATGCTCTAACAAGTATGTAAACTGAAAACAAAAATGAAAAACATGAAGCTACCCTTCCCCCATGCTTAGGTAAAGCATTATTATTGAAAGTAAGGAAACTTAGAGAAGGGTAACAAAAGATAACAATCTCACCAGGTTAGGTGCAGAGTGCACCTAAGCTATGCAGCGTCGTAATAAGCGGGGCACATGGAGTATCAGCCACTCCATCAACTCGACCCATTAAATAATATCCTGTTAAAGCATGCAAGAGCTTATCAAACTCCTGGAACCACAATTTAGAAAATAAAAGGCACGAGGTAATAACCAAAATCGTTCCAAAGAGTATAAGCATCCTCTTAACCTTATCAATGGCCATACAAAAATCATAAGCAGGATTAAAGAATGTACACCACATGATTTTCTTAGGCAAGTCTCCTAGGCACATGCAATATGGGTCAAGTGAGGCATTATACCCACTAAAGTAACCTAGGGAAAGAAAATTATCAACATTCCAACCAAGCACATTAAACATTTTGTTCTCATGGCCCTAGTCAACAATAAAGTCACAAATCTGTGGATTATCAATGGGCGCATCTAAAGAATACTCGGGGGAAATAGAGGGTTGTGAATGCATAGGGGAAACACGGGTACGATCAAGGGGATTGGGGAAAGCATAATTAAAACAAAGGCTAGAAAACTCCTCATGCACACACTCATAACGACACCCCTCTAAAGGAGTGCTAACTAGATTATGCAACATATCAAAAGTATCTTTTGACTCAAAAGATGCATTAGCAACATCAAACCTAGCAATAAACCTAAAAGGCTCACCCGCCTCAAGGCCCGTACACTGAGCTAATGGGAATGATGAATCATGTAAGGATAGGACAACATCAGTATTGTCCATAGGTGGTGCAAAGTTAGGTTGAGCATAACATGCATAATAAGGACACAAATTTATATCATGGCCAAAAGAATTACACAAATCACAATAAAAAAGTGCATAATATGATCTAGAATAGAATGCACAAGGATTAGGAAATGAATATCTAGAAACACGACTAGCCTTCTCAAACTCAAATGAGTCCTAAGCAATCCACTCAAGCAAAATACCATGCATCATCAACATTTTTACCATGAAAATCCCAATACTCTAAAAGAATACGGGTTTTACTATTCACGCCCTCATCAACAATTTCTAAAATTTCCCATTTACCTATACAATGTCTGCATTGAACAAGAAATACATTCAAGTGCTTAAAATACCTCGAAAATATATCATACTCGAATTGTGGGAAATGAAAAATTGTCATTGCTTTTGTTTTCTTTCAAATTTATATATTTTTAATTTTTAATTTTTTTTTCTATTTTTTAAAGAAAAACAAAATGCTTAGTCAAACCTATTGAGAAAAATCCAATATCCAACACTAGTCCTTGACAACAACGCCAAAAACTTGATGAAGCCGCAAACGCACGGTGGCATTGTAGCAAATTGAGGTCGATCCCACAGAGACTAGGTTGATCTATTGGGCTATATTCCATCAAGATATGCTAAGCGAATTCAAACTTTAGATTGATAAAAATATGAAGATAAGAAAACTACTATAACTAATTCAAGGGGTTTCAATTTAACCACGGCTAATTCATTAATTTTAAATCAATTAAGGAGAAAATGCCTAGGAAGTCATATAGTTATGAAAGTTGATTGGATCAAAATGATGAACATGTGCTTTTCTCTAATCGGTTAATTTCGAGGAATTGCAATCTTACAAAAAATTTAGTCTATTCTTTCGAACTCAACTAAATTTGCCTAAACTAAGTACAAGGCGTTCTTTCGAACTAATTTGTCTTAATCCAAGTTAATAAAACGTACAAATCTCTCTTTTGAGATAGCGTTATGTTAGGTATTATCAAGCAACCCAGCAACCAAATGTCACCCTTCAGTTTCTCACCCGATTGTTTCAATCGTGCAAGCAAACCTTGGCCAAAAATCCACTCACAACATGAAAATAACTGGATAGAACGAAATCAAATCAATCATGGAAATAAGTACAATTCTTTAGATTAAAACATGATCCAACTATACTTTCATAAACTACTAAATCTCTGGACAAAAATTCAGCTTCTCACGCATGATTAAATTAAACATCTAACTACTCTAAAATGATAAATCTAAAGAGAAAAGAGAAGAGAAGAGAGAAGAGTTTGCTCAGCCAAAATGCGTGCTTGAATCTTTCGATTGTAGAACCCGATCCCGCTTCCTCGCGAATCTTCTTCTTCTACTTGCTCCCCCTCACTCTAAAATGAAATCTAAATCTAACTAGATGGTGGAAAGAATGATGGATTGGGACGATGTGTGTTGAAATGAGGGTGAGAGCCTTCTTTTATAGTAAGGCTGTTGGAAGTTGAATAGCCACGTGTCTAAATGACATTAAAAACTATTTGGAAGTTAAAATGTTGCGAGAAAATAAACAGACGCGTAGAAAATAGAGACACCATCGTGGCCTTCACCACGGACCGACTGTGGTCAACTCTGGCTCGACATTCTTTCTTTGTCTTTCTTTCCACGAGCATGGCAACTCAGGGGCATCCATGGGGGGTCAAAGTACTCTCAAATCAGGGTCAAAACACGGGCAAAATGGTCCAAATTCCCGAAATAGTCATCAAACAACCATACCCAAGCATAAATCGAGAATAGAAGTATAAGTGATAACTTAAAGCACATAATTCTCCTAAAAATGCATCAAAATGACTCTAAAATGATATATATGATAAGCACTTATCAAGTGCACTCTATTTTGAGCTCATTATGTGCTATTTGTTGGGAGAATTATGTGTCTTATGCTATATTATGCACTCCTTTTTTGGTTTCACGCATGGGTATGATTCTTTTCTGTATTTTACAAGTTTTTAGATCATTTTATCCCGAAATTTACCATAAATGAGTGTAGCTTGACTCCTCACGGACAGGCCCAAGTCACTATGCCTATGGAAGGATGAAAGAATAGAAGATTATCGAGACAGAGCTCACCACAGAATATTCGTGGTAAGGCCATAACTACAAGCCTATTCGTTTTTGTTTATCGTGTCTCTGAGGTTGATCGAGTTCTTCTTTAAATAGGGCTATTTCACAGCAGATGAAGGCATACATCCAAAAAGAGAACCCTTTCTCTGTGGTTTTTCCATTCTTTTCCATTTTTCTATGTTTAGTTTAGATTTCTAGTACTTTTGAGTGTGAGTATTGAAGAAGTCCTTGCTGTTTTGGAGCTCTTGTGAAGTTAGGAAACCCTTCAAGGATCTGCATTTGTGCTACATTTCCTTCTCTCTAACTCTATTTAGTTATTGTTAATTTAAATAGGTGTGAGTAGTTTTCTCAATGTAGGGATTGTTAGCCAGGTATTGATGTTGGAGTTTCTTATCTTTATTAAGTTGTACTTATTCTTGATTGGGATTGGTTGAATTTTATCTTGTGTGTGAAATTGTTATGATTGAATTTTGTTCAGATTCAGTTGCTAATTCTAAATAGTTAAGTAAAGAACTGCAAGGTGAAACTTACTATTTGATCAACCAGATAGGACTTGACTTTGTAATACTTAAAAGAGATTCGCTGGTGAAGAGGACACTTCAGCCATCGAAAATCTATAACGTAGGCTAAATAATGACATTTGAAGGAATGATTGGTGTAGGCAATTCAGTTTATTTTGAAATAGGATTGAATTCTAAATACGATTGCACCCCTTTCAATCTCCCATTATAACCAAGTACCTGATATATTTCATTGATCCACATCGTTGCAAGGTGAAACAAATCCCTAGATGTTTTAAATTTATGGAATTTTGCAATTAGGTCATAGTATCATTCAAACTCTCTATTGAAATATGCTTGCTTAGCACTTTTATGAGACAAAACTCAATAGATTATAATTGGTCTCCGTGGGAATGATATCTTTAGTAAACTACAACACCCGTACGCTTGTGGGCATAGGTCATGTTTTTAGCACCATTGCCGGGACTAAGTTTTGGATATTTAGTTAGCCCTTAGAAATTGACTAAGCATTTTGTTATTTTTTCTTTTTCTTTATATTTTTGATTTGCATCGGTAGTTTTGTTGCTAATTTTACAAATTTCTCCTTCATATGCGAAGTCCCTTTTCGTTTGAATTCAATCTAGAAATCGAAAGGGCTTTTCGCTCTAGGAGAAAGAAATTAAGGGTAGAAGAGCAAAAACTGAAGGCCCAAGCAGTTTCTTCATCGATGGTAGGAATATGACGTGGCCACAGAAGGACACTCCGAGATTTTGTTACCCCGGGAGTCCATGGAATTTCCTCGAGCATCGCTTGACCAGCTATAGAAGAGAACAATTTCAAGCTCGAACTAGCTCTTATATCAATGGTACATCAATTCCATTTCGGAGGCATCCCATTAAAAGCTCCAAACTTTCACCTCTTGGTCTTTTTAGAGGTGTGTGACACGTTAAAGCTCAACGGAGTTTCTACCAATGCCATCTACTTGTGCCTATTTTCCTTTTCACTTAGGGTTAAGGCGAGGCCATGACTTCAGATGTTGCCTCAAGGATGCATAATGACATGGGAAGAACTTACAAAAGTCTTTCTTACCAAGTTCTTTCCCCCAAGTAAGACGGCAAGCTTGCGAAATCAAATAACTACTTTCTCTCAAAAGGAAGATAAGACTCTCTATAACGCTTGGGAGCGATTCAAGGATCTTTTATGATTATACCCTCACCATGATCTTCAAAGATTGATGATTGTGCAAACATTCTATAATGGTGTCACTCAGCCATTGAGGTCTACCGTTGATGCGTCAGCATTAGGTACTCTTATGAACAAAACTGAAGATGAAGCATACAATCTTACAAAAGAGATGACCCTTAACAATTTCCAATGGTCGTCTGAGAGAACCCAACGCAAGCAGGTTGGAGGTAAGCTGGAATTAGATACTATCTCTATACTTTCTTCTGAAGTTCATGCTATGACTAAAAAATTGGAGCGCTTGAATGTTAATTCTGTTAATCCGAGTACCCTTACCCCATCATGTGATATATGTGGGTGAGTTGATCATTTGACTGTGCGTTGTCAAGTGGGTAATCCTTTTGCATAAGATGTAAGTGATCAAGTCAACTATGCGAACAACTATCACCTTAGACCAACAAATGACCCTTTCTCTAGCAAATATATTCTTGGTTGGAGAAATTGGGACCCCAATTTCTCCTATAAGCCTAATGCCCCACTAGTGCCGCAAATGAATTTTAGGCCTCCACCTGGATTTTAAAGACCATCATATCCTCAACAAGCACCTTAAAAATCCAACTTAGAGTCTATGATGGAGAATATGCTTTTGGCACAACAAAAGCAAGATGAGTACATTAATCAATTGGCCTCCAAGCTTGATGTGCTTACTACTCACAATAAGATGTTGGAAGCTCAAATAGCTCAACAAGCAACATCTTTATCCACACCTCCGAATAGACTGCCTAGTAAACTCGAGTCTAACCCCCCGCGAGTAGTATAATTGTGTTACCTTGAAAGAAGCGACAGATGATCCTGAGGATATAACACCTAAGGGGGGTAGAAAGGTGATCATGCCTGAGAATAAGAGGAGAAATGACTGAAAATGATAGCTTTGAGATTCCCAGAGTATTTCGCCCTAAGCTTCTTGACCCATGCCGCTTTTGTATCCCCTATGTTGTAGGAAAAGTGAAGATTGAAAGAGCCCTATGTGACCTTGGTGCACGTGTTGGTTTAATGCCCTACTTTATGTTCCATAAGCTTCATTTAGGACCATTACAACTAGAACCCTTTTGACTCCAATTAGCACATGGTTTTGAAACACGACCTCTGGGTATGTGGGAGGATGTGCCCATAAAAAGAGGAGATTTTTAAGTGCTAGAAGATTTTATCATTGTTGATATGACTGAGACTGAAGATGCCAAAATTATTCTTGGGAGACCTTTTTGGCTACTTCAGGTTGCACTATTGATGTAAAAGGGGGCAAATAACATTGAAGTAGGGGGTGTTATGCTACATTTTGTTTTATGGATGAGAAAATTATTTCCCCCAATTCTTTCCTAACTGATGTATTACCCCTTTTCTCCTAAAATTGACCTGGAGGTGTAGAAGAAGATGTAGCTTCTTGAGCGATTTGAGCTTCCAACATCTTATTGTGAGTAGTAAGCACATCAACTGTTGAAACCATTATTATGTTTTGAAGATAACAAACCTAAAGCAATGTTGCTCCAAACAAGATGTTTTCAAACAATGTGCTTTAACTTGTTGATTGTTGAGAACAAGTCCTGAGAACATGTTTTCAACAATGTGCTGAGAACATGTTTTCAACAATGCGCATCAACCTGTTTGTTGAATGTTGAGAACACGCCTTGAGAACAGGTCTTATACCTAATGGTTCACTCTCAAGATCACCACCTCCATGAGATGATTGAGTTGATTGTACGAGAAGCAATTCATGAAGTCTAACAAGACAAAGAACAATCCCAGCAAACAAGGTGACCTTGGTGCTCACGGCATCTATACAGATCTTGGACAAGATGACTAGTTCAAAACAAGAAGTCTTGGGTACATAGGCTTTATTTATTTAGACTCTTGTTAATATGCTAATATTGAAAAAGCTTTTTAAACATCTCTTGAATCGGTATTCGTGCTAAAGTGCTTCAGAACACCAGACTGCGAACAACCCTGCAAACAGGGTGCCTAGGGTGTTTCTGACCTGAAGTGGCCATACCCGATTATCTTTGAAAAAAATTATTTCGGTTGGCCAAAATCTCCAGAATATTTTCAAATGTTATTCTTCTGGAAAAAATATTTCTTGAATATTTTATAGGAGATTTGGGAAAATAGATTTTGGGAGATTTGCCAAAATTGGATTTTTTTTTTCTGCCCATATCTTCGGATGTGATAAAGTTTTAAAAATGCTAAAGATTTCTGGTTGCCTTACTTAAAGCTAACCCACGGCTATAAGGAGATAAAGGTTATCTCTTAAGATAACAAATCCCTTAGATTTTGGGAAATGTTTTATCACTAGCCGTTGGGAGTTTTTTTTCTCTTGAAAAATCACCTTCCAAACTTAGGTGATTTCCTTTCCTCTCCTTGGTTCTTGACCGTTGGAATTTCTGGTTAAAAACAGCTTCGTTTTCACAGAGATATAGATATATACTGTGCAATAGGGAGAAGAAAGCAAAAAGAAATCTTGAAACGCAACATTCCCAAAAGGTAAAATTTGAAAAGAGGTTTTTCTAGTGAAAAGAATTTCTGAGCTTCACTTGAGAAAAGAAAAACCAGTTCAAGTTGTGTTTAAAGCAAGTTTTCAATATATTGGCATAATAGGATCTTCATTTGTACCTTACATCTGCTTAGTGAGAAGCACCCCAGTAAGGTGTTCTTGACCTTGATATCAGATCAGTCAAAAGTAAGTGAGTGTGTCCTAGTCGTGTGGACTTTCGACGTGTCTAATCTGGTGAGATTTGGACGTGGTGTAATCTGCCTTGAGAAGGAGATTATGTGGTTGCAAGGTTGTAACAAGGTGTGTTGCAATTGTAACGTGTTAAGCCCGGTTTAGTGAAGTGGTTAAATCCTACACGAGGTAGGTCGTGGTTTTTCACACCTCAGTTGGGCTGGAGGTGTTTTCCACGTGAAAAATTGTGTGTGCTTTAATTTCCGCATCTATCTTGATAATTTTCGTTCTTGCTACATCTGAAAACACCCTCTACAAACAAGTCACAGAGGTGTTTGTCATATATAACGCGAAAATCAGACACCACAATTCACCCCCCCTCTTGTGGTAGGATACTCTAAGATCTAACATCAACATTAGAGGCCAATTGCTTAGTGTACGCATCTTGCTTTTGTTGTGGACCTTTTTATTCTGATTGGATTTTGACAAACGACCCTTACCAGGGTTACGTTATGGTGGAGTATGCTGGTCGTACGCCACCTAGCCTACCCGAGGTTGAGACCTATACTTCTAATGAGTCTTCCATGAGTGATTATTGCAGGTCCGCTCAAAAGCAATCGATTTAGATTTTGAGCTTGGGATTGAATATGATGATAGTGGTACATCTGATAGAGCCCCCTATTGATTTGTTTTGTATGCTGATGGTGCGCTTTAGCGTAATTTCATAATAAAGAAGGACCTCCAACCTAAGTATCTGAGGTGGTACCTTTAGTTGAAAGACTTCAATTTCATGATTTGCGACAAAAATGACGCGTATGTTGTGGGGAAGTCTAACGCCCACACTCTCATTGAACCCGAACCCGAATAAAAGAACGGTCAAGCTCCCGACCTTAAACGAATGCTTCTTGGGAGGCAACCCAAGTGTTTGTTTTTCTTTTTTATTTTTATGTACCCTTTTTATTATTACTGTATTTTGTGCTTTTGCTATTTAGAACCTTCACTAAAAATTAATAAAACTCTAACAAAGGCATAATAAAAGGTTTTTTAAAACCTCCACGGACACCTCGTGGTCACCACCACGGTCCGTGAAGGCTCTAACAAGAAAAAGGAAAAAAAGAAAGAAAAGAATAAAAAATATTGGACTAGGTTTGACCACGGACAGTCCGTAGCCAACACCATGGTCCGTGGTGAGCTTCGCGTTCGCAGTCAAGGGTTTTCAAGGCCCCTTTGACCCCCATGTTTTCAACTTCTTCCTCAAACTCGATTCTTTCTCTCTAAACATTCCTTTATCTCTCTAAAACCTCCGTAACCACTTCACTTAAAACCGTCAATTTTTCACCAAAATCCATCAAATTTCTTCCCTTTTCACTTACTTTCTTCACCCCATATCTCCCTTTATTTTTCATTTTCAAGCCTTCTTTTTCTCCCATTTTTCCCATCTCCATACCCACAACTTTCACAACTCCATTTTTCATTTTACTCTTCCATTTTCCATTTTTCTTCCATATTTCTTCACCATTTACTTCCCTTTTCTCGAATTTTTCACTTTTTAGCATTTTTGTACTCATTTTCTTTTAGTTTGATTTTTCAAGTGTTTTTCCATCTACATTACCCCACCATGCCACCAAAGAAGAAGGTAAGAACCGCACAAGAAGTTGGGACTTACAATCAAGCCCCTCAAAGAGCACCCTAAAACTCCCGAACATTGACCACCATGCAAAACCGAGGTAACATTCCACACCCCCTTGGTTTTACTAGAACGGAACACATTGCTAGATATAATGCTTTGAGTAGTAAGCTAGTAGTTGCCACTCGATATTATGATGAGGATGTGTTGAATCGTTTGGGATTGTTGGATGATATTCGTTGGTTGTTTGCTCGGGTTAGAATGGGTCAATTTTTAGAAACTAGAGACCACACTTATATGGACCTCACACTTGAATTCTGAAGCACATTGCATGTTGATTTCATGAATGACCCTCGATGCCGAGAGGGCTACATTTCATTTTATCTTAATAGGGAGTTTTACGAGCTTAATTTGAGTGCCTTTAATCGTGTAATCGGTTTTCCGTCAAGTATGGACCTCCCAGACCACCATGTCCTTATGGAATTCAATCTGAATGCTTCTTGGTTTGAATTTTTCGGGGATTATCGGTATGACACTACTAATTCCAAAGGCACTTTTTATTCGAAGCCCCTATATTCATGTGGCCTAACGGTTATTAGCTTGTGGTTTGTTTGCCAGGGTGGACAGTTTAAACGTGCCTCGCCTGTCTGAATTATATTTTTTGTATAGCATGCTTGAAGGTGATCGGATTGACCCCGAGTCATGCTTGGTCAATCAGTTGTATAGTGCAACCACTAGTTCTACACATAGGGTTGTCATGGGAGGCCTTATTACCCCTATTGTTAGGTTGGTTGGAGTTAAACCGAACCCGGATGATGCAGTTGTAGGTTCAGAGCAGTTGAACTTGGCCGCTTTTGAACAATTGACATTTTGTAATGCTGATGGCGGGCATATTTGTTTTATTTATCCTAGGAACTTACTTATGCCTCTCCCAAATGTTGATCGCACCTCTCTCATAAATCGAGCCAATCTGTACTTTTTACCTGGTGATGAAGAGTTGGCATGACCTGCCCTACCTCCTCCATCTCCTCACCCTAGGGCTTCTAGTTCTTCCCAACCATCCTCCTTTCATGATTATCCTGACCTGCATGCTACCCTTCAGTCAATTCAAGAGGAGGAAGTTTCCTTACAGGCTTATGTAGAAACTAAGCATGCCTTACTTCGGGGCTTCGTTCAGGAGCGCCATGATGAGCTCCGTATGATGATTGCCTCCCACAACCAATATTTCCATGACTTTAGGGTCTGCTTAAAGGCTTGGCGGGGCTAGCACATTTCTCAACCACACCCTCATTGTCCTCCATCCTCTCCTTCCTCCCTTTTAGAGTTTTATACTTGCATTAAGGACAATTTGTTGTCCAACGATGGGGGAGTTTCTGTGGCTGTTTGTGGTTGTATATATGTGTGTTGTGGATGTGTGAAAATTTTGTTGTGTTTTTTTTTTTCAATCATGCATTTAGGTTTAGTTTGTATTTTGAGTTGATCATTTAATTGTCCAGGTTTCTTTCTTCCTTTTTGTTTTGTTTTGACACTTTTTAGCTTTTGCATTTTAGGTTTAGTAAAAAAACAAAACCCCAAAAAAAGAGCCTATAAATCCTTTATTGATGAGTCTTTGGGCTAAGTGGCTTTCTTTTGTCTATTTTGACGCTTTTTGTTAGGCCCATTTGAGAATAAAATGTTTGTTTCTGCATTTTTGAACTATGCTTCTTATTTTGACCATCACGTTAGATATGAGTTGATTACTTAATGATTCTAGGCATGAGTATTTTGCATATGAAGCTCAAAGACCTACATGAGCTTTGTCCTGTGAGATTTTGAGCTTGAATAGACTAATTCATCATTTTAGTCTTATATTTCCTTTCATGTGTGACTCTTTCTAGATTTCAAGTCTCTAGAGCTTGCTTTGACTCTTGTTCAAAATCACATTTAGCATGCATATTTAGGCAACATGATTGAGGTATTCTTTGACTTTATGAGCTACATTGACCAAATGGCCACCCTTATATGAATGATTTACCCCTTGCTACCCCTTTCAGCCTTTACCATGTTTCTTTATGAGGAGCTATGTTATTATCTTTGGCGACACACATATGTCTTACCCTTTTAGCCAAGGCTATAGAGTTTTCATAATTGATTGGGTGTAGTTTGTGGATAATAACCTTTTTATGGATATTGTGGTTTGGTTGGATGTGATAAGGGATTCATGCTCTATTTTTCCCTTCAAAGTCAATTGGGTTATGTTTTGTGAGCTGCAAGAAAAGTGTTGAAAGTGTATAGTTTCCTTTGCCATTATCCTCCTTTTTGAAAAACCAAAAAACAAAGTACACCAATGGTGTGTAAAAAAACAAAAAAAAATGTATATGTTGGAAAAGAAAATAAAACAAAACAACAAACAAGCAAAATTGAAAAAAAGATGAAAAACAAACAAAAAAAGAAAAAAAATGATACAATAAATGGATTTGGCATTGGTTTTATATTTTTATGCACCTTTTTCTTGTGACATCACTTGGAGATGTTTTTGATATTATGGAATATGTTTTAGTTAGGAATGATCGTTTATGCTCTTAGTCATTGGCTTTTAGCTCCACAAATCCCAAAATATTTGCTCCATAAATACCAAAATGTTTTGTTCCCTCCTTACCTTTATCCATTTGCATTGTTATAACTCTTAAAAGTCCTCATGATTTCCTTATGTGTTTTGCATTATAGTGGTGGTAACTTAGAGAGTCTTATTAAGCTTATGGTTGATTTGATTCTATGGAATGAGACTTGAGAGGACCGTGGTTTATTTTAAACAATTGAGTAATGAGTGCCTCATCCATAAAGTGAGGTTCTATTGGTTCTTCTAAGCTCTACTTATTGTAATATGCCAATATGATTGTTCAAGTTGATTTGAGTTATTGATTTAATATTTTGATGTGATGGCTCTTACTTTTTCAAAAATTTCCTTCTCCTATCTGTTTGCAAAAGTTTTTCATCACTTTGGGCTAAACTTCTTCGGTTGATTTGGTTATTGAAGTTGCTACTAATGTTTTCCTATGGAGGTTATTCATTTTTTTTTAAGCCTCAGTTTCACCATTGCTTGGGGACAAGCAGTGGTTTAAGCATGGGGGCGTTTGATAAGTCCGTAAAGTGCACTCTATTTTGAGATCATTTTGTGCTATTGTTTGGGAGAACTATGGGTTTTGTGCTATATTATGCACTCCTTTTTCGGTTTTGCCCTTGGGTATGATTCATTTCTGTGTTTTACAAGTTTTGGGATCATTTTATCTCAAAAAATTAACCATAGATGAGTATAGCTTGACTCCCCATGGACACCCCTAAGTCACTATGCCCGTGGAAGGAAGAAATAACAGAAGAGTATTAAGACAAAACTCACCATGGACTGTCCGTGATAAAGGCCACGGTCCGTGGTGAGGCCATAACTACAAGCCTATTCGTTTTTGTTTATCATGTTGCTGAGGTTGATCGTGTTCTTCCCTAAATAGGGCTATTTCGCAGCAGATGAAGACACAAAAAGTAGAAAAGAGTACTCTTTCTCTGTAGTTTTCCATTTGTTTCCATATTTCTAAGTTTAGTTTAGATTTCTAGTAATTTTGAGTGTGAGTGTCGATGAAGTGCTTGCTGTTTTGGAGCCCTTGCGAAGCTTGGAAACACTTGAAGGATCTCCAATTGTACTAAGTTTCCTTCTCTCAAACTTTGTTTAGCAATTGTTAATTTAAACATGTGTGAGTAGTTTTCTCAATCTAGGGATTATTAGCCAAGTATTGATGTTGGAATCTCTTATCTTTATTTAGTTGTACTTGTTCTTGATTAGGATTGGTTGAATTCTATCTTGTGTGTGAAATTGTTGTGATTGAATTTTGGTCAGATTCATTTGCTAATTCTAAATAGTTAAGTGAAGAATTGAAATGTGAAACTTACTATTTGATCAACTAGATAGGACTTGACTTTGTAATAGTTGAAAGATATTCGCTTGTTAAGAGGACCCTTTAGCCATAAAAAATCAATAACTTAGAGTAAACAACGACATTATAAAGAATGATTGGTTTAGGCAATTTAGTTTATTTCAAAAGAAGATAGAATTCTAAATGCGATTGCACCCCTTTCAATCTCTCATTACAGATAAAGTATATGACATATTTAATTGATCCACATCTTTACAAGGTGAAACAAATCCCTAGATGTTTTAAATTAGTTGAATTTTCCAATTAGGTTGTAGTGTTGTTCAAACTCTCTATTGAAATTTGCTTATTTAGCACTTTATGGGTAAAACTCAATAGATTGCAGCTGGTCTTCATGGGAACAATATCTTTACTAAACCATAACACATGTGCGCCTGCGGGCGTAGGTCGGTATACTAACGTAGAGCTTAAGTCCATCAACAATTGGGAACAAATGGAGTAAGAGTTTTTTTAACAAGGTCTACAACACTTAACACACTGTCCGTAGGGCCAAGTTGACAAATACAAAACAATCGAAAGATGAGCTAGTCCTTGATTACGTCAACCGTTGCCGTGCACTTACTTTTGAATACAAAGATTAACTATCTAAAGCTTCTGCCACTGAATTGTGTGCCCAAGGCATGTAGTGGGACTTGTTGTACCTCCTACAAATGAGCAAACCTAGGACTTTTGAAGAATTGGCAACCAGGCATGTAACATAGAGGTGGCAATAGCTAGTCGTGGGAGCAACTCCTTCTATTCTGCTGAATCGAAAAAGGACAAAGTCGAATTCAAGAAAAATATTAAGTTCTTCAAGAACGCGACTAAAGAGGTGATGTCCATCTCTATAAGTTAGCTAATTCGGACAACTGGAAAGCCTAAATTAGTAGATAAGAAGAGCACATCAATCGAGGATGCAATCAAGAACTACCCTACACGAAAAGAGCTTCAGGAAAAGAAGTACCCACTTCCTGATTTAGATTTGTCAGGTATGCTCGATGACTTGCTCGAGAAGGGTGCCATTGAATTGCCTGCGCCAAAGTGCCCAGAACAAGCTGGGAGGACCACCGATCCAAAATACCGCTGGTACCACATGGTCATTAGTCACTCTCTTGGAAAGTGCATTACACTCAAGGAACACATCATGCGATTGGCTAGGGATGGAACGATCATTCAAAATGTGGATGAGACAATAGAAGCTAATCACACATTTATCTTATGTGAGCATCATGTCCCTCCATGTCAACAGAGGATAAACCATTTGGTTGCCCAGGGGACCACGCAATTTAAGCCCTTTGTTGAAAGAGGAGCTAATCACAATACAATTTGGGAGTCTAAAACCACTAGTTCTCTCACTACTAATCCCATCCCAACTGCTAAGGAGCAACCCCACGTCAAACACCTTTAAGAAAGATGACCAAAGGGTGGACCTTAGTTGGTAGGCACAAATTAAGGAAGCAAAGGCAAGCTAAGCTATCATCACTTTATCATAAGAAAACGTTAGGGAAGAATAATGTTCGTGGCCAATAAGGAGTATGAATTTTGGATCGTCCACTCACTTTACAAAAAATCACCTAGATCCATTGTTATAGTTGAGTTCTTTTCGAAAGGATTCTTTGACAAAGTGCTTTTCAACATGACTTCATGCCTTGAATTGGATGATGATGATGACGAGACAAGTGAAGAACAAAGTGTTAGAGAGGCACTTCCTCTCAAAAGAGACAACAAGGTCCTCACCGTCCTGGAAGCTTTACTAACCCATATGGGCTAGCAGCAAATTCTTCACCTGCCAGAGGAGATGCGTGAACAAATTACTGTTGTCATTTGTCATGTAGAGCTATACGCTGACAAGGTGAAGGATGTACCACTTACGTGCAGTTCTACCCATTCTTCCACCTATAACACCCTTGTGATACCCACCGATGATGACTTGTTGTTAAGGTCTAAACCACAGAATCACCTATTGTTTGTTACTGGTTACATTTATGGGTAAATGGTTAAGTGAATTCTAGTGGACGATGGTTCTGTAGTTAACATCAAGCTAAAGTCTACCATGAATAATTTGGGAATCACCATCCAACAATATCTAAAAGTCGAATGATGATACATGGGTTCAATCCAGAAGGAAAACATGTGATTGGTATGATCCGCTGAGAGTTGACGACTGGCGACATGACAACATCATTAATTTTTCATGTGATAGGCTCCAAGACTTCATACGAGTTCATGCTTGGGAGTCCCTGGCCACATGAACATGGAGTGGCGGCATCAACCTTACATCAATGCCTTAAGTACTATCAGGAGGGCAAAAGGAAGACAAACGGTGATGTTAAACCATTTACTGTGGCTGAATCATACTTCTTAGACGTAAAGTTCTTCAAGGAAGATGCTCCACCAAAAGAAACTATGCCAGGTGCTATATCCTCCATAGGAAAAGGCAATGTCAAGAATGCCAAGGAAACTCAGTAATTTAGCTGGATCTATGATGGTACATGCTTTGAAGAAAATACGCGACTAAATCATCCTTCGCGACTTTCTCCACTGGAATCGATAACTTTGGAGGAAAAGATGATGGCTTTATAATGAGCCCTTGATTGGCTTTCGGCCTGTACAAGGAGCGATGGACACAGAAGGAGGTATCTGATTGTGGTTTGTCATCCTCTTTATCTATAATTGAAAGAAAGAGTTCGCCGTCTTGCTGAAATTCCTAAAGATAGACCATTATAGATCACGTGAAAAAGAAGAACACAAAATTAGTTTCTTTTTTTTTAAGGAAGGAAGACAGCGGAGAAAATGACATCCAAGGGAAAAAAAAAACAAGAAAGAAAAGACGGGGTGCAAAGGAAAATCAATCAAAGATATTAGTTTTCTATCCCCAAGCTGCTCCTCGCTACTTGCACCACTTTTTGGTGTGTCGGTTTCCATCCTAGACACCAAAACGCCTAGCCGCAAACCACATTTCTAAGTGGTTCTTCAAATGTTCATACCACTTTGGGCATGTCGGTTTTCGCTCTAGGCCTGATGAATGACATATTTGGATGGATTATATAAGTGTTTGGGAATCATTTTAGGGGATTTATATGGTTAATTGTATTATCTATGCCCTTATTTCTACTGTTAAGCTTTGTTTCGCTTGTTTTGAGAGTTTTTGTAGATTTTGACTTTGTAAGCCAAGTTATGTGAGTTGTAACGCCCCCAAATTTATATATGTTTCACTGCTTGTATTTTCCTTAATAAATCTCTTAATTATAATCTAGACAACCCAATGATAGGGGCATTACCGCCGTCCAAAAGGACAAGGCTTAAAACATGAGTGCTATAAATAACACAGTTAAGCATAACCTCCACTGTACACATTCACATATAATTATCCATTCACAATCAAGTGTTAACCAATGTAAAGTTTATAAACCATAGTGAGATAATTCACCATGTAATCTACATCTTCATCCACAGAAGAATTCAAAATACAACGTTAGAGTATGCATATACGGCATTACTTCTGATCCATCGGGATTTCCCTGCTTCACTTATTCTCTTCAGCTGATTTGCTGGCATGA
>JACYFF010019584.1:36221774-36248328 GCA_017589665.1 Selenicereus undatus
ACAGAAATTGAGTAATAAAATGGGATACATAACTTGTGCATTTCAAATAATAAATTAAATCAGTTAGAGTTATTGAACTTGAAATACAACAAATTGAAGTAAAATAGGCCAAATGGAAATGATTGGATAATAATGAAAAGATTTTAGTTGATATAAATGACACATGGTTTGCTGATATTTCTGAAATTGATAGATGAAAGTATGAAGCTTATGAAAAAGATAATAGAATGGTTAATGCCTCTGAAGTGGAGAATAGAAGGTTTAATACTTCTGAAATGGGTGACAAATGGTTTATGCCATAAGGGGTGCTACGAGGTTCATAAAAGCTCACATAACACCCTAACGTGGTCCAAAGGACACTGATTTTGAATTATTAATCTGCTCACTCCCCAAATTTCATTTTCATACTCATGTAACTCAGTTTTCAACCCAAGTAAGCTTCTGTACATAAACCAAATGAACCCACTACACTTTGTAATTTCCTTGCAATACCTATAATTATATAGAAACTTGCAACAAAAATTAATTCCAAATATCACGGTTTCTGTATTCATTCATATTACCGCTTGATGGTCTGCATTAGAAAATTCACATCTTTCACTCCCAACATCAAAATGAGATATAAAACCCCAATATGAAAAGTTCACAATGTCCTCTAAAACTCTTATTTAGGACACAAAGCATGATTCACATAATAAGGTCCCTAAAAGTAGGGTAGAACACAGACGTGCACAATTTCTGATCAATCTGCGCAGTCGTAGTAAAACAACCATAACGTTTTCCACAGAACTCGGATTAAGGCAATTCAAGAGGCATTTTAAAGAGAACTCATTGAGCTATCCACACACCAAAAATCAAAATTTTTCAATTGCCCAATCAATACCAGTTTTCCAGTAAAGTTACCGTTCCAGTTCAGTTCCCAGTTTCAATGTATTCTGCATAGTCTTGAGTAAATTGGTCATAACTTTGTCCACACAACTCGAAATTGACGAATTCCAAAGCCTATCGAACGATAACGCATCAAGCTATCACTGCACCAAAAATTATGAATTGTGGATGTGCCAAACAGTACCAGTTTAATCCCGAAGTAGCCCCTCTTTCAGGTCTGTTGATAGCTTAATAATCACATCTTTGCAATCTTTTCTTCACATAACCACCCACTGCAATCATGCTTTAACTCATCCAAAACCACACCAACATTACCATAATCATTTATGATGATAAATATTACCAAATCAAATACAATATGACCCAAATCCATCACTTCAAACTCAAACTTGCTTGATTAAGAACAAGCTCACCCTTAGCACGCTTTCATGCTTAACCAACAAATTAGCACATCAAAAATAGCTCTTACTTTTATCAAAATAGCATGATCAAGAAACAAAATCAGAATCAAAACCAAAATACAACAACCCAACAAGATAAGGTTAGGGTTTACCTCACTTGGTGATTAAAAGAGAGAGATGAAGATGATGCTTGATGTGGGAGGTGTTTGGGTGGTGGATGTTAGTCGGAGGGTGGCCGGTTGGTGGCTGAAAAACACCACAATAGGGGGCTAAGGGGGGCTGCTAGCCGTGTGTAGAGAGAAGGAGGAGAGAAGAGAGAGAAAGCCTTGAAGAAGAAGGAAGCCTTGAAGAAGAAGGAAGCCTTGAAGATATCTCATGCAAACCCTTAAAAACACTTGGATGAAAATGCCCCCATTTACTTGGCTGAGAATTAATCACAAAAACTCAGCTTTTGCTAATGATAATTAGGGATTAATGATGGTATTAGATAAGCAAATGGGTTAGGAACTTGTTGGGCTGAAATTGGACTTAAAAGACCTCGGGTTAGGAAAAAAATCAAACCGGGTGCGATAATTAAATTTTTTTTTTTCCGAAACTCGAAATTAAATATGATGCCATGAAAAATAATTTAATCATTTAAATCATAATTATTGAGGCCTAATATCAATTTCTCCGAAAAATTATTTTCGGTAAATGAAACTCGAATTGCAAAGTGGAGCCCGAAATGATTATTATTTTTTTTTGTATTTTTTTTTCAACTGGGATGATTCAATGAGATAAATAAATGTAAAAAATAAATAAATTCGCTTTATTAAATAAATAAATATGATTTAGGGTCGGGCTATTACTTGAGTGGAATGAAAATTTTTGAGGCCTAGTGGATCAAAGAAGGAGCAAACAAGGCCCAAAGACACTCAATATGATCAAATCATGGCTAGTACCACAACCCAGAAGGTTCTAGGAGATGCAGCTGAACAAAAGAGGAGAACCACTGTGACCAGTGGCCACCACAGTTTGTCCATGTTGGTGCCCACAGTCTGTGGTGGCCGTCTTTCCCCCAAGGTTGTTGTTAGACTTCCAGGCGGTTTTTATGTTCTGGCCGTAGAATATTCGTGATAAAAGGGTTATTTTCAGCCTCATTTCACCCCCAACCATCCTATTCCATTTCCTCCATATTTATCCCACCACCTATTAATGATTTAGATTTAGAGTGGAGAGAGCTGAGAGTAAGTTGAAGGTGAAGATTTGCAAGGATTCTGGGTCAAGTTTGTATTTAGAAGAACGCATTGGCTGAGGAATTCCTCTCCCTTCTCCTCTTTTCTCTGTAGATTTTTATGCTTTCATATTATTGTTGATTTTTATGTTATATTTTGGATGGTTAGTCTTGGATTTGAGTTGAATTATTCCGATTGAATCAATTCTTGTTTTGATTTGAAAGCGCTTCAGATTTGTTAGGTTTATTCTATTGAATCGTAGACATTGAATTGCTAGTAGGAAACTTGATCAATTTCTTACTTATTTTGGACATTTGATAAAGAACTAAAAGGTGAAACTAGATGTTGGAAAATTAATATTCAACTTAAGTGTGTGGGATCTTGAGAAAGACTCATTGTTTATAAAACCCTTAAATTTGATAATCGCATTGTTAATGATCTTAGATTAATCAAAAATCCTTGGTAAATGATAGTTGATTAGATTAAGAATTTCATTACACCTTCAAAGAGGGGCTTGATAAACTGATTATTGGTTTTGGATTATTCATCTAAGGAAGTGGTGATTGATTAATACTTAAGTTCAAAAATTACTGGATCAGATTAAATTTCTTGATTATTTATCCGTTGGACTAGATAGTAGATTAGTTTAATTTCAATCTCAAATTTTGATTCGCTTAGCCTATCATAAGGGGATAAAGCCCAGTAGATCAACCTAGTTCTTGTGGATGACGACTTTGATTTGCTACAATGTCACCATGCGCTTGCAGCCCTATCAAATTTTTGGCGTCGTTGTCGTAAACTAGTGTCGAGTATTGGGTTTTTTCTCGATAGGTTTGACTATGCACATAAGAACCAACAAGGCAGAGGGCCCCACAGTCTGTCTGTGGCAGGGTCCATAGTCCGTGGCCGTCCCCATGGACTGATTGTGGTCAGCCCTATTCCCCTGAGCTTGCTATTTTTCATCGCGGTTGTTGGTGTTCTATGCGTGTGGCGATTTTGCAGACTTGATTTCAGCCATAAAAAGCCATTTTTACTGCTTCAATCATCCTATTCCATTTCCACTACGCATCCCACTACGCATTTAGGATTTAGATTTAGAGTTGAGAGAGTTAAGGGAAAATTGAATTTGAAGATTTGCAAGGATTTCAGGTCGGGTTTACATCTACAACGCGAATCGGCTATACAATTCCTCCCCCTTCTCTTCTCTTTTCAATTTAGATTTTCAGGCTTTCAGATTATTATTGACTTTTATGTTAATTTTTAGATTGTTAACCTTGGAATTGAGTTGAATTGTTGTGATTGAATTAATTCTTGTTTTGATTTGAAAGTGCTTCATATTTGTTGGGTTTACTCTATTGAATCATAGATGTTGAATTTCTAGTAGAAAACTTGATCAATTTCGTACTTGTTTTAGACATTTGGTGAATGATTGAAAGGTGAAACTAGAGGTTAAAAAACTGAGATTCGATGTAAGCGTGTGGGATCTTGAGGAAGACTCACCATTTAAGAAATTGCTAAATTTGATAATTGCGTTCTTAATGATCTTAGATTAATAAAAAAAACCCTTGAGAAAGGGTGGTTGATTAGACTTAAGAATTTCATTTCACCTCAAAAAAGGGGCTTGATAAATCGATTATCAATTTTGGAATTACCCATCTAAGGAAGTGATGGTTGATATATACTTGAGTTTGAAAATTACTGGATTAGATTAAATTCCTTGATTAATTTTCCGTTAGATTAGATAGTACATTAGTTTAATTTCAATCTCAAATTTTGATTCTCTTAGCCTATCTTAAGGGATAAAGCCCAGTAGATAAACCTAATCCTTGTGGGAGACGACCTTGATTTGCTACAACGCCATTGTGCGCTTGCAGTCCGATCAAGTTTTTGGCGCTGTTACTGGGAAACCGTGGCCTGTCTGTGGTAGGGGTCATGGTTCGTGGTGGGTCCCCATGGACTAACTGTGGTCAGCCCTGTTCCTTGTGCACTAAGCTAAAGGGAAGGATGAACTAGGTAATGTCAGGACTACATCAATATTATCCACAAGTGAAGCAAAGTCAATTTAGGCAAAGCATGGATAACACGGACACAAATTTATATCATGGACAAAAGAATTACACATGTCACATCAAAAAGGGACATAATATGATATGGATTGCTTAAGCATTTTTGTTTTAGTTCCTAACCCGGGATGAACTAAGCATTTTTGTTTTTCGCAATAGGTTTGACTAAACATGAATTTACCTAGATTTAGATGATTCAAAGGAGCATAGTCGAACTAAAAATTCAATCTTTTCTTTCAAAACAAATTGAATTACTCAAATTAATTCAATTAATATTCTTTCAAATGTCCTTGTTTTTAGCCTTAGTTATAGATTTTTGATTGCTATGATTTCCTCTCAAAAAACAACTCTCTTTCAATAATCGTTAAATTAAGTTCTAACTTATTGTTCTAATTTTGAGTCTCTCGTTTCAGTACTTCACTCAACTATCTAGTATAAGCAAGCAAATTAGGCCAAAAATTTACGTATAACAGTTCATCTACAAGATAGAATTCAATAAACCAATTAGGTAAAGCACAAATATTGAAAATTAAAGATCCAACATCAATTCTTTGGCTAACAAATCCTTAGATTAAGTACACTACTCACACATAGTTAAAATTAACATCTAAACAAGAGTTTAAAAGGAGATTAGAAGGAAAGAAAGCTTAGCAACAATGGTGGTGTTCAATGGCTTCCCAATCTCCAAGCCTCTAAGTGCCAATCTTGCACTTCAATTCCCTCACTTGCTGTGAAGAAAACTTGAAAATCCTAAAACTAATGATAGAAGTGAGATAGAAATGAGTGGTATATGTTTTTTCTCTCTTTCTTTTGCAGCCGAAAAACCCTATTTAAGCATGAATTCGACTGCCCTCGACTACAAGATGAAGAAGACAAAGAGGCAAGCAGTTTCAAGCTCACCACAAACCGTGACCTTCACCACAGAGCGTTCGTGGTTGGCTTTGTCTCAACATTCTCAGGTTCGTGTTTCTTCTCCATGGGCATGGTGACATGAGGGCATCTATGGGGAGTCAAAACATACTCAATTGGGGTCAAAGCAAGGAAAAAAAGGTAAAAAAACCTACAAAAACCACAAAAGAACCATACCCAATTATAAAACGGGAATAAGAGTATAGACTACAACATAAAATTCATAATTCTCCCTTAAAATGCAGCAAAATAACCCCAAAATGAAGTGTACTCTAAGCATTTATCAAACTCCCCATACTTGAATTGTTGCTTGTCCCTAGGCAACTATGACAACCAAAACTATAATGAAGAACCTTCATAGGTAAACAATAGTGGCAACATCAATACCTTGACCGACCTAAGAAGCTAGCCCAAATGTGATAGAAAACATTTGGCAACATATAAAAGAATGAAGCTTTCGAAATAAGAGCAAGTACCATCACATCAAACATTGAATCCATCATCCAAATCAACTTAAACAATTATATTAGCACACATAATAGCTAGAGCTGAAAGAACTGGTAGACCTTCACTTTAAGAATGAAGCACTCATTACTCATGTGTTTAAAATATAATGCGGTTCTCTCAAATCTCATTTCAATGAATCAAATCTACCCTAAGCTTGTTAAAATTCTCCAACTCGCCACAACTAAAATGCAAAATATTCTAGGTAATCATGAGGACTATGATAGGGTTGTAACAAATCTATGGGTAAAGGTAAGAGGGGAACAAATATGTTGGGATTTGTGGAGCTCAAAGCTAAAGATTATAAGTATAGATCATCTTCACCTAACTTTTCACAAAAATACTCCTCACACCAAACACCAATACATCTCAAATACATAAAATTACTCCTAGTTGATCTACAATATGAGAAAGTGTTGAAGTATATGTAATGAAATCTATTCCAAATCTTTGTATTATTTTGCTTCTCTTTTTTTTCAACATTCTTTTTCTTCTTTTATTCTCTTTTTGATTCTTTTTTTTTTCAAAGAGAAGGATTATGGTTAGAGAAATTGTGCACTTTTGAACACTTTTTCTAACAACTCGAAAAATTCATCCCAATTGACACCAAGGGAAATATCACATGAATCCCTTATTGCATACAAATAAACCAAACTAAACAATAATGTCACTATCCACCAATTACTCGCAATTACTAATGAAACTCTATAGCTTTGGCTAAAAAGGTAAGATATGCATTTGGCCCAGGTTCATTATTATAAGTTTGCATAAAAAAAAGGTCATGGCTCAAAAAGATACCAAGGGATACATCATATATAATAATGGTGGCTATTTGGTCAATGTAGCTCATAAATTCAAAGAATTTCTCAATCATATTGCCTAAACATGCATGCCATATATGATCTTGAACAAGAGTCAAAACAAGTTCTAGAGATTTGAAATCTAGGAAGAGCCACACATGAAAAATAATATGAGAGTAAAATGATGAATTAGTCTAATCAAGGCTCAAAGTCTCACGAGACAACTACCAAAGCTCAACGGGCTCATTAGATCACTTGTGCCAAACATTCATGCAAAGAATCATTGAGTAATTAAATCACAATCAACATAATGGACAAAACATGAAGCACATTTCGAAAAACTTATAATCAAACACACTATTCACAAATGGTCATAACAAAAAGTCAAAATAAGCCAAAGAAAACTACTCAGTCTTAGACTTATTATTGGAGGACTTTACTGCTTTTTTCATTTTTCCTTCTTTCGCTATCCCTAAAAATGCAACTAAATTTTGAAAATACCAAAATAAAGCTAAAACTAAGAAAAGAAACCTAAAAATAGAAAGAAAAACGAAATGATTAACTAAAAACGTAAACTACTCCTAAATGCATGATCTAAAACTCAAACTACATGCATGTCCACATCACATACACATAGTCGTACACAACTCCCCCATGCTTGGACAAATCATTGTCCTCAATCCAAGGACATAAGAATCAATGGGGAAGAAAAAAAGAACTAAAAAGGAGGAGGGGGGAGAAGAAGGAGGGTGGGCTTGAGAAATATGCCAGTTACACTAAGTCTCTAAACAAGCCTTAAAGTTTTGTAAGTATTGGTTTTGGGAAGCAATCATCCCACGGAGCTCATCATGCTGCTTATGAACAAAGACACGGAGTACAGTATGCTTAATTTGAATATAAGCTCGGGGGGAGGCTTGCTCCTCTTAAATGGACTGAAGAGTAGCATCCAAACCAGCTGAATCAGAGGAAGAAGATGGTTAGGACAAACTAGAAGCACTTAGGAGAGGAGGAGGTGGAGGTGGTGCGGGCTGCACCAGTACTTCATCACCCGGTAAAAAGTAAAGATTGGTCTGGTTCAAGAGAGTGGCTCGATCAACATTACGGAGAGGCATGAGACGGTTCCCCAAATAAATTCAACAAACACGTCCAGCCTCCACCTTACAAAACTTCATTTGCTTGAAAGCGGCAAAGCTCAACCGCTCAAAATCGAGAACTCTATCACCGGGGTTCGGTTCTATTCCAATAGACCTAACAATGGGGGTAATGAGGCCCCCAATCATAATCCTCTGTGTGGAACTAGTGGTCGCACTATGTAATTGATTGATCAAGAATGAACCGGGGTCAAGTCAGTCACTTGTGAGCATGCTATATAGGAAATATAATTCAAACAAGCAAGGCACATTCAAATTATCCTCCCTAACAAACATACCACAAGCAAGCAATCTCTGGGTCACTCGAATATAGGGGTTTCTAATAGCAGTTTCTTTGGAGTTGCTTGTATATACTGATAATCCCCAAAAATTTCATTCCAAAAAGCATTTGGGTTAAATTCTTTAGGGACATGACGATAAGGCAAGTCCATACTAGGTGGAAAACTAAATATGCGATTAAAGACACTCAAATTTAGCTCATAAATCTCCCTATTTAGATAGAAGGAAATGCACCCTTCTTAGAAATGAGGCTGACGTGTCACCTTCACATGCAATGTACTAAAAAACTCAAGAGTGAGACCGAGATAAATGTGGTCCCTAATCTCTAAAAATTACCCCATACCACCCCTATCAAATAACCAATGAATGTCAACCAATAAACCCAACTGATTTAACAAATCCCCATCATAATAACGAGTAATTACCACTAGCTTACTACTCAAAATATTGTATTTAGCAATATGCTCAAGATGTGTTAAACCAATTGGGGTTAGGAATATTACCTTGGTTTCTTGCGTTGGTTAAGGTTCGGGAAGTCCGGGATGCACATTGTGGTGCTTGACTTGATGTCCATGCCTCTTGAGTGGTTCTTGCCTTGTTCTTGGGTGCCATGGTAATGGAGAGTAGATGGGTGAAAGCTATAAACATTAACTAAATTGGAAATGGGAAGGAATTAAGGTGAATAAGGAAGAAATACGGAAGAAAATGAGTAAATGAGAAAATTTGGAAGAAGGAAGGTGAAACTGAGTTGTTAAAGGTTGGGGTATGAATATGGGTAAAATGTGAGAGACAGAAGGCAATCAAAGAGAAATTTAAAGGAGATTTGTAGTGAAAGTGAAGAAAATAAGAAGAAAGAGATGAAATTTGATGAAAAAAGAGTAAAAATTGAAGGTTTAGAGGTGGGTGGTTATGGGGTTTTCAGAGAGAGAAAGACCGAGTTTAGACAGAGCAAGGTAGACGGTAGAAGAAGATGGATGGTTATCTCGAGTCAAAGGGCATGAAAAACCCTTGACCGCAGATGTAGAGCCTCACCACATATTGTGGGGTCCATCATAGACCATCCGCGGCTAGCTATGTTTCTGAAATTTCTTATTTTTCTGGCAGCAGCTCCATGGATTGGGTTGGCCACCACTAGAGGTCCGTGGTGGCTGCTGGTGGAGATACTAAAATTCTCTTATTATTTTTTCAATGTTTTTTTTCCCTTCTTTTTATTTCTTTTGCTTCTTTTTCTCTTTTTTTTTTCTTTTCTTCTTCTTTTTTCTTTTTGGAAAAACAACAAATGCACTATATACAACCAAAGAAAAGAAAAACTAGCAAAGGACAAAACTTTGATTGCCTCCTAAGAAGCACTTTTTTAGGGTTGGGAGCTCGACCGTCTCTTCTAGGAGGACTCCGGATGACAAAGATTATGGATAGCAAGCTTGTCAATTGCTTCCCTACGTAATAAGGCTTAAGACGCTACCCATGGACCTTGAACGCACCAGTGGACTCGCTCCAGACCTCCACAGCTTCATATGGAAAGACCTTTACAATCTTAAATGGTCCCAACCACCAGGATCTCAGCTTGTCCAGAAATAACCGCAACTTGGAATTGAACAATATGACTAAGTCGCCTTCGTCAAATCTTTTCTTCATAATATGCTTGTCATGCCATTGCTTGGTCCTCTCCTCGTATATTTTGGAGCTTTCATAGGCTTCGAAACATAACTCATCTAACTCATTCAATTGCAATATCCTCTTCTTACCGACCACTTTACGATTGAAGTTGAGAGCTCGAATTGCCCAGTATGCTTTATGTTCTAACTCAACCAACAAATGGCAAGACTTTTTGAAAACTAACCAGTATGGAGTGTACTGAGAGGAGTTTTGTAAGCAGTCTTGTAAGCCCAAAGACCATCATCAAGCTTTTTAGACTAATCTTTTCGGGACCGATCAATTATTTTCTCCAAAATGCTTTTCAACCCTTGATTAGATAACTCAACTTATCCACTTGTTTTGGGAAGATAAGTCGTAGCAATCTCATGAAAAACCCCTATACTTCTTTAAGAGAGACTCAGGTAGCTTGTTGCAAAAATGAGTTCCATTATCAATCTCAATTAGAGCTCCCAGTGTGCCAAATCTTGTAAAGATGTTCTTTTTAAGAAACTTCATTACCACCTTACAGTCATAGGTAGGAGTGGCAATGTTTTCTACCCACTTGGAAACATAATCAACAACCACAAGGATGTAAAGATTAATATGAGAAGAAGGAAATGGAACCATAAAGACAATGCCCCAAATGTTAAAAAGTTCTACCTCAAGAATCCCACTTTGAGGCATCTTATACCCTTTGGAGATGCTCCCCATCTGTTGGCATCGATCGCAAGTCATAACAAAGGTTCTTGCATCTTTAAAGTCATAGAAACTTGCCTGAAGCACCTAAGCAATAGTCTTGTTCGGTCCAAAGAATTCACCATAAGTTGAAGCATGACAATGGTGAAGGACATTAGGAGCCCTATCTTCCAACAAACATCTTCTACATACACCATCTCTACCCAACTTATAGAGGAGAGGCTCCTCCTACATATAATATTTCGTATAAGAAAGAAATCTCTTCCATTGTTGATAAGATAACCCGGGTAGCATTACCCCAAACACCTTAAACTTCACCAAATCAGCATACCATAGACCGGCTTGGTGAGATATTGCAAGGAGTTGATCATCTGGAAATGAGTCATCTATGGGAAGCTCCTTTGTTGGTGTGTCCTCAGGACCCAAGCGAGATAAGTAGTCTGCATCTACATTTTCATGTCTAACCTTGTCTCGAATTTCCAAGTTAAACTCTTGCAGAAAAAGCACCCAGCGAATGAGATGGGGCTTAAAGTCCGACTTCTTTAAGAGATGCTTTAATACAGCATGATCAGTAAAAATGATCATATTAGAATTGACCAAATATGGGCAGAATTTCTCCAAGGTGAACACAACAGCTAAGAACTCTTTCTCAATTGTGGCATAATTTATTTGACTGTCATCCAAAGTTTGGCTTGCATAGTAGAAGGAATAGGGCTTATTGTCCTTTTGTTGCCCCAAAACTACTCCTTCTGCATAGTCACTAGCATCGCACATTACCTCAAAAGGTAATCCCCAATCCGAGACTTTTATAATCGGAGCAAAAATCAAAGCCTCCTTCAACTTGGGAAAGGCACTTAAAGAATCTTCATTAAACTCAAACGGCACATCTTTGGCAAGCAAATAGCTGAGAGGTTTTTCAATTTTCAAAAAATCTTTTATGAATCATCGGTAAAAACAATCGTGGCCAAGAAAACTCCTTACACACTCTGTAGAAGAAGGTGGCGGTAATTTCTCAATTACCTCTACCTTTGCCTTGTCAACTTCAATGCCCCTATTTGAAATAACATGGCCTAAAACAACCCCCTCTTGTACCATAAAATAGCATTTTTTTCAATTTAAGACCAAATTCATATCCTCACATCTTTGCCAAACTTTAGACAAATTATTCAAGCAATGGTTAAAAGTTATACCATACATAGAAAAATCATCCATAAAGACTTCCATTATATCCTCAATAAACTTGGAGAAGATAGCCATCATGCATCGTTGAAATGTGGCGGGGCATTACACAACCGTAATGGCATTCTCCTATAAGCAAATGTACCATATGAACAAATAAAGGTGGTCTTTTCTTGATCACTAGGGTAGATAGGGATTTGGAAAAACCCCGAATAGCCATCTAAGTAGCAAAAATAGGAATTTTTTGCCACCCTCCCAAGCATTTGGTTAATGAAGGGTAGGGGAAAATGGTCCTGAAGGGTGACCTTATTCAACTTTGTATAGTCTATGAACATATGCTAACAACTATCATTCACCCCTTAGGCACAAAATGGACCGAGCTCACCCACTTACTATCAAGAATAAGATAAATAATGTCAGCCTTAAGCGACTTCAAAATTCCTTTCTTGACCACATCTTCATATTAGGATTTAACCTTCTTTGGTGTTCAATTGAGGTTTTTGGGTCATCTTCCATCAAAATACAATGTATACACAGAAGTATGAATTCCTTTAAGGTCATCAAGAGTATAGCCTATGGCCTTATGATGCATCCTAAGCATTCTTAGCAAAGGGTCAACTTAAGATGCATTTTGACTTGCATTCACAATCATAGGATATGTAGAATTGAGGCCAAGAAACTTGTACCTCAAAGAAAAAGGAAGAGGTTTTAGGTCTAGCTCGGGGGCTTATTTCATGTTAGATAAGGGTGCACCGTCATTTACTAGCGCTTCCACCTTGGCAAAGGTTGGGTAAACTTCGGGAGAAGCTTCCAAGAATTGAGCATACATTGGTACTTTTGGATTTTCATCGAGTATTATCATCACTCAATATACAATGCCCAAGTGGATCATGAGAAACATTATTAGAAATGGTCCTTGTTGCCAAACTGTCCACTACATCAATCCGATGACACTCACCATAGATAGAAGGAAATTTAGAAGCTTTAATCAAGTTAAATTCCACATGTTCATCCTCCACATCAAAAGATAGTTTACCGTTTTTGACATCTATATTGCACCCAGCGATGGCCAAGAATGGCCTCCCAAGAATAATGGGGGTGCATATATCCTCTTCCATTACAAGGATTACAAAATCTACAGGCACATACAAATCTTGTCCCTTAATGGGGACATCTTCTAAAATACCCATGGGGTACTTTACAGAACGGTCTACCAATTGTAAAAAGATGGTGGTGGGTCTCATTTCTCCTAGGTCCAGCTTTTTGCAAAAAGTAAAAGGCATTAAACTTACATTGGACCCCAAGTCACACAAGGCACGATCTATTAACACATTCCCTATTAGACAAGGAATAGAAAAGCTACCGGGATCCTTAGGCTTAGTAGGGAGCTTATTTTGGATCGCGGCACTGCACTCTTTAGACAATGCACCATAGTTTCATGCTCTTATGCCTTTCTTTTAGTGGACAGTATCTCTTTCAAAAAATTAGCACAAAAAGGGAGTTGTGACAAGGCATCGGTGAATGAAATGTTAATGTACAGCTTCTTAAGGACATCTAAAAACTTCCCAAATTGTTGGTGAAGCTTAGCCTTAGCCATTCTTTAGGGGAATGGTAAAGGTGGAACATAAGGTCTTGGGGAAATTTTCTTAGGGTCATTGGGAACCTTATTAGAATTATGGGCATCATCACTTATGATATCATTAGAAGAAGTACAGACCTCCTTCTCAACAACCACTTCATTTCCATCATACAGATGCCCATCTTGGCTAACCCCCTTAGGTCCCTCAAGTTGCTTGCCTCCTCTTAAAATTATGGCATTACATTGCTTCCCAGCACTAAGTTCGTTCTTACTACGAAATCTAGTCAGGGGTATAAATAAACAGATTGCTTGTTGGGCAATTTAAGCTTCTAACATCTTATTATGAGTAGTAAGTACATCAATCTTAGAGGCTAATTGTTTAATATCTCATCTTATGTTTGCTGCGCCAAATGCATACTGTCCACCATGGTCTCTGAATTGGATTTTGAGGTTCTTGTTGAGGATAAGGTGTTCTTTGAAAGTTGGGGGTGGTCTAACATTCATTTGAGGCATAAAAGGGGCATTAGACCTATAAGAGAAATTGGGGTGATTCCTCAAACTAGGACTGCATGTGTTAGAAAATGAGTCATTGGTCGGTCTAGGATTGAAATTGTTGACATAGTTGACCTGGTCACTAGCATATTGGGCAAATGAACTCCCGACTTGACAATTCATAGTCAAATGAGCAACAGACTCACATGTTTCACATGATGGAGAAGGGGTACTTGAACTAATAGAATTCACAGTGAAATGAGACGTGGCATCTACTTTAGTGGAAAACATGGAGATAGCATTAAGTTCTAACTTACCTCCAACCCTCTTGGGTTGGCTCCTCTCGTTAGACTATTAGTAGTTATTTAGCATCATCTCCTCAATAAGATTGTAAGCCTCATCTTCCTTCCTATTCATAACTGTGCCACCTTTGAATCCTCGGCAACAGCGCAAAAACCTTGGTCACTACCGCAAGCACACAAGTGTTGTAGTATGGTTTTAATATCATTCCTAAAGAGACCAAATGTAATCTATTGCGTTTTGGCCTATTATAAAAGGCTAAGCAACCAAATTCCAATAGGTTGTCTCAACTATCGCTATTTAACTAATCGGGAAATTCAATCAAATGAAAAACATATAGGGAATTGTTTTGTCTAGTAAAGAGTTGAATCATTGCTGGACGATTCAAAGGAGCACAATTGAACTAAAAATTCAATCTTTTCTTTCGAAACAAACTAACTTGCCTAAACTAATCTAATTAACATTCTCTCAAATGTCCTTGTTTTTAGTCTTGGTTGTAGATTTTTGATTGCTAGGATTTTCGCTCAACAAACAACTCTCTTTCAAGAATCATTAAATTAATTTCTAACTTATTATTCTAAGAGTGAGTTTCTCCTTCTAGTACTTCACTCAACTATCTAGTACAAGTAAGCAAATCTGGTCAAACATTTACTCATAACAGTTCGTCCATAAGATAGAATTCAATCATACTAATTTAGATAAAGCACAAATATTGAAAATTAAATATCAAACATCAATACTTTAGCTAACAAGTCCCTAGATTAAGTAAACTACTCACACATAATTGACATTAACAACATCTAAATAAGAGTTTAAGAAGAGATTAGAATGAAAGAAAGCTTAGCAACAATGGTGGTCTTCAATGGCTTCCCAATCTCCAAGCCTCCAAGTGCCAATCCTCCACTTCAGTTCCTTTTCTTGCTCCAAAGAAAACTTGAAAATCCTAAAACTAATGATAGAAGTGAGATAGAAACAAGTGATGGATGCTTTTTTCTCTCTTTCTTCTGCAGCTAAAAAACCCTATTTAAGCATGAAGTCGGCCATCCTCGGCCATAAGATGAAGGAAGACGACGAGACAAGTAGTTTCAAGATCATCACGAACAGTGGCCTTCACCATGAAGCGCCCGTGGTTGGCTCTGTCTCAACATTATCTGGTTCTTCTTTGTTCTCCATGGGCATGGTGAATTGAGGCATCCATGGGAAGTCAAAACATACTTAGTTAGGGTCAAGGCAAGGACAAAAAGATCCAAAAACCTATAAAGCACCGAAAAGAACCACACCCAAGCGTAAAACAGCAATAGGAGTGGGGCAAAACATGATAGGGCTGCAAATGGACGGTGTCATTGTATCAAGTCAAGATTGTCTCCCACAAGTACTAGGTTGATCTATCGGCTTGTATTCCCTTGAGATAGACTAACTGAATGCAAAATTTGCGAATGAAGTTGACCTATGCTACTTATCTAATCTAATAGATAATCAATCAAGGAATTTAATCAAACCACGTAATTTTTCAACTCAAGAATTAATCAAGTGCCTTTTCCATAGATGCGTAATTCCAAAACTGATAATCGATTTATCAAACCCCCATTTTAAGGTGGAATGAAATTCTTAAATCTAATCAACTACCATTTATCAAGGGTTTTTAATTAATTTAAGATCTATAGGAACACGATTATCAAATTTGGGTGTTTCTTAAACAGTAAGGGTGTTCATTATTCGGTCCAAACCCGGACCGGACCGAAGACCGACCTAGACCGGACCGGACCGGACCGGACCGAATGAATTCGGTCCGGTCCATGGTCCACAAATTTTTTTTATTCGGTCTTCGGTTCGTTCCGATCCGGTCCACCGGTCCGGACCGAGAACCGAATAAAAAAATTTAAAAACCGATTTTTTACTTACTAAATTTTAATTTTCTTTTGCAACTTATAATTTTTCAAACATTCAAGAATATTGATTTGTTTTTCATGGTGAAAATATGTAGAAATTGTTCATATTGAAATAAATATAAGATGTTCATATTGTAAAAATTTGCTAGCTTTATAATTCGGTCCGGTCCGGTTCGGTCCTACTTTTTTAGGTCCGGTTCCGGTCCAGTCCTTGACTTATTCGGTCCGGTCCATGGTCCGTACCTTTCCTCTTATTCGGTCTTCAGTCCAACCAGGTCCGGTCCGAGTTTGGACCGATGAACACCCCTATTAAACAGTGAGCCTTTCTCAAGATCTCACACACTTAAGTCGAATCTTAGTTTTTCAACATCTAGTTTCGAGTTCTTCACCAAATGTCTAAAACAAGTAAGATATTGATCAAGTACTAACAATTCAACGTCTAAGATTCAATAGAATAAACCCAACAAATCTGAAACATTTTCACATCAAAACAAGAATTGATTCAATCACAATAATTCAACTCAATTCTAAGATTAACAATCTCAAACTTAACATAAAAATCAATAATAATCTGAAAGCATAAAAATCTAACGAGAAAAGAGAAGAGAAGGGAGAGAAATTGCTCAGCTAAAGTGCGCTTGTAGATGTAAACCTGACCTAGAATCATTGCAAATCTTCACCTTCAAATTGCTCTCAACTCTTTTTACTCTAAATCTAGATCCTAACTAGGTGGTGGGATGAATATGGAGGAAATGGAATACGATGATTGGGGGTGAAATGAGGCAAAGAACAACCCATTTATCTTGAATATTCTGTAGGCAAAATGTAAAAACTGCTTGGAAATCGAACAGCCTCAAAGAAAACAAGCAGTGTCAGAGGAAAGACCATGGACCATGGGCACCACCCCGGACAGACCATTATGGCCACTGGTCGCGTTGGTTTTCCTCTTTTGTTCAGCTACTTCTCCTTGAACCTTTTGGGCTGTGATACTAGCCATTGTTTAACCATATTAGGTGTCTTTGGGCCTCTTTTGGTACCTTTTTTGATCCACTAGGCTCAAAAATCTTCATTCTACTCACATAACTTGGCTTACAATGTCAAAATCTACAAAAATTCTCAGAACAAGTGAAACCAAGCGTAAAGTAGAAATGAGGGCATAGATCATACAATTAAGCATACAAATCTCCTAAAATGACTCCGAAACACTTATATAATCCATGCAAATATGTCATTCATCACTCCCCCATGCTTAAACCTTTGCTTGTCCTCAAGCAAATACTAGAGAAAACCCACGAAGGGAGACGCATCTAGGACTCAAAAATGCAACAACCTCCTTAAAGTAGGCAAGTCAGAGCATATAACAAGTAAGAATAGCAACCAATGCCAAACCCAAATAGCGCAAAAGACATTTCGAAATTAGAGGGAGGAGAAGGTTTTCGAAAAAGTACAAGACCATAAACTCGTTATCAAACTTGATAACCCTTAAAGAACCACAAAGCATATCATGCAAAGACATGGAATTATGGAGCTAAATAGACTGATGGAGCCTCACTTTTGGGAAATGTGGATCACTCCCATTCATGTGTTTGAAATATACTATAGGTTCACTCAAGACTTATCCCAAAGATGCAATCTACCATATGCTTGTCAATACTCTCAAATTCTCCAACACTAAAAAGGTCATGTACATATGGCTATCAAGAGGACCTTACATGGGTTGTAACGTGGGCTAAAAAGGATTTACGAGAAAGGAGGTGGACAAATGTATTTGGCAAATCTGGAGTTGTTTAGCCAAGTGACTAAGAAGCAACTGACAAGACATCCAAGCAACTGCGAAGTTTACCAACTCTCCAAACCCTAAGAACAAAATGAGCATACCCCAATGAATCATGTAGGAAATGAATCATGTAGGAAATGAATCATGTAGGACATCCTTGGAGTTTCAGGTAAGTGATAAGGTTTTTCATAAAGTTTCGCCAACTAAGGGTATAATCAGGTTGAACTTCGAACTAAATTGAGGCAAACATCTATTGGACCATACAAGTTCATTGTAAAGTAGAATCCCATAGCTAATCGACTAGATCTACGTATAGAACTCAAACACGTGCA
This sequence comes from Selenicereus undatus, assembly GCA_017589665.1. Classification (NCBI taxonomy): domain Eukaryota; kingdom Viridiplantae; phylum Streptophyta; class Magnoliopsida; order Caryophyllales; family Cactaceae; genus Selenicereus; species Selenicereus undatus. Next base: position 36,239,863 of record JACYFF010019584.1, read on the forward strand.
TAACTTACCTCACAATTCAAGCAGTACATTTCAGATCATGACCATGCTCTCTTAATCAAACCCGTCTTGGTCACTGAGGGTATAGTGTTTGAAGAACACCTAGTCTAGATACTGTATTATAAGATTAAGCAGTTAAGCATCAAGCAGATACCTTTAATCAAAGTACATTAGGCAAATTATACCTCCTTAGAAGCCACTTGGGAACTAAGGAAGAAATGCAAGTCAAGTACTTATATCTATTTAAGATAAACTTGCATGTTTTGTCAAAGCTAATCAGTTTCGAGGACAAAACTCTTTAAGACAGGAAGGCTGTAATAGCTCAACCCTAAATTATGTTTATTTATTTAGTTAAGCCATGTTATTAATTTTTTTCACATGTAATTATCGTATTTAAGCATCCCGGTTGGAAAATTTTCATTTGGGCCCCAATTTGCAATTCGGGTTTTATTATCGTAAAATATCGGGTGAATCAATATTAGACCTCGGTAAATATGATTATGTAATAAATTATTTTTCATTATGCCACAAAAAAATTTAATTTTTCACCCTGCAAAAATTAGTGCTAAAATTCATTAAGTTTGGCCCAATTCATTTGGGTCCGAATTGCAGTCTAATTCCTTTTGGACTCAAATTGTTGCCCGAAAATTTTGATACAATTAAATTAAGTTAATCACCATCATTTGTCTCTAATTTTAATTAGCAAAAAGCCACTTTTGAGTAGATAAATATCAGCCAAATTTGATCTAGATAAGCATCCAAGTAATTTTTTTACTCACCAAGTAAAGACTAGTATTCTACTATCCTCCACCTATTTTTCCTCCCTCACACACGGCTGCTTGCTGCGGTCCCAGGACTATTTTAGCTAGTTCTTCCACCTTTTAGCCACCCTGTCGCCACCAGCCAGCCACCCTCCAACCACCAACCTCCACCCAATCACCCTCCCACATTAAGCACTATCTCCATCTCTACCTTTGATCAGCAAGTGAGCTATACACCCTAGCTTAATCTTGTTTAGCTTTGGTTAATGCTGGATTTGATCATGGATCATGTTATTTTGATAGAAATAAGTGTTATGTTGATTTTGGATGAGTTTAAATGCAAAAATAAGTTTATCATATTTGGATTATTCTTGATATCAAGTATGCTATTTGTAAATACTTTGATGTAGAATGAATCTTGTGTATGTTGTTTGACTTGGGAAATCACTTGAGGTGATTTCGTATAAAGGGATGGATAATAGCAATTTTCCTAATTGTTTATAAAAGGTCATTTTGCTCATTTATGCAAATAAATAAGATTGCGAATGTGTGTTAAGTGATTTGATAAAGAGAAGAATTAAAAATTTGATGAAGAAGATTATGACGTAAAAATTGAGTATCATGGCTACGAAAGGTGATACTGAAGGACACACCATGGTTTGGTAATCTTAACAAGTGATTTTAGAGGCAGATTATGTGAGAAAGAGGGTTTATAATGTGGAAAGCAGGCTGTGAAGGACCGTAAAACAGGGGTCTGTTTATGAATAAACTGGTAATGTTCTACCGATTGAAAAATTATGATTTTTGGTGCATAGATATATCATTGAGTTATCTTTCAAATGGACTTTGAATCACATTAATGCGAATTCTGTTGAAAATGTTATGGCGGTTTTGTACTAAATGAAAGTTTTACGGGACTTCTTAAACTTTTCATATTGGAGTTTTAGGTCACCATTTAAGGTAAAGGGTGAAAGTTATGAATGTTCTAAGGTGGACGTTGAATCGGTAACAAATTTTATTGTAATTAGAAGCTTATTTGGTTTGGAAAACTAAGTCGTATGGCATGTGCAAAGAAATTCGAGAAGTGAGGAGATTGATAACTCAAGATCAATGTTTATTGGTCCAAACCGGTGTGTTTCAAGTTGTTCCGAACCTACCACCACTCCAATTACCCTTAAGCCTTGATTATCCATCTCAGAATGTCAAAACAAAAATCCGCGTTCAATTATAACCGTCAAAGTCTTTCTTTTATGATCCCAAATTATTTTACCTTGATTAATTTTACTCCACATTATTCACTTTGAGCTAAATTACCCTAATTCATTTAGCTTTCAAATCATTTTGGTGTAACTTATCTTCTGTGGAATTATTTGAGTTATGGATGCCTTTTAATGAATTTCTATTATAGTTACAATTATGAAAGTCAGCGTTGTTTACTAATTATATACACCTATAATTACATTTCTTAAAAAGAATCGGGGCCTAATCTATTGTTTCCCATTGTGTATTAGCATTATCAAGAGAGATTGCATTTTTAAAGACTCCAGGTATGTTCACTACCTATATCATTATAAATCAGAGTATATTTATCAAAGTTATACATCATTGAATCAGTTTATATGGTGATGTATCATTTAACTAGTAACCCCACTAGTTATCTTCTATAGGGCACTCACCTTCCAGTTACCCGTGCGGCTTTAGGCTAGGTCACCCGGTTAGCTTAGTAAGTGTACACCTCTATCCATAGATCATAATAGTTACAAGGGGATCACTACCGGATAATAATTAGCAATGCATTTTTACAGTTATCTCAGTCAGTGTTTTAACTTAAAATGAATTACAAAGCGGACCCACAATTGATGCAATGATCATTTCACCATACGGGAATGCATGTAATGAACTTCGGCTGACAGTTCGAAATATTTTTCATGTTTTGTTTTAGTCAAATGACTAGTGAAACGCCTTCATGATAGCAAACTAGATGGAGAAATAAGTTGAGCAAGGGATCTGGTTGGATCAACAGTACTGTCATACATGTATAGTTTAGAGCTTGAGATCTTCAGTTGATGGAGATGTAAACTTTATGGTAATTGCTTAGTTGTGATGTATAAACCTCATGTTAGTTATGATGTTAAATGTATATGAGTTTGATTTATGCTCAACTATATCCTCTCTAGGGTATTTGCTTTAGGCCTTATCATTTTTGGGACGGCGGTAACGGCTCGATCATTGGGTTTATCACCTCTATCATCGAATTTATTTGTCCTAATTCAGTTATTTATTAGGGAGAATGCAAATAGTGAAATACGTTTAATTTGGGGGCATTACAGTTTTGGTATCAGAGCCAAGTTTGAGCTTCCTTGATGGGATATGGAGTATGGAGAGCAGAGTTAGGAGAGTGAGAAAGTTGGTTAGTGAGGGTTATTATGATATCGTTGGAGATTTGTGATAATAGTAATGTCTGTTTATCTCTCTTGTGTTCTCCTTTTATATTCTGCTTTGTTAGATGGATCCATATGTAGTGAGCATCTTGCTCGTTACTTTTGTGGCTACTCATATCTCTTCACTATATAGTATGGTAGTCCACATGTAGACCCCATTTCTGATTTTCATAGTGTTCTGGCCCATACACATAGGCTGTTGTGGACCTTATCTACAGTTAGTGTTTGGGTCGCGTTTAGGACCAAATATCTTGACTTTATGATGACTCAAGCCTAATGGGACAAACCTAGATTTTAGTTTCTCAAGGCTTGGGCTAACATTATCACTGAGTTGTTATTAAGGGAGCAATTTGTGCCGAGAGGGAATAATATGGACATTTTGCAGTACATATTTTCATTACACTTTGTATCTTCCCCACCATCACCACCTGCACCGTGCAGTCCTCAATTGCCTGACAACCCAAAGCCATCGGAACCTAGATAGGGGATCCCTGTATCTGATGCATCAAATGAGGTCCACATTGTCATATATCTCCCTGATACACCATAGTTTAGCCCTGGTGGAGACCTCATGGAAGGCTTAGAGAAGGTCCCAGAAATGGGAAGAGCAACAACTTGATCATGATGATGACAGTGCTGAGATTGGTGCTTCAGACAATAGTTTTGACTCAGGCGAAGGCTATGGGAATGAGTCTGACTTAGACTATGATCCATCTAGGGATAATTAGATTGATTTATATTATATGTTGACATCTTAGATAGATTACTTTATGAGCCCATATGTACATAGTATAGCCAGTTGGATAGATGAATTTTGTGCAGGTTATGACACAGCATATAGTTAGACAGGTCTTTCCGATTGTGTTGACTAGTCTCGCCTACTTCTGGACATGTGGCGGACTTAGTCTACTGGGGCTAAGTAGTGTTTTAGTTAGGAGGTAGGTGCAAAAGTTGACATTGGGTGGTCAGTTGAATGTGATATTCTTTGTTGAACCATGTATATGTATGTACGTTAGCGATTATGGCAATGATATAATGAAGCTTTTTAAGTTTTAATAATACTTGGGCTATGATAGTTGCATTTGTTGTGTAAGTGTATCTTATATGTTGGTTGTATTCAGTTCACTAAATTACTTAGCTGAATGGATAGTCAGAATATCATAATATGTGTAAAATAATGTAGAAACCCACATAAAAGAAAATTCAAATCATGTACAGGGGGCCAAGTTTTGTGTAATATGCCAATAACCCTCAATGGAGTTCCCTCAATTCCCCCTGAGTTGGTTAGCAAAATGGGAACTCTAACTATTATCAGACCTTGGTGTGTGAGGTTATGAAACGAATAGGCCTCAGCACCTTCCGAAATCCCTCATGAAGTCAATAAATTAGCAGATAGGGTGGCCGATGCAACCCTAAAGTCTATGATGGAAGTATGACCCAGTGGAACTTGAAGAATGAATTCGAGGGGTGGAGAAAACTTTCACTGTAGTAGAGGTTCTACAGGATAAAAAGGTGAACATTGGCATGTTTTACCTAATTGGCAAAGCCGATATTTGGCAGAACACTATTAAGGGTAGGTTCTTAGGGCCTGACTTCACTTGGAGTAGATTTCTGGAAGAATTTAGAGCCAAATTCTACCCAGTTGTGGTTCAACAGTAGAAGGAGAAAGAATTGATGGAACTAAAGGCGAGTGGTATTATGACTGTGATGTAGTGTGCTAGCAAATTTATAGAACTATCCAGCTTTATTCTAGAGTTTGTGTCATTTGAAAGGATGAAGATGAGCAAATTTGAATAGGGATTAACTTTCTACATTCGCAACCAGCTAATTGGTCAACTGATTCTTACCTATCAAGAGTTATATGAGCGAGCAACTGAAGTGGAACGAGTGAAGGCTGAGTTGAAGGCCTTGAACCCAATTAATCAGAAGAGGAAGTGGACCGAATAGGGGGCACCAAGCAAGAATGTAAACCAAAAGAAATCTGCTCCAGCTCCTCCTAAGAGTCGTCCTGCAGGCTTAGTAGAGCCTTGTGGGAAATGTAGAAGAACTAACCACACCACTAGTGAGTGTCAAGTGGGAACCAACAAATGCCTCCTATGCGGTAGCTAGGGTACCTCATTGTTGCCTATCCCTAATGACTGAAGCCTGTAGATAAAGGCTTCCGTCTTCAAGTCCCGCAGTTGTAGGAAAGGCTTATGTGTTGAGCAAAAAAAAGAAGCTGCCACCTTTGGTATAGTGGTTACTAGAACTCTCTATTCAATTTCAAAGCCATTTTGTATATTAGTTGATTCAATTGCCACTCATTCGTTTACATCCACTTGATACAACTGAACCTTGAAATAAGGAGACAGAAACCAATTATAGAATCAAGTTCCCAATCACTCTAGAGTTTAATGTCCTATCTCTTATAAATTTATTCCAATTACTATTTGTGGGATAGTATTCCCCAGAGTTTTAATTCAATTTGACTCATCAGACTTTGATATCATTTCGGAATTGAGCTGGTTGTGTACTTGTGGGGTCAAGATAGATTATGAGGACCTTAAGGCTATTTCAAGGAATGAACGAGGGAGAGAAATATGTTTATGGGCAAAGAGAGGAAATACTTTGTCCTTTAAATTCTGTTATGAAAGCAAGTGAGCTCTTATGTCAAGGATATATGGGGTAGTGGTGTTATGCTATTGACACTCAACCACAGGAAGAAGAAACGGAAGATATCCCTGTAGTTTGTGAGTTTAGAGTTGTTTTCGTAAAGAATTACTCGGACTGCCCTCAAGGAGACATTGATTTTGAAATTGAATTAATCCCTGGTGCCCCACCTATCTCTAAAGCGACATATTGTATAGCCCCAACAGAGTTTAGAAAACTAAAGATTCAATTAGATAAGCTATTACATAAGGGATTTATTAGACCAAGCATGTCACCATGGGGTGCCACAGTTCTATTTGTGAAGAATAAGCATGGAGCCTTGAGGTTATGTGTCGATTACAGAGAGTTGAACAAGAACACCATCAAGAACAAATATCCATTGCTCTGAATAGATGGTTTATTTCATTGGCTGTGAAGAGCAAGAGTATTTTCTAAGATTTATTTGAGATCAGGATACCATCAACTTAGGATTTACCTGAAGACATTCCCAAACTGCACTCTGGACCAAGTTAGGTCACTATGAATTTACTGTGTCACCTGTTGGCCTAACCAATGCCACCATGACCTTTATGAATCTTATGAATAGAGTTTTCAGACCTTATTTGGACAAGTTTGTCATAGTGTTTATAAAAGATATCTTGAATTACTTCAAAGACAAAGACAAACACATTACCCATTTGAGAATGGTGTTGCATACCTTGAGGGAACATCAATTACATAGCAAATGCAAAAAGCGTGAGTTCTGGTTAGAAGAAGTGGTATTTTTGGGATATGTGGTTTCAAAGGAAGGGATTAACATTGACTTGTAGACGGTGAAGCAGTTACAAAGTGCCCAAGGCTCACCAATGTTACTGAGACTAGAAACTTTTTGGGTTTAGTTGGGTATTATCGAGTTTTCGGAAGGATTTTCTAAAGATCGTCTTCCCTGACCAATGTGTTGAAGGAAGTTACAAAGTTAGCAAGACGATAAGGGGTAGCTTATGCCCCTCGATAATTCAAGCCTTATGAGAAAAATCACCCTACCCATGACCCAGTACTACCGGTTGTAGTTTTGCACTGAAAATTTAAAAGCATTATTTAGATGAAGTACCTCGTGAGATCTATATTTATCATCAAATCTTAAAGTACATTTTCACTCAGAAAAAGCTTAGTCTGAGACAAAGGCATTGACTAGAATTGTTTAAAGATTACGACTTATAGATCCAATATCGCCTAAGAAAGGCAAATGTTGTGGCAGATGCCTTGATAAGGAAGGCACAACATACCCTTAACACTGTAGTCATTACTCAGTTGCACCTCTTGAAAGGGGTTGAGAACTTAAATGTTCAATTGGTGTCACATGGGCAAGAATCTAAAAATATCAATGGATCGAACTCTTTTAAGTTGGAGCCTGTAGTACTTCAACATTTGTATTTGAAGAAAGCATGGAACTCCCACCGATCGATGTTGTGAAACTACTAGCAGAGAAATTTACATGAAACATCAGGGCAAAATAACGCTGACATTGATAATAAAATAATCTTTTTGGTCGTGAACATCTTATTCAACACTCAATGGGGTGACATGCATCAGAAGACTCGTGAAGAGACTATTGGAACCGACAGAAAAGTTTTGCTGATAAAAAAAGGACATCCTTGGAGTTTCAGGTAGGTGATAAGGTTTTTCATAAAGTTTCGCCAACTAAGGGTATAATCAGGTTACACTCCGAACTAAATTGAGGCCAACATCTATTGGACCATACAAGTTCATTGAAAGGTAGAATCCCATAACTGATCGACTAGATCTACGTATAGAACTTAAACACGTGCATAACGTGTTCCTTACCTCATAATTCAAGCAGTACATTTTAGATCATGACCATCCTCTCTTAATCAAACCCGTCGTGGTCACTGAGGGTATAGTGTTTGAAGAACACCTAGCCTAGATACTGTATTACAAGATTAAGCAGCTAAGCATCAAGCAGATACCTTTAATCAAAGTACATTGGGCAAATTATACCTCCTCAGAAGCCACTTGGGAACTAAGGAAGAAATGCAAGTGAAGTACTCATATCTATTTAAGATAAACTTGCATGTTTTGTCAAAGCTCATAAGTTTCGAGGATGAAACTCTTTAAGAGGGGAAGGCTGTAATAGCTCAACCCTAAATTATGTTTATTTGTTTAGTTAAGCCATGTTATTAATTTTTTTCACATGTAATTATCGTATTTAATCATCCCGGTTGAAAAAATTCCATTTGGGCCCCACTTTACAATTCGGGTTTTATTATCGTAAAATGTCGGGTGAATCAATATTAGACATCGGTAAATATGATTATGTGATAAATTATTTTGAATTATGGTACAAAAAAATTTAATTTTTCACCCTGCAAAAATTAGTGCCCAAATTCATTAAGTTTGGCCCAATTCATTCGGGCCCGAATTGCGGTCTAATTCCTTTTGGACTCAGATTGTTGCCCGAAAATTTTGATACAATTACATTAAGTTAATCACGATCATTTGTCCCTAATTTTAATTAGCAAAAAGCCACTTTTGAGTAGATAAAAATCAGCCAAATTTGATCTATATATATATATATATATATATATATACATATATATATATATATATATATATATATA
>JACYFF010019584.1:36273328-36319672 GCA_017589665.1 Selenicereus undatus
TAAAATAAAAAATAACAAACAAAAATTTCACAAAATTTGGATAACTTTATAAATTATGACACATTGATGACGTTCTCATTATTTTCATCCATTTCAACCCACCACATAAAAAATATACCAAATTCAACCAACATTAACTCACTTCAGCCTACTTCAACCTATTTCAACTCACTTCCAAAAAAAAAATACCAACTTCAACCTACCTTAACCCACCTCAACCAACTTCAACCTACTGCACCCTTTTACCTACCTAATTTACCCACGAAAACAACAGGCTCTAAATCTCACATGATACTTTACAAATTCTTAAAATTATGAAGGGGTGGGTTGAAGTGGGTTGAAGTTGGTTGAAGTGGGTTGAAGTAGGTTGAGATAGGTTGAAGTGGGTTGAAGTTGGTATTTTTTTTTCAAATGGGTTGAAGTAGGTTGAAATGGATTGAAGTAGGTTGAAGTAGGTTGAAGTGGGTAAAAACGGATTGACCCACGAAAAGAACAGGCCCTTAGAAGTATATACTTCTCCTAATGATATAAGAACCTACATACAAAAAGTTGCTCCTATGACACGTACACATGAAGAAAAAGAGAACTACCTAAATACTCATAGAAATATGATATACTAGTTTTTTACTCGTGTGTTGCATGATGGATATTACTTCTCAGTTGATAAGTTTCAGTATCTTGTTGTATAAGTTGTTGTTGGTGCTATACCATATTGAGTTCTATGGACTTGATGACAACATCGTTTTCTGACTTTATTTCATATGAAATCACCTTAATTACATGTACTTGAATTTTTGATGTGCAGCCTATCTTTTTTAATCCTGTTAGTCATGAAGTTTTTTTATTTTTTGTTTTAAGACATTATGTGGTTTGACACTGCATAATTTTTTTAAAGTTTAAAATGATTTTGTGAGATAACCATATCGACGATGGGAGCAAAGGAGCAATGGAAACCCATAGTATTTTTAGTAATTTAATGTTGTCTTCCTTAAACTTGGACTTTATTTTTAAAAATGCATAATATGGTAATGTGTAATGTAATGTATGAAAAGTAGTTCTAGTATGAAATATTCAACAACACATCAAATTTGTCGTCTTCGCTATCTATTAGTCACCAACTTCCGTTCCTAGATTAAGTAGCCTGCAAAAGTAACATATATTATACTAAGTTAGGTTTTAATTTTTCAATTGTTCCTAACTACTTGTCATTAACGATGTGTTGCTAAATATATGTAATGATTTTTTACATGCTTATACATTTAGTAAAATTATAAATGATAAATTGGTTTGTACTTACCTATAGAGAGACATTTCAATTGTGGACTTCTAGTATATTTCATCTGCTTGGAGTTGTCTACACAATATTGGAGAAATTTATTAATTGTTATTATTTTAATCTACGATTACATTTAATTCTAATAATTATAATTTGTCATGGTCTTTGCATAATTAGAACTAACATTTTGTCGGAGCTTACTAACACTAAAAGATGTATAGTGCCAATTAGTTTTTTGTTTTTCGGTAATTTGTAGTTTTGAAGTTATTTTGAGCGCATACATACAATTGGTAAGTGTTGCAGAATTGAGAATCTTGCCAAGCCTATGGTACTCTGTTTACATGAAGGGCGGTTTTGAGGGATCACACCTAACTTAAACACAAGAGGTGAGTGTTGCCAATTCCACCCCTATAGCGAGGGCCTGCTAGTCTAACTAACTCACCAACAATTCAGGGAGACTGCGCATTTCTAAGCGATTCAATATGGGGTTTCTATTCTTACACTAGGTCCAATGATTCACAAAATAGCACATGTGCTTTATTTGAAAAAAAATGAATTTTTCCCTTGTCGAGTCTTGTAGTTATGAGTCGTCGTTCTTATCAATCTGGCTATCACCTCTTACCTGAGGAGGATGTTACACTGAGGCGAATCCCTCCCCAGTGATCTGTTAGTTGGTAATCTTGCTTGAGGGCAAGCAGGGATAAGCATGGGTGAGTTGATAAACCTCAAATTTGACTCTTTCTGAGCCCTCTCCTTGATTCATTTCCCCTTATTTCCCCTTTAGTATTGTAGGATTTGACCAAGTTTTGTCCCCTCCAAGCCTATTTCCCCTTATGTCCTCTGTTGAATGAAAAACACACGCCTTTTCCGTTTACATAGAACGGTAACTTGGGTGACCTCAGTTAGCGGTCACCAGTAGAAATCGGTAACCGGCAGTGGTGGTCGTCGACGGTGAGCACCATCACATAGGGTCACTGAGTTCAACAACAGTGGTGGTCCCTGAATTCTCTTTGTTTTTGCTTGCCACCGAGCTCCTGGGCTTGCAGCTTTCATCACCGGCAAACCAATCCATGTTGGCCTCTAGGGTCAGTTCAACAGTGGCCATAGTGGCTATCCTTGGCTCCCCGGATTATTGGTTCATCCCCGTGGTTGGAATTTGTTACCCTGGCAGAGTTGGATCATGCCCTTCATATCTCTAATCTCAGGTTCCCTCTCCCCACTTTCACCAGCTTAATTGTTGTTCATATTTGTTGCAAGCTAGTTTGTCCAGTAACTTGGTTCGAAATTTAAGTGTTGACCAGAATTTGTTGCAAGCTCTGTTCGAATTTAAGTGCTTCGTTCCTTATTGATGCTTTTGCTACTTCGATTGCCCAGAATTTTATTTGCTATTCCCGTGTTCGAAAGTAGATTGCTTTCCCGTGGGCGATATTATTTGCTAATCTATGGTTTTGGATTAATTGCTATTCTTGTGTTCGATATTAGATTGCCCAGAATTCAGGTGAAATTATTAGATTGCCCAGAAAATTTGTTTCCTGATTCCAGGTGTGGTCTTCTCTTTGCTTCGTTCTAGCATCTGTTTCAGAGTGCAGAGTTATTGAACTGAGTTCAGAGGTGCAGTGTGGAGGGTTGAATTTGGTCGCTTGCTTGTGTTAATTTGGCTCTAATTAGTTTGTTTTCTAATTAGTTCCATCCTTTTGGGGAGATTTTTGGGTAACTGGTTCCAGATTATTGCTCTTGCTGCTTGTTCTGATAGAATTCTCCCCTAGGGTTTTAGCTCCTGCGCCTTTTAATTCATTGCCCATGTTGCTTTTTATTGGCCTTTGATACTTGCTATTTGTTTCTTGGTAAGTCTCTTGGCATTTTTGATTTTACTATTGGTCGTATTTCATTGTTTATATTAGAATTTCTCTACTGCTGTTAGTATTTTTGGTTGGAACTCTCGGCTTTGGTCATTATTGGTATTATTCTTTTATCATTAGTGTTGCCATTCGTTCTTTATTATTAGTATTTTTTGTGTTGTTGTTTTTTTAGTTCTTTTTCTTTTGTTGTTAGCTAGTGGCGAGCAATGTAGTAGTTTCAGCCAGTCCTCCGGGGGGAGGTGGGGGTAGGTAGGGTGGGGGGTTTCGGAATGTGCGCATAGCATCTTAGAATATTAGGTCGCTTACGGGTAAGTCTATAGAATTAGTTAAGTCGTTGCATAGGCGTAGGATTAGTATTGGGTGTGTTCAAGAGACGAAGTGGGTGGGGACTAAAGCTAGAGAAGTTGATGGGTACAAATTATGGTATTGGGGGTCTTTCAAGGCGAGGAATGGAGTTGGCATTTTGGTTGAGAAGGAGTTGGTAGACTTTGTTGTTGAAGTGAGGCAGAAGAGTGATCGAATTATAGCCATTAAGGTTTTGGTGGTTTCAGAATTCATAAATGTGGTAAGTGTTTATGCGCCCCAAATAGGTCTGTCGGAAGATATTAAGAAGCTTTTTTGGGAGGAGTTGGATATGGTCATCCAGGAGATACCTCGGAGCGAGAAACTCTTCATAGGAGAAGACTTTAATGGCCATATTGGTGTTGACGCATACGGGTTTGATACAACCCACGAGGGGTTCGGTTTTGGGGAGAGAAACAGTGGAGGAGTTTCTGTGCTGGACTTTACAGTGACCTATGAATTATAGATGGTAAACTCCTTTTTCAAGAAGAAGGATGACCACTTGGTGACCTTTAAGAGTGGCTCCGTGAAGACCCAGATTGATTACTTCCTGACGAGGGCGGATAGTCGGAGTTTTTGCAAGGACTGTAAGGTGATTCCTAGTGAGCATATAGGTACTCAGTATAGGTTGCTAGTGTTGGATGTGGAGTTCAAATGTTCAAAGTGGAAGAAGATGAGAGTTGGGGACCCTAGGGTTAAGTGGTGGACCCTTGCAAAGGAGAACGCCATGTTATTATCAGAGAGGATTACTGAAGAAGGACCTTGGAGGCGAGTAGAGGATGCAAATACAATGTCGAAAGCAATGTCAGATTGTATTTGAAGGTCGGCTAAAGAAGTCCTATGTACTTCTAGAAAGGGTGGTAATAATATGAAGGGTGCCTGGTGGTGGAACGAGGAGGTAAAGGAGAAAGTCAGGGAGAAAAAAGAAGCATACGCAGATTTCATGATCAGTGGAGCAGATGGAGAGAGAGATGTTAGTAGAGCTAGATATAGGGCAGCAAAGAAGACAGCCAAGAAAGTTGTTGTGTTAGCTAAGAGCAGGGCTTATTATAGGTTATATCATAGACTGGAGACCAAGGAAGGGGAGAAGGATGTCTTTAAGCTGGCGAGGGCTAGGGAAAGAAGAACAAGGGATTTTGGCATTGTGAGGTGCATCAAGGATGAAAATGGTAAAGTGTTATTAGAGGATGCAGAAATCAAGGAGAGATGGCAAAGATACTTTTCCAACCTCCTAAATGGTGAAGGGATCGAAGATTCCCAAAGTAGGGAACGCGAGTGTGGTGAGAGGAGAACTGATCCGCGGAGTGTGGTCATATTAGCAAGGATGAGATTAAAGAGGCCTTGAGGAAGATGCCCAATGGGAAGGCTGAGGGTCCAAATCAAACACCGGTGGAACTGTGGAAGTGTTTGGGTAAGGAAGGTTTGGAGTGGCTAACGAAGCTTTTCAATGTTATTTTTAGGACGGCTAAGATGCCCGAAGAATGGAGGTCTGGCACAGTTATCCCTTTGTACAAGAACAAAGAGGATATTAAGGATTGTAATAGTTTTAGGGGTATTAAGTTGCGCAGTCACACTATGAAGTTATGGGAAAGGGTGATTGAGAGAAGGCTGTGGAAGATTGTTTCAATTTCAGAGAACCAATTTGGTTTTATGTCAGGCAGGTCGACCATAGAGGCGATTTACCTCCTTAGAAAACTCATGGGTTTGTATAGAGATAGAAAGGTGGATCTCCACATGGTGTTCATTGACCTGGAAAAAGCTTATGATAGAGTTCTGCGTGAAGTATTATGGAGATGCTTGGAGGAGGAAGGAGCGATACCCTTGTACATTCGATTTATTAAGGATATGTACGAGGGAGGTAGGATGAGTGTTAGGACGCCAGGATGAACTTACAAGAGGGATTCAAAATGAGTTACCTTAGAGTATGCTTTTTGCAGATGACATTGTTCTTATCGATGAGACTAGTCAAGGGGTTAATTACAAGTTGGAGCGATGGAGGCATACTTTGGAATCTAGTGGTTCTAGAGTAAGCATATCGAAGACAGAGTACCTTCATTGTTGTTTCAGTGGAAGGGTAGATGCGGGGGGAGAAGTCACCCTGGATGGGTGGCGGATACCTAAGGTCGATAAGTTTAAGTATCTAGGCTCGGTTATTCAGCAGAATGGGGATATTGACGAAGATATTAACCAGCGAATAAAAGTGGGCTGGCAAAAATGGAAGTATACCTCAGGTGTGCTGTGTGATAAAAGGGTGCCCCTTGGATTGAAAGGCAAAGTCTATCGCATGGTAGTTAGACTAACCGTTCTTTATGGATCAGAATGTTGGCCTCTAAAAAATACGCAAGTTCAAAGGCTGACAGTAGCAAAGATGAGGATGATAAGGTGGAAGTGTGGTTATACCAGGGTAGACAGAATTAGGAATGGAGCTATCAGGGACATAGTTAAAGTAGCTCCCGTCGGAGATAAGATGAGAGAAACAAGACTCCGATAGTTTGGTCATGTTAAGAAGAGGAGTGTGGACGCTCCAGTGAGAACATGTGAGAGGATCAATATCCCCGAAGGCAGAAGAGGGAGGGGATGACCAAAGAAGAGCTTGGACGAGGTGATTAGAGAGGACTTGATAGTTGTCGGTTTGACTGAGGACATGGCTCAGGATAGGAAGTTATGGCGGGATAGGATTAAGGTCCTAGATCACGGAGAGTCGATCCCGTAGTTTCTTTTGCTTTTTGGTGTTTGTATGCAGGTTGTACTGTCTCCCAAGAAGAACTCTCGTTGCTTATAGCTGGTTGTCCAGGTATTTTACCTTCCTCCGATACATTGTCCGCTTATTTCATAGTTTCAGCAACTGATCTTTTTAACCTCAGTCATCCCCTGCTATAGAATCTTTCTTCTATATAATGTTTTCCCTTTTAATATTTTCGCAAAATCTTTCTTCTATAAGTTATTTTCACAAAGCCCTTTTTGGTGGGTCTCTTGGAATCAACCTCTCTACCGGTAGGAATGCCGGCAGAGGTAAGGTTGCTTATAGCTGGATCTCCCCAGACCCCGCGAAAGCGGGACCCACACTGGGAGTTGTTGTTGTTGTTGTTGTTTACGATTGAATTGAAGATTGTTCAAGACACAGATTTCACAATTGATTAATCTAAGTTTGTTCTTGCTTTCTCTCTCCTTTGTGGTGATTCCTTTTGTTTTCACTCTTGCTCTTGAGATTGGATTTGAATGTTGAATTTGTTTTACACAATATGATTAGAGGCTAAATTCTTAGTCTTGGATTGGGAGCAGCCACTATTATGCGAAGTTGGATCATGTTCTAGGTTTTTGCGAATTATGCCCATAGTTGTGATTTGAAATCTCACTTAGTGCACCACGTGTTCGATGAATTGCTCAAAAGATATATATTTATGATTTTTAATTAAGGTTTAGGAGATCAACGAAAGTAAAATCCTCTACCTAGAGCGACCTTGTGAACATTTGAGCATCATAACATGAGAATAGTTAGGGGTTTAATTGGGTATAGCGGGTTACTCAATCTTGTGGTTTTGTTGATTCTAGTTTCATGAAAATAGATAATTAGGATTGATTAACCAGTATAATGACCTTAAAGAGAAGGCGTAGATTTGCTTTAACTTATAACCATTCCGTTTCAGTCATTTGTGTGGACAGATTTACATGACCTAGTTTATAATCTAAAAGAGCATAATAGTGTGGTGAATCCCAATCTAAGACCTTTGTTATTGTTGAATTAGACACTTACATTAGTTCTTAGCAGATTAGAACTGCTACTTGGCATAAATCATCTAGAGTGATCTTTTACCTGAATTGAGTACTATAAGTCGAATTCGGTGATTGGAAACGAGTTCCTCGTGGACACGACCCGTACTTGTCATTGCTAGCTACAACTGACATCGTGCACTTGCGGTAACATTTTAAGACAACACTAGCAGAGCTACTTCTCGAACGTGGCTTGGATCATGAGCATACTTCCTCAACCTAAAGACATGGAACACATCATGCACACCGACTAGTGGTGGTGGAAGTGTCAATCGAAATGCCACAGTGCCAATTCTCTCGAAAATCTGAAAAGATCTAACAAATCATGGGCTAAGCTTCCCACGGACGCCAAATTGCATAACTCCCTTAACTGGTGGTACTTTTAGAAACACATGGTCATGCACATTAAACTCTAGCTCTCGTCTTCTATTATCTGCATAGCTCTTTTGTCGACATTGAGCCACTCGAAGGTGCTCCCTAATGAGAAAAACCTTGTCTGCCATCAATTGTATGATCTCTGGCCCTAGGAGTCTTCTCTCGCCAACATCGTCCCAGCAAATCGGTGACCTACACCTCCTCCCATACAAGGCCTCATAAGGGGCCACTTGGATGCTTGCTTGATAACTATTGTTGTGAGCAAACTCTACTAATGGCAAGTGTCTGTCCTAAGAATCCTTCAAATCCAAGGCACAAGCCCTTAACATATCCTTTAATGTCTTAATCGTCCTCTCAAATGGGTTGTCAGTTTGAGGATGGTGGCCAGTACTAAGGTTAAGTGTAGTTCCTACGGTTCTGTTAAGCCAAAAATCATGCATTATTTTTATAATTATTTCGATTATATTATATATATTATTTAGTGTAATTTGTTTTATTTTATATATTTTTCAGGGTTAGTATTAATTTAATAAAGAGGAGAAGAGAGGACGTCGAAGTTTGGGTTTTACACGCTTGGCTCTAAAGACAGTCCAAAAAAATAATAACTATGGAAAATATTATTTCTATAATTATTTAATTGGGCTAGAGTTTCAAGAGTTGGTGAAAAGCTAAAAGTCGTGGGAGAGAAGAAGTCTAGGGAAGAAAGAAGAAAGAAGCTTACAATCACACTCTCATCCAACCTCATACCTCATCATAATCATCCTTCCATCAAACTCTAAAAATCCACACATCATCTCCCACACAAACATCACAAACCCTAATCTCCCTCACTTGTCATGCATAAAAGCCATGAAAATCACCATCATATAGAATAGATACCCACACAACTCTTCTCTTTCACCTTCTTCCTCCTCATCATCTCATCACCATCATCACCTTCGTATCCTCCATAAAAACCATCCTCATCTCCTCACACACACCATCCACGCCTCACCCCTTACTTCAATCACCTCCACGCCTTCTCCATCTCCTCCATCAGATTTCTTCTCCACCATCACAATCATCTTCAACACCATCATACATCACAAAAAAAAAAACCCCCACGGCCAAGGCCATCTCACTTCACACACGCCATCAGCCTCATCTCACCAATATTACACGCCTTACCCTAACACCTTACGCCTCATCACCAACCTTCATCACCATCAAAAGTTATCATCAACATCTTCAATAACACCTATTCACGCCACAATCAAGTAAAATAAGCCTATTTCTTTTTTCTTTTTTTTTTCTTTTTTTTTTGTGTTTAGCTTATTATTAAACATGAATTATTTGGGCGAATTTTGTGATTTTATTCTCAATATGAATGAGTAATTTTTATGTGCTTAGTATAATCTTCTTGAAGCCATGCTAAATTAATTATTTTAAAACAAGTTTTATGCTTTAATGCCTAGTTGATTTATATTGATGATTCTTTAGCGATTAGTGTTTATCATTAATGAAATTTGTGTTAAATCGATTAGAATGCATGCTAGTTGATTAAATACAATTGTGATTGACGTAAAAGTTATAGTCTTTTAGGCTTAGGTGTCACCCTAATTAATCATGGATGGCTCAAACTCATCTCTTTTAATTAGGTAATCGCTTTAGATCTTTGTTAAATCGATTTGCTGGTAAATTGGTTACAAAGTGCAAAATGATGTTTTTCTAATTCTTAATGCTCTAATTTGGTTAAATTTTTGCGCTGGTGTAAAGATTATCAAATTAGTAGGGTTTATATTAGGGTTGGACCTAAGTAAACTAGAATCTAACGAAAAACGGGGAAGAACCGCTGGTGGATGTTTTCTACAGTTTAACTCATGAATGAAATTAACTTGTGTGTTAATGATAAATATTAATTTGGATGGTGGATTGAGATTATACTAAGTATGCTTCATAAATTTGATAACTTTTGATTATTATTTGTTACTTAGAGTTAATTTGATTAGTTTGTTGATTTTTGTTCTAGTTTTATTAGCTTCAATATAATTTCAATCGACCCCCCCAAACGTATAGTCTTTTAGCAGTGTTTAGGTAATTTTAGATAGCTTAGATTTTGATTTTTAGATTGGTTATAATTTTAGATTGATTTATATTCAGTTTTAGTATTTAATTATCGGTTTGTTAGAACTTAGACTAAAAATAGTTATTTTTGTTATTTTTCGATTGTAATTAATTCTTAGGGTTTATATAGTGCCCTAGTATGCTCATATTTAATTTCATAATTTTTGGAAATTATTTGATAATTTTTCAGAATTATTTTGTGAAATTGATAAGTGCAGTTTTTTAAGTTATTAATTCTTTAAATTTCGATTTTAATTATTATTTCACGTTTATTACGTATTGTTAAGTCCAGAAAATTGTGTCCTAGAATTAGGGTAATTTTCTTAATTGTTTTCGCATTTATATTCATGCAGATTACTTTATTTCTAATTTCGGATCTAATATTCTGCATTGATATTCTGTGGTAATTTTCTGATTTGATTTTTCTGAAATTATTTGGATACAATTGAGGAGTTATAAGATTATATACCTGAAGAATAATCTTTTAGGTCACTGCTTGAAATTTTTAATATTTATTTTCTGATTATTCTTTGCTGTTTTGATTTTTTATTAGAATTTCAGTTACTATTCTGATTTTTATTTTTCTAAATTATTTAGGGAATCTTTTTACTATTTTATTTCCAGAATATGATTCAGAATATTTAGGAGCATCATTGGGTATTTTTCTAGATTTTTATTCATTAGATTTTAATTATTTTAGAATTATTAAAATTAGACTTAATAAATTGGATTAGTAAAATCATTTAGGATTAAGCTAGCCTTTTACAACAATCTTTCCTCATGGATCAATCCCTACTTTCCTATGCTATAAAAAGTATTTAATAACTGAAGTAGTGGTTAAATTTGTAGCTCTCGACAAGCTTTACAAATTTTGGCGCCGTTACCGGAGAAAGAAAATTAAATTTCTAGTTTACTTCTATTTAATTTTACTACTTTTATTGTTTTGTTTTTATTTTAATTTTTGTAGGTTGCCAATAAGTCTTAAGCTTAAAGAGGTAAGAATGTCTATTCTTCGAGAACTTGCTGCCCTAAGCTAGAAACCCAACCCATATCCATTACTTATGCTGTATTAGATAAACCCTTGAAACTGAACTCTGGATTCATCAATTTATTACCTAAGTTTCATGGATTAGCTGGAGAGGACCCTATAGACACATTAGTGAATTTCTTATTACCTGTTTTGCTATGGTGCCTAAAGGAATTCCTGAGGACCAAATTAGACTAAGGGCCTTTCCCTTTTCTTTGCTTGGTAATGCTAAGGACCGGTTATATTATATGCCTGCTAGATATTTTTCTACATGGATTGCATTGCATAAATCGTTTCTAGAAAAGTTTTTTCCTGCATCCCGTATTGGATCTATTAGGAAAGATATATGTAGAATCAAACAAATGAATGGGGAAACTTTATGTGAGTATTGGGAAAGATTTAATAAATTGTATGCTAGTTGTCCCCAACATCAAATAACTGAACAACTATTGATTCAATATTTTTATGAGAGTTTACTTCCTATGGATCATAATATGGTTGATGCTACTAGTGGGGGGCTCTGGTTAATAAAACTCCAGTAGAGGCTAGAAATTTATTTAATCTAATGGCCCAAAATACTCAGCAGTTTGGAGCTAGGGAGTCACAAGTTAAAAGGGTCAATGAGATTGGTTCTAGTTCATCTGTAGAGAACTAGTTATCTTATATTACTGCTATGTTAAATAAGATTGTCAATAGGGGAGTACAAAAAGCAGTTGTATGTGGCATTTGTTGTTTAAAGAGACATCCTACTGATGCATGTCCTACACTTCAAGAGGGAAATATTAGTGCTGTCTATTCTAACCAAAGTCAGAGGAGGTATGATCCCTATTCCAACACTTATAATGAAGGATGGAGAGACCACCCTAACCTTAGGTATGACTCTAAAACCAACCCACCTGTTTTTGACCAAACATCTTGTCAACCTTCTAGTCAAGATAGGACCAACTTCCTACGAGAACAAGTCCTTAAGAAGATGGATGATAGGTTCAAGAGTATGGAAACAGCTCTTAATTAAGTTCAAGAGAGACAGGCTGCAACTGATATCATAGTTAGTAACTTACAGGCTCAAATGCAAGATAGGTTGCCATCTCAGCCTTACCCTAACCCTAAGGAGAATGTTAGTGCCATAACACTTAGGAGTGGGAAAGAGTTACAAGAGCCTAGGAAGAGTGGAGAGGTTGAGCCTGAGTTAGAGGTCAAAGGGGCTGAACCAGAGTTGGACACAAAATCTAATCAAACTACTAAGGAAATAGGAGAGAAGAAAAGAGAAACTTATAAGCCCGTTCCACCTTTTCCTAGTAGATTTAAAAGCCCTACTTCTAAGGTAAATGAGGCTAACCAAGAGATCTTAGAGACATTCAGGAAGGTAGAGATCAACATACCTCTCCTTAATGCTATTAAACAGGTGTCTCATTATGCTAAGTTCTTAAAATAATTATGCACTACCAAGAGGAAGCTCATTGGTAATGAGAAGATAAGTGTGGTGGAGAAAGTGTTTGCTGTTTTTCAAAGAAAACTTCTCCCTAAGTGTCAAGACCCTGGTGTGCTTTCTGTTCCTTGCAAAATAAGAAACATTTGCTTTGATAAAGCTATGCTTGATTTGGGTGCTTCCATTAATGTTATGCCTAGGTCTGTTTATGACAAACTGAACTTAAGAAAGTTAAATGAAACTGGTGTAGTGCTTCAGTTAGCTGATAGGAGCAGTATTTACCTAGATGGAGTGTTAGAGGACGTCTTAGTTCAAGTGAATGAACTAGTGTTTCCTACTGGCTTTTATGTAATGAACATGGGTGAAGCATGTCATGATATTCCCATCTTGCTTGGCAGGCCATTTTTGAAAACAGTTAGGACTAAAATTGATGTGCATGAAGGAACATTAACCATGGAATTTGATGGTGAAGTGATTAAATTTAACATTTTTGATGCCATGAGATTCCCTGCTGATGTGAGTTACGTGTATGCACTTGATGTTACTGCTAAATTGCCCCAAGATATTTATGACTTATCCAATGAGGATGAATTTTTGACTGTGCTTACTAAGAGTCTTGATCATGCTGAGTTTCAAAAAGTTTCTTACCAGATTAATGATGAGTTACTAGAAAAGATCCAACTAGAGGGTCCAGGAGCTTCATGAAGTCAAGCCAACGACTATAAACAAAAGCACTGGTTGGCAGGCAACCCAACGTTTTTATGGAAGTACCCATTTAATTTTGTTTTTATTTTCATTATTCCTTTCTTTTTGCATGCATTAGGAACAATGCATAAATTAAGTGGGGGGGTGCATCCTGCATTTAATTTTCACAGTATTTATTTTTTTTTTAAAAAAAGAGTAGAAAATCGAAAAAACAAAAAAATCTTTTCTTATAAATAATGCATGATATGATTTTATGCTAGGCTTGCTTGTTTAGAATTTTTTTTTTGTTTTATTAGCTAGTTTGTACTTTATTCTTTTATAAGTGAAGACTTCTAAGCATGATAGTTATCCTTTAGAAAAGTTTGAGTTGATCCTCATGCATCTTGTTAATGAGTAACTCTCTTGATTATCCATCTTATTTAGTCATATAATATATCCGATTCAGAGGCAATAAAATGACATAGCCCATCTCCTAGACTATTGAATTAGTTGAATAATTCATTAAAATTGTGATTTTACTTGTCTATTGTTCATAGAGTCAAAGTTGGGAATGACAAGTACACCTTTGAGGCATACGCTACTGGGTGCTACCGTTTGAGGCAATACTGCCACTGGAAAGCTTGCTTCCCATACTAGTGAGCCATTAAAATAAAAGTAATGATGAACATAAAATGTTTGCTCCAGCACCTCTATTTTGGTGAGTGTGAGACAGGAAGTGTTTAATTTCGAAGACCCTATATGAGCCTCGAATATGTGCGCAAGTGGAGTTTGACGAGAGAAGAAGAGAAAAAAATAAATACAAGGCAAGTTTAGAATCAATTCAAAAAGTTATTCTACCTAGTTCAATTGTCTCCATAGCCATACTATGCCTACATTTTTCTATCATAAATTTTTAGACCTCTTGATCGGTGTATGCATATCTAAAAGGGATGGATAATTATTGATCTTGTTACTTCATTATGAAAATGTTGTGAAGTTGATGAATAAACTCTCTAAGGATAGTTGGATGTTTAGCAGGTATTCACTTATTGGAGGAAAAACTAATTAATTTTCAATTAAACTGTTTTTAAAGCAAGCCAAGGCCTAGTATGAATACCATAGTACGCATGACTTTATAAGAAAGGAAGAGGGTCAATTTTAGGTCGAGTCTAAGATTTCTTTGCACGAGGACGTCCAAAGTCTAAGTGTCGGGGAATTTGTTAAGCCAAAAATCATGCATTATTTTTATAATTATTTCGATTATATTATATATATTATTTCTTCTAATTTGTTTTATTTTATATATTTTTCAAGGTTAGTATTAATTTAATAAAGAGGAGAAGAGAGGACGTCGAAGTTCGGGTTTTACACGCTTGGCTATAAAGACGGTCCAAAAAAATAATAATTATGAAAAATACTTTTTCAATAATTATTTAATTATGCTAGAGTTTCAAGAGTTGGTGAAAAGCTAGAAGTCGTGGGAGAGAAGAAGTCTAGGGAAGAAAGAAGAAGGAAGCTTACAATCACACTCCCATCCAACCTCATGCCTCGTCATAATCATCCTTCCATCAAACTCTAAACCTCCACACATCATCTCCCACACAAACATCACAGACCCTAATCTCCCTTACTTGTCATGCATAAAAGCCACGAAAATCACCAGCATATAGAACAGATACCCACGCAACCCTTCTCTTTCACCTTCTTCCTCCTCATCATCTCATCACCATCATCACCTTCGTATCCTCTATAAAAATCACCCTCATCTCCTCACACACACCATCCACGCCTCACTCCTTACTTCAATCACCTCCACGCCTTCTCCATCTCCTCCATCAGATTTCTTCTCCATCATCACAATCATCTTCAACACCATCATACATCACAAAAAAAAACCCCACGACCAAGGCCATCTCACTTCACACACGCCATTAGCCTCATCTCACCAATATTACACGCCTTACCCTAACACCTTACGCCTCATCACCAACCTTCATCGCCATCAAAAGTTATCATCAACATCTTCAATCACACCTATTCACGCCACAATCAAGTAGAATAAGCCTATTTCTTTTTTCTATTTTTATTTTTCTATTTTTTTTCATGTTTAGTTTATTATTAAACATGAATTATTTGGGTGAATTTTGTAATTTTATTCTCAATATGAGTGAGTAATTTTTATGTGCTTAGTATAATCTTCTTGAAGCCATGCTAAATTAATTATTTTGAAACAAGTTTTATGCTTTAATGCCTAGTTGATTTATATTCATGATTTTTTAGCGATTAGCGTTTATCATTAATGAAATTTGTGTTAAATCGATTAGAATGCATGCTAGTTGATCAAATACAATTTCGATTGATAGTTTAGAAAACTATAATACGTAAAAGTTATCGTCTTTTAGGCTTAGGTATCACCCTAATTAATCATGGATGGCTCAAACTCATCTATTTTAATTAGGTAATCGCTTTAGATCTTTGTTAAATCAATTTGCTTGTAAATTGATTACAAATTGTTAAATAATGTTTTTCTAATTCTTAATGCTCTAATTTGGTTAAATTTTTGCGCTGGTGCAAAGATTATCAAATTAGTAGGGTTTATATTAGGGTTGGACATAAGTAAACTAGAATCTAACGAAAAATGGGGAAGAACCGCTGGTGGATGTCTTCTACAGTTTAACCCTTGAATAAAATTAACTTGTGTGTTAATGATAAATATTAATTTGCATGGTGGGTTGAGATTATACTAAGTATCTTCCATAAATTTGATAACTTTTGATTATTATTTGTTGCTTAGAGTTAATTTGATTAGTTTGTTGTTTTTTGTTCTAGTTTTATTAGCTTCAATATAATTTCAATCGACCCCCCCAAAAGTACAGTCTTTTAGGATTGTCTAGGTGATTTTAGATAGCTTCGATTTTGATTTTTGGAGTGGTTATAATTTTAGATTAATTTATATTTAATTTTAGTATTTAATTACCGATTTGTTAGAACTTAGACTAAAAATAGTTATTTTTGTTATTTTTTGATTGTAATTAATTCCTAGGGTTTATATAGTGTAATAGTCTGCTCAAATTCAATTTTGTAATTTTTGGAAATTATTTGATAATTTTTCAGAATTATTTTGTGAAATTGATAAATGCAGGTTTTAAGGTTATTAATTCTGAAAATTTTGATTTTAATTATTAATTCACGTTTATTAGGTATTGTTAAGTCTAGAAAATTGTGTCCTAGAATTAGGGTAATTTTCTTAATTATTTTCGTATTTATATTTATGCAGATTATTTTATTTCTAATTTCAGATCTAATATTCTGCATTGATATTCTATGGTAATTTTCTGATTTGATTTTTCTGAAATTATTTGGATACAATTGAGGAGTTATAAGATTATATACCTGAAGAATAATCTTTTAGGTTACTGTTTGCAATTTTAAATATTTATTTTCTGATTATTCTTTGCTGTTTTGATTTTTTATTAGAATTTCAGTTACTATTCTGATTTTTATTTTTCTAAATTATTCAGGGAATCTTTTTACTGTTTTATTTTCAGAATATGATTCATAATTTTTAGAAGCATCATTGGGTATTTTTCTAGATTTTTATTCATTAGATTTTAATTATTTTAGAATTATTAAGATTAGACTTAGTAAATTGGACTAGTAAAATCATTTAGGATTAAGCTAGCCTTTTACAACAATCTTTCCTCGTGGATCGATCCCTACTTTCCTATGCTATAAAATGTATTTAATAACTAAAGTAGTGGTTAAATTTGTAACTCTCGACAAGCTTTACACGCTCTATCCAAACTTTTCCAAAACGTTGCAACAAAATGCACATCCCGATCAGACATAGGAACCCTATGTACTCTCACAATCTCCTTGATGTATAGTTCTACTAACTACTCCAAGGTCATACCAGTTTTAATAGGTAGAAAGTGGGAAGACTTAGTTATCCTATCCACTATCACCCAAATAGTATTGTTTCCTTTAAAAGTACAAGGTAATGGAGGCACAAAGTCCATGGTTATATGTTCCCACTTCCATTCAGGCATAGGGAGAGGTTTTAGTAACCCACCATACCTTTGGTGCTCTGTCTCCACCTGTTGGCATGTTAGACATTGGGTTACATATTGAGCTATTTCCTGCTTCATATTATTCCACCAAAAGCCACCCTTCAGATCTATGTACATCTTAGTACTCCCTGGATGAACTGTGTAACTTGTGTTATGAGCTTCCTTCATGATTTTCCTCTTTAGTTCTTTATCATTTGGGACACAGATTCTATTCTCGAACCTCAGTGAGCCATCTTTGTGAATCTTGAACTTAGGCTCAGTCCCTACTTCAACAGTAGCTCTAGTCTTTTGAAGATTGGAATCCTTCTCTTGGGCAACTTTAATCTCATCAATCAAAGTAGCGGGAACTTGCAAGTTTGCTAATTGTAAGATAGCACTAGGCAAGTGTACCTCGATATTCATCATCTGCAAGTCCTCTAATATATGCCTTTGAGAGGTAATAAAATATGCTCATTTAAGGCATCTGTAACCACGTTAGCCTTCCCAAGGTAGTAATTAATCATTAAATCATAGTCGTTTAATAACTCAAACCACCTACATTGCCTCATGTTCAACTCTTTTTGTGTAAATAGATACTTCAAACTTTTCTGATCAGTGTACACCTCACATCTCTCTCCATACAAATGGTGCCTCCAAATCTTCAAAACAGAAACAACAGCTGCCAACTCTAAGTCATGAGTGGGGTAATTCACCTTATATGGCTTCAACAGTTGGGCTGCATAAGCAATCACCTTACCCCTTTGCATGAGCGCACACCCTAAACCCTTTTTTGAAGTGTCACTGTAGATTATAAATCCTTCTCCATTAGTTGGAACTATAAGTATAGGTGCAGAAGTCAATCATTTTTTCAGCTCCTAAAAACTTCTTTTACATTCTTTTGACCACTCAACCCGAACTCCCTTTCAAGTCAAGCGGTTCAACGGTGTAACTAGAAGGGAAAACCCTTCCATGAACCACCTATAATTGCCGGCTAAACCCAAGAAATTTCGAATCTCAGAGACACTATTTGGCATGCTCTAATTCACAATTGTCTCTACCTTCTTTGGGTCAATAGAAATGCCATCCTTATTCACCACATGCCCCAAGAAAGAAACATTATCTAACCACAACTCACAGTTCTTGAGCTTACCCAAGAGTAGTTCTCGCCTCAAGGTTTCTAATACAAGCCTTAAGTGTTGCTTATGTTCCTTATAACTCTTAGAATACACCAAAATGTCATCAATAAAAACTACAATAAATTTGTCCAAGTGGGGCCAAAAAACTCAATTCATGAGATCCATGAATGCAACAGGGGCGTTGGTTTACCCAAACGACATTACTAAGAACTCATGACGGCCATACCTTGTCCAAAAAGCCGTTTTAGATATATCTTCTGCCTTTATCTTCAATTGGTGGTACCCAGACTGTAGATCAATCTTGGAAAATACTTGAGCATCCTAGAGTTGATCAAATAAATCATTAATTCATGGTAAAGGATATTTATTTTTCACAATTACCTTGTTCAGTTCTTGATAGTCTATGCAGAGTAGCAAAGAACCAGCTTTCTTTTTCACAAAAAGCACTGGTGCACTCCAAGGAGATACACTAGGCCTAATGAAGCCCTTATCAAGCAGTTCTTGTAGCTATTACTTGAGCTCTTTTAACTCAGCAGGTGCCATTCTATGAGAGGCCATAGCCATAGGTGTCATTCTAGGAACCAAATCAATAGAGAAGTCCACCTTTCTATCGGGCGGTAACCCAGGGAGATCCTCAGGGAACAAATCTTAGTACTCTCTAACAATTGGTATATCCTCTATCCTTTGATCTCTATTTTGAGTGCCAGTGATCAAAGCTAGAAATGCTTAACACTCTTTCTTGATCAACTTGGCGGATTGTAAGGTAGAAATAACGTTAGGCGACACATAAGCTCCCTTGCCAATAAAACTGAATTCAGGTTGACTATGTATTCGAAAGTCGACAAGTTTCTCCTAACAATCTAGGGTGGCATAATGTGCAGACAACCTATCCATCCCCAATTTCACATCAAAGTCTCGAATATCCATAATAATTAGATCGGCTAAGAGCTCCCTACCCTCAATTGTTACAGGACAGTTCTTGCACTATCTATCCATAATGATCTCACTCCCTGTTGGAGTACTGATGCACAACTCTTCCTCACTCTTCCTCTAACGAAACATGGGGGAAGTTGTATTTTTGTGCAAAAGTTGATGATATGAAAGAATGAGAAGCATAAGGATAAAAAAGAACATAAGCAAATGCTGAGTTAACTACAAGAATACCTGAGACAACATTGTTAGAGGCTTCTACATCCTCCTGAGGTAAAGCAAAAACTCTTCGTGTTGTGTGAGGTCTTCCTTCCCTCTGAGTGCTACTTGGAGCCTACGCTGTCTGAGTTTGATTCGAAATGGCATGTGATGGAACAAAATGAGGTCCTTTGGACTTTTGCGATGTGTGGGGCTTCGTTATCATTCTGGGGACACTCAACAAAATTGTGATTAGTTTGACCACACCTGTAGCAACCACCACTTAACCATTTGCAACCATTGGTTAGGTGGGATCCTCTACAGTGGCCACATAGCAACTTGTCTTGTTGATTATTTCACCTCTGCGAACCTTGGTTTGAGTATCCACCATGAAAGTTTGGTGTTCGGCCAACCCATTGCGAGAAGTTCCCTCGGGAGCCAGCAGAGCTACTCACTTGGTGTGAGAACCTATCATGAAGGGACTTGCTAGAAAACTGGGGCTTCGAAAATTCACCCTTCCCATGATTATCTGATGCATCAAAATCTCTACCCTTCTTCTTATGATCACCAAATTTGTGATCCTCTATGTCCTTCAGAATAAGGTAGGCATTCTTAGCCCTATCAACAAGATCTGCGAAACTTTCAAGCCGAACATAAGCAAGTAGTCTTCCAACATTGTCATTCAATCCCTCCTCAAATCTCCTCATCTTGCTTGCTGATTGGCAACAAGTGTTGGGGCAAACCTAGAGAGCCGACCAAATTCTATTTCATATTCATCGATGCTTCTATTATGTTGCCTTAGGCCAATTAATTGTTTCTCCATGTCCCTCTTTCGGCCACTAGGAAAGTATTTGGCATAAAACTCCTCACAAAACTTAGCCCAGTTGAAGGGTTCTTCATCTTTTTCATGCTACGTTCTTCATCTTTTTCATGCTACGCTTTACAGATTTCCACCAATGTTGAGCACTATCTTGCAACAAGTAAACAACATAGTCAACCTTCTCCTTTTCCAAACATTGTGATCCTTGGATGGCCTTCTCCATCTCATCGATCCAGTTTTCTGCCTCTACTGGGTTTGTAGCCCCAACAAAAGGCTTAGGAGCTATCTTTAAGAAATCCACCAACCCCTTGATTGAAGAAGACGATGAACTATCCATGCGTAGGGTACTTAGTGGTTGTTGTTGCTGCTGCTGCTGTTGACTGATAAAAGTCGAGACATCTTGCATAAACTTGATCATCATCTCTTGGGGATTAAGTAATGGTGTATCATTCAGATGGGTCTCCTTTTGAGTCACTATGGCCTTACGCTTACGAGACTTCTTTTTCTCAGAAGGCATTCTGAAATAAGATAAGAAAGATTAAGAGGAAATCCTAAAAACCATAAGAAGCTTTGGAAGGATGAGAAGTCATATGAATCAACACATATAGACCTTACTAACTTTTAAACAAGGACAAACCATTTGGATTGCCTAACGTACCAACTTATAAACTGAAGACAAATCTCAAAGGAACCTATAACTCAAAGGAGTTTCTACGACCACAACTAAAGATGTTAGGATTTCGCTAACCTGGCCCTGATACGACTAAATCTGCCATGCCTCAAACCAGGGCATAACAGACGCCACCTGCCTGCAGAACTGAAAGTCCAACAAGTATGCAAGGCTCAAATATCAACAAAGCTATAGCTACCAAAGATTAATATTATTTCCCAAATTGAGAATAAAGTTAGGTTTTAAGCTAATCATAATAAAAATAGCACTATGAATAAGTGTGAATTAAAATGTCTTACATCCCCAAAAATAAGTAACTCAAAGAGGTCTAATCCATAATGCATAAAAATAATGTAATACTGCTCCCCTGGCTAACAAACAAAGTGTTTGAGAGCCATAACAACCACAACTGCAACTGATCTTCACTTCCTGACTCAGACACTAATAGAAGCAAGGCCTAGAAAAAATAGGAAAATGAAGGGATGAGCTTGAAAGCCCAGTAGATAGTACAACACTCCTTGAGCTGGGTTAGGCACGTAAATAAACCACAGACTGGGTCATTTATAATAGTAACAATATGTAAATAAAATACCCAAGACTGGGTTTTGAAACAATGTACATTTTATAAACTTATTTAGAACTGGCAAACATACGATAATGCATAGCCATCAAAAGAAATTCATCATAATATCAATTTTAGGGCCAAGGTCAGTATTCACCCTATGGCAAAGGCAAAAGATAGTCACAAAATCAAATTTCCATAATCGATATGACACAGCAGAGGGGCCCAACAGATGACATACCCATATCAGAATCACAATACAGAATAGTGCTTACACTACAAGTCGATCATTAGGCCCAGTGCATACCTCCACTGGATAATGAAGAAAACATAGCTCAAAAACAAAACCAATAACCGAAATATCAAATCACACAAAATAATACCCAGTCAAGTTAGTTGACAAAGAATAGTAATGCAAAATCAAACAAGTAATTTACCACACGAAAAACCGTGTACTTCAATACTTAAATCACCATAGCCAATCATCTCAGAAAATCACTGTTCAACAAGGGGTTACTTGGCAAACATAGTGGTTAGAACACGACATAATCACACTTATTCGACATTAGTTCAAAATACAACAATCTGATCAAAACCATAGCATGCTAACCTGGTTCACATAATCAAGTTACAAAAAGGATTTAACGAACAACATTTTGGGCACGAAATACTAAAAGAGTATTACACCACTTACTTGAACTGCTAGTCAGGGGTCAAAACCTAATAAGCTAAATGTTCTACTACCCCTAGATACAAAAACATGTGCATAAAGGAGAATCATAATCAAACTCCGATCTTACCCCATTACTAATGTGGGGCTAAAAATAACAGAATCTTACCGGGGATGTCTACTTCAGTTGGATTACTAACAGGAGATACAGAGGTGGATTGTTGAGAGGTTAAGGTGAAAGTTTTAGAGTTTAGGAAAAGATTAGAAATATGACCATACAAAGCCAGATAAAAATACACAAGGACATTGATTTTCAATCCGTTCGTGCTACCACCGCGTAAGCCAATGTTTTATTAAAACTCACAGGATTTGTAAATCCATGGATAAGTAAGACAACTAAAATATAGTAGAAACCACTATGGTATAAAATATACTAGATCAACGGCATCAAAAGTGGATTTATGAGACCAAATTTAATTGAGGGTTAAAGAAGTGGTTTGAAGGATTCAATATTTAGTCTTAAGAATATGCCTTCGGCAATTAAAGCAACCAACATGGCAATATCATACAAATCACACAGCAAAAATACTTGGCTTTAGAAGTGATTGAGTCAATTTTTAAAGGATTTGCCAAACCTTTGACACGCTACTGATTAAGTCCTTGCTCTATAAAAAAAAAAAAAAAAAAACACAATAAAACTTAGTATTGGGGAGACAATTAATTAGGGACAAGTATTCAGGGTAACAGCATCGATTTTATCGGACAGAGTTGGTGGCGGTTAATAAGAATCAACCAAAACAGAATGGAGTTCATGCGTCTGTACAGATGGGCAAACTACAACTAAGGATTTCGCAGGCAACTAATCACATAGTGTGGATGATCACCAATATGGATTTACGGATGAGGGTATTTTATTAGATGGATACAGTAACTGAAGAGATCAAAACGGGCTGCGAGAGTTAAAAATTTACGGAACAAGCACGCTTCCGAATATTGAGAATTAACACACTAGTCGAAGATAGAAATAAACTACTTAAAACTGAATTATGAGGAAAATTCGACCACCTACCTTAGCGTTCTTCAAAGATGAATTTTTCCTTATCTCTGTCTCCTCCTTTTCGTTTTGACTAAGCGATGTAGAAACTACATTGTTTTCTGACGAGGTAAAATGAATAGAGAGACATAGAGTTAGGGTTATGTAGCCAACAAGTCGTCAAAAGGAGACTATTAAATATCTAATAATTATTTACCCGAATATAAGAAACCCTTTTCTTAAAAAAAAAAAAAAAAAAAACGGGCATTACGCCTTATCTCAACTACTTGTTGTCTAAACTTTTCTTTCTTGCGGTGCTTGTACATTATCCAGTGCATGTAATAACTAAATCATACCAAGATTTTGAGTCGGCACTTGAGACGTATTTAAGCTATTAACATCTCAGATTATCAAACCAAATCTCTCCATTTTAGGTAGCCACTTAGGCTCAAACTGTAATAGTCAAACCCTAAATTATGTTTATTTATTTGATTGTCTCGTGTTAATGATTTTCTATTATTTATTTATCGCATTCAATCATCTCGGTGGAAAAATAATAATAATAATTTCATTTGGGCTCTCACTTGATAATTCGGGTTTTATTTATTTATTTAATTGTTAACGAAAATTTTAGGAGAATTGATAGTGGATCCTAACAATTATAATCTAAGTGATATAGTTTATTTTCCGTAACATCATAAAAATTTAATTTTGACTTATGCAAAAATAAGAGCGTTTATTCCCGAACCTAACTTATTTCGGCCCAATTTGAAGCCCAGCAAGTTTGTATTATTAACCTAGCTAATTATAATGATTTAAGCTTGACCATGGTTGGTAAAAGCTACATTTTGAGGTGGATAAATTCAGCCAAGCATGTAGATAAGTCAAAACAATACAACCAAACTCAAACCACGTCCCTCTCCTTTCTCTCTCTAACACCACAACCCCTTCCTCTCTGTGCAAGCTCAGCTGTTTTGGCCACCAAACTACCACCGGAACTGCCCCCCCTAGCTACCCTAGCTACCACCTACATCCCCACGAGCATCAAACCTCACATATATTCCATTTTCTTCAAGCAAAGTAAGTAAACCCTAATCTTGATCTTGTTGGTTTTGACTGTATCTTAGTTTTGATTCTTGTTTTGTTGTTCTTCATTATTGATCATGTTGTTTTGCTAAGAAATAAGAGTTATTTTGGGTGTTTAGATTGTTGGAGAAGCTTGAGAGTAAGTGGGAGTTGAGATTGTTCATGATCATGCAAGCTTAATCTTAAGTGATATTTATGGGTGGTTTTGGTATTTGTTTTGGCAATCTTTAGCATCATAAATTATTATGGTGATGTTGGTGCAATTTCGAATGAGTTAAGGGTGAATTTAAGTTGGCCAAAAGTTAGGGTTTTAATGATTATGCAACGTTTAGCTTTCCTTTAATAGGAAACATGTTATTTGTGTATATTTGATTGAGAAATGAATCTTTTATGTATATGATTATGAAGTGTAATTGAGTATGGTGGTTTTGTATGGTGATGGGAAGGACCAAAGCTTTGTTACTTGATTTTAAGGAATGATTTTAGATGGGGATTTATGTGAAAGGAAATAAGAAAGCAATGACAGTGGGGGTTGGGAAATGATAGAAAACAGAGGAAATTTTGCCAACAAACTAGTAATGATTGGCACAGCCAACAATTATGCTTTTTGGTGAGTAGATACATCCATGAATTAGCTTTCAAATTCCTTTCAAAACACCTTAATCCGAGTTGTGTGGAAAAAGTTATAGCTATTTTGCTAGAACTGTGCAGGTTTAACCAAAACTGGTACACTTGTGTTCTAACTCATTTTGAGAGCCTTGTCGTGGGAATCATATTTTGTTTGTAAATTATTATTTTTGGGGACTTCTTAAGCTTTCTTTATTGAGGAATTAGGTCTCAAACGGAGGTCAGTACATTAGGTTACGAGTCATTTACTATGGCCCATGTTACGCTTTTACTTTTTTTTACAAAAACTATCGATTATGAAAATAAATACATTTGTCAACTATATGTCACTATAACGATATTTTTGTACAGAATTAGGGCATAACCTATCATTTCCACCCCTTTTGGGCATAATCATACTCAGTGAAATTTCATTAAAAGTCCCAGGTACGTTCATTGTCTTTATCTTTAGAAATCAACACGTATTTATCAAAATTATAATGTTTTGGTAAGTATATCAATGAATCAGTTTAATCAGTGGTTTATCACATCATTAGTGACCCCATCAATTATCAGTTTGAGGGCATTGCCCTTCAGTTACCCACGCGGCTTTGGGCCAGGTCCCCCGATCGGTTTGGCAAATGTAGACCTATCTTCGGATCGTAACAGTTGTTAGGGGTTTACTATCAGATAATAATTGACAATGCAGTTTTATACTAATCTCATGTCCTGTTTTAAATTAAAATGAATTGCAATGCGGGCCCAACCAGTTTTCAGTGAACATTTAACAATACAAGAATGCATGTACTGAAATTCGGCTCACAGTTCGAAATATTTTCATGTTTTGGTTTAGGCAAATGTTCAGTGAATCGCCCTCAGGCTGGCTGGCCGACTGAAGGTGATAAGTGAGCAAGAAAGTCTGAATGGAACGATGGTGTATTAGTCTCGAGATGCTTTTAGCGTTTTATTGTTAAATATTTTGATGATAGAACTATATACTCTACAAGAGTTACCCTATTTTGGTGTAAACCTTGAGATAGTTGAATGGTTTGATGTTAGAACTATTCATATATGGTTTTGATGTGATAGTAAACATTGTTTAGGAATACTCTATTTATTGTTTACAAGCGAAGTCTTGTCCTTTTTTGACGACAGTAATGCCCCGACCATTTAGGTTATTACTTCTAATTAGTGAAGCTAATTAAGAGAATGCAAACAGTAAATTATGTGCATTTGGGGCGTTACAGATTTGATATCAGAATCAGGTTTTGATTTTCGCGATGGGATATGGAGTATGGAGTTTAGATATAGGCGGGTGAGAAGGTTTCGTAGTAAGCAATATCGTATACTATTAGAGACTTGATATTAGAAATGCATATTGCTTATCTTCTACATGCCCCTCATTTGTATTTTCCTTGCTAGATGGATCCTTAATGGTGCCTAGTTCGCCTGTGGTGGCCCATTTCACTATTGCACGCAAGCATGATAACTCATGCATAGAACCCGTTCTCTAAGTGTTAAAACATCACGGTCCTTGCATGCAGATTGCTATGGTCCTTACCCACGGTTGATCCGTGGGTGGAGTTCAGGTTCCGCTATCATCATTCCATGATGACAGGGAAGCCAGGTTGGGACAGGCCTCGGTTCCAAGTCCAGGGGGCTTGGGCTACCATCACTTCGGAGTCGATGATGCGGAAGGAGTTCAAGCAGAGGGGGATGCCTATGGAGACTCTTCAGTGTGTCTTTCCTTTACACCAGGCACATCCCCCACCTGCACCACCTACACCGGCACAGGGACCACCCTCGCCGCCTGTACCGGGTACTCCATAGATGCCGGACAGTCTTAGGCAGGCTCATGTGGTGGTGGATCTCCCCGATACACAGGAGATTGTGATAGTTAGTTCTGATGACGAGCTCATTGAGGGTTTCAAGGGCTATCTAGAGGAAGAGGATGATCCAGAGGAGGATCAGGAGATTGATGAGGTAATAGAGGAGCAACAGATTGATAAGGAGATTGATGAGATAATAGAGGAGCAGCAGATGGATCAGGAGGTCGATGAGGAAGTGGGAAAGCAACAGGTCGATCAAGAGATCAACGGGGTAGAGTTTGAAGCATTGGACAGTAGCTTCGACTCAGGCGAGGAGTCGGAGGATGACTCCAACCCAGATTATGATCCGTGTAGGGGTCATTAGGTTATTTTTGCTATTGACTTGAGTAGGCTACATTTTGAGCCCCACATGTATATAGTGTGGTTGGATTGGATAGTTTCATTTTGTGTAGCATATGACATTGTATATAGTTAGTCAAATCCTTCCGACCGTGATAACATGGTTCGTTTCTCTTTTCGATCATGTGACAAATCTAGTGTCTTGGGGCAAGTTAGTATTTGGGGTTGGGGTAGGAGTTAAAGCTGATTTTGCTCAGTCAGTTAGATGTAATATGTGTTTGTTGATTATGTATATAAACAAGCAACTATGTATGTAAACAAGCAGTTATAAAATGATATAATGAAACTTTGGGTTTTGTTTTCAATGACATTTGAGCATATAAATGTATCTATTGGGCGTGCTTATCTTACATGTTGGGATATTCCAGTGATTGAATTGTTTCGTTTAATGTATGATCAAAATGTCTGAATCAGTGCAAAACAATGTGGAGATTCATATAGGGGATAACTCGAATCGTGGCCAGGGATTGAGTGAACAAGCCTCACATTATGTGCCACCAATTTTTGGTGAAATGCCACCAATTTTCCCTGAGTTAGCTAGCAACATTGGGCACCCGAGCTACTGGCCGACCATAGTAGCTGAGCTGATGAAGCGGATTCCCCAAGTAACTACTGAAACCCCTCCTAAAGATGATAAATTAGCACATATGGTAGCACGATACAACCCTAAAATATATGATAGAAATTATGATCCAGTAGTATCGGAGGAATGGCTAAGGAAAATGAAGAAAATCTTTACAGTGGTAAAGGTGACAGAAGAAAAGAAAATAAACATTGAGACATATTATTTGACTAGTGAAGCTGATATTTGATGGAACACTATTGAGGGTAGACTCGTAGGGTCTGAATTCACTTGGAGTAAATTCCTGGATGAGTTGAGGGAAAAATTTTATCCAGTTGTGGTCAAAAACAAAAGTAGAAAGAGTTTATGGAGCTAAAAATGAGTGGCAACATGACTGTGATACAATATACCAGTAAGTTCACAAAATTATCCAGATTTATCCCTAAATTTGTGTCATCTGAAAGGTTAAAGATGATGAGGTTTGAAGAGGGTTTGGCCTTCTACATTTGAAATCAGTTAGATGGGCAACCAATCTTAACTTACCAAGAGTTATATGAACGAGCCGCTGAAGTGGAGCGAGTGAAGGCAGAATTAAGGACCCTAAACCCGATCAACCGAAAGAGAAAAGGGTTTGAGCGAGCAACTCCGAGTGAGAGTGTAAACCGGAAGAAACCTTCTCCCGCTCCTCCCAAGAGCCATCATGTAGGCTCAGCAAAGCCCTGTGGGAAATATGGAAGAACAAATCACACCACTCCTGAATGCCCAGTAGGAACTAACAGGTGCATGTGTTGTGGAAGCCCTGAACACCTTCTTACTGTATGCCCCCCGAAGGTTGAAGATTATAGACAAAGATGCAGCAAAACCCATGGCCTTACTTGGCCAAGGGGTCTCACCACCAAGGCCTGCAGTAGTAGGACGAGCATATGTAATGAGCAATAAGGAAGCTACCACCTCTGGTGTGGTAGTCACTGGAACTCTCATTTTAAATTCAAAGTCATTTTGTGTATTATTTGATTTGAGTGCTACTCATTTATTTATATCCACCTAATCTTCCATGTAATTAAACCTGAAGGGTAGGAGGATGAAACCAATTATAGGATTAAGTTACCCAATGATTCTGTGTTTAAGTTCCCCATCTCTTATAAACATGTTCCCATTACCATTGACGGAACCACCTTCCCTGTGGATTTGATTCAATTTGATTTGTCTAATTTTGATATCATTTTGTGAATGAATTGGATGGAGCTAAGATTGACTGTGAAGATCTTAAGGTTATTTTGAAGGATGAAAAAGGGAGAGAAGTCTATTTCTATGGGCAAAGAGAGGAAAAATCTTGTCCCTTGATTTCTACCATGAAAGCAAGTAAGCAGTTATGTTAGGGGTGTATTGGATATTGGTGTTAAGCTATTGACACCCAAACAAAAGAACAGAGGGTAAGAAATATTCCTATAGTTTGTGAATTTGAAGATGTTTTTCTTGAAGAGTTACCAGGACTACCCCCGGAGAGAGAAATTGATTTTACAATTGAATTTGTCCCTGGTGCCTAACCTATCTCCAAAGCCCCATAGCGTATGACCCCAACTGAGCATAAGGAACTGAAGATTCAGTTAGATGAGCTGTTACAGAAGGGATTTATCATACCAAGTGTGTCACCATGGGGTACCCCAGTGTTGTTCGTAAAGAAAAAGGATGGAACCTTAAGTCTATGTATTGACTATAGTGAGCTGAACAAGATCACCATAAAAAAACACATACCCTTTGTCGCAAATAGATGACTTGTTTGATCAACAACAAGGAGCAGGAGTCTTCTCTAAGATTGATTTGAGGTCAGAGTACCATTAACTTAGAATTAAACCTGAAGACATTCCCAAGGTTGCATTTAGGATCAGGTACGATTACTATGAGTTTCTAGTCATGCCGTTTGGCCTCACTAATTCCCCCATAGCCTTCATGGATCTTATGAACAGGGTCTTCAAACCCTATCTAGACAAGTTTGTAATGGTGTTCATAGATGACATCCTTATCTATTCTAAGGATAAGGAAAAACATGCTGATCGTTTGAGGATGGTGTTATAAACCCTGAATAAGCATCAACTTTATGGCAAATTAGAGGAGTACGAATTTCGGTTGGAAGAAGTGGTGTTCTTGGGACATGTGGTTACAAAAAAAGGAATTAAAGTTGACCCCCAGACGGCGAAGGCAATCACGGAATGGTCAAGGCCTACCAATGTCACTGAGATTAGAAGCTTCCTGGGTTTAGCGGGCTATTATCGAAGGTTTATTAGGGACTTTTCGAAAATAGATTCACCCCTGACCAATCTGCTAAAGAAAGCAAATAAACTTAACTGGACAGAGAAGTGTGAAAGAGCCTTTCAGGAATTAAGGCAATGATTAACTACCGCCCCATTCCTAACGCTACCAGTGGAAGGTAAGGAGTATATCATCTATAGTGATGCTTCAAGAACGGATTGGGGTGTGTTCTGAAGCAGCAAGACAAGGTAGAAGCTTATGCCTCTCTACAGCTCAGGCCTTATGAGAAAAACTATCCTACCCATGACTTGGAGTTAGCAGCCATGATCTTTACACTGAAATTTTGGAGACATTACTTATATGGAGTACCATGCAAGATTTATACTGACCATCAATGTTTGAAGCATATCTTCACCCTCTCAGCTTTGGCTTGAGTTGCTTAAAGACTATGACTTGCAGATTCAATATCATCCAGGAAAAGCAAATGTTACAGCGGATGCCCAGACTAGGAAAGCGCAACATAGCTCAAGCACTGTGGTAATTACTTAGTTGAGTCTCTTGAGAGAGCTTGAGGACTCGGGAGTTCAACTAGTGTCCCATGGGCAAGCAAATGTTCAATTATCAGCACTTACTTTACAACCTTCCATAGTGGAGGAAATCTAGATGAACCAGGAAGGTGATCCTGAACTCCAAAGAATAAAGCAAAATTTAGAGAAAGGGAAGTCTCCTAGGTTTTTGGTACATGAGGATGGGACCCTGCGATTCCAAAATCGCCTATATGTACCCAAAAATGACGAATTGAGGAAACAAATCCTAGAGGTGGCTCACAATACTCGCTATTTGGTGCATCCAGGAGGCACCAACATGTACAGAGACTTAAGGCAATACTTCTGGTAGAGTAATATGAAGAAGAAAGTTGCAGAATATGTAAACAAGTGTCTAAACTGCCAAAAAGTTAAAGCAAAGCATCACCGTCCCGTGGGTGAATTGTGACCCCTAGAAATTCTCACTTGGAAGTCAGATTAGATTTCAATGGACTTCGTTATAGGTTTACCCCTTTCTACCTTAAAGAAGAATGCCATCTGGGTCATAGTTGATCGACTTACCAAGTCGGCCAATTTTCTACCAATGAGGGATACTTGGGGAGTTGATAAACTAGCCCAACTATATGTTAAGGAGATAGTCCACCAGCATGGGATCCCCTTAGACATAGTATCAGATAGGGATCAAAGATTCCAGGCCTACTTTTGGTAAGCACTTCAAAAGCCGTTGGAACCAAATTGAACTTGAGTAGCTCTTATTACCCTGAGATAGATAGGCAAATTGAGAGAGTGAATCAAATTCTAGAGGACATGTTAAGAGCTTCTGTATTGGAGTTCCAAAGGAAATGGGAAGATGATTTACCATTGGTGGAGTTTTCTTATAAAAAAAACTACCAATGCACTATCAAATGGCCCCATTTGAGGCTTTATATGCACTATCAAATGGGGGAAGGATGTAATAGCCTAACCCTAAATTATGTTTATTTATTTAATTATCTCACATTAATGATTTTCTCGCATTTATTTATCACATTAAATCATCTCGGTGGAAAAACAAGTAATAATAATTTCATTTGGGCCATCATTTGCCAATTCATATTTTATTTATTTATTTAATTATTAACGAAAATTTTAGGGGAATTGATAGTATGCCCTAACGGTTATAATCTAACTAACGTATTTTGTTTTCCGTAATATCACAAAAATTTAATTTAGAGTTACGCAAAAACTATATCGTTATGGAGCGTTTTATTCCCGAACCCAACTTATTTCGGCCCAATTTGAAGCCCAACAAGTTTGCATTATTAACCTAGCTAATTACCATGATTTAAGCTTAACCATGGTTGGTGAAAGCTACTTTTTGAGGTGGATAAATTATCCAAGCATGTATATAAGTTAAAATAATACAACCAAACCCAAACCACATCTCTCTCCCTTCTCTCTCTAACCCTATGGTCCCCTCCCCTCTATGCAAGCTACTGCTATTTTGGCCATCAAACCACCACCGGAACAACCCCTCTAGCCACCCTAACCACCACTTACGTCCCCACAACCATTAAACCTCACACATATTCCCTTTTCTTCAAGCAAAGTAAGTAAACCCTAATCTTGATCTTGTTGGTTTTGATTGCATCTTAGTTTTGATTCTTGTTTTGTTATTTTTGATTATACTGATCATGTTGTTTTGATAAGAAATAAGAGTTATTTTGGGCGTTCAAATTGTTGGTGAAGCTTGAGAGTAAGTGGGAGTTGAGATTGTTCACGATCATGCAAGCTTAACCTTAAGTGATGTTTATGGGTGGTTTTGGTATTTGCTTTGGCAATCTTTAGCATCATAAATGATTACGGTGATGTTGGTGAGATTTTGAATGAGTTAATGGCAAATCAAAGTTGGCCAAAGGTTAGGGTTTTAATGATTAAGCAAGGTTTAGCCTTCCTTTAATAGCAAGCATGTTATTTGTTTATATTTGATTGAGAAATGAATCTTTGATGTATATGATTATGAAGTGAAATTGAGTATGGTGGCTTTGTATGGTGATGGGAAGGACCAAAACTTTGTTACATGATTTTAAGGAATGATTTTAGATGGGGATTTATGTGAAAGGAAAGAGGAAAGCAATGACAGTGTGGGCTGGGAAATGACAGAAAATAGGGGAAATTTTGCCAATAAACTGGTAATGGTCGTCCCATCCAAAAATTATAATTTTTAATGGGTAGACAGATCTATAAGTTAGCTTTCAAATACCTTCTGAATCACCGTAATCCGAGTTCTGTGAAAAATGTTGTGCCTGTTTTGCTAGAACTATTCAGGTTAGATCAAAACCGGTACACTTATACTCTAACCCTATTTTGGGAACCCTATTATGGGAATCATGTTTTATGTTATAAATAAAAGTTTTTTTGGGACTTCTTGAGCTTTGTATATTGAGGAATTAGGTCTCAAACGAAGATCAGGAGGTTAGGTTACGAGTCACTTCTTCTGGCGCCGATTACACCTTCACTTTTTTTTTTACTAAAACTATCAACTATGAAAATAAATACATTTGCTAACTATATGTTGCTATAACAATATTTTTGTGCAAAATCAGGGCCTAATCGATCATTTCCTCCCCTTTTGTTCATAATCATACTCAGTGAAATTTCATTAAAAGTCCCAGGTACGTGCATTGTCTGTATCTTTAAAAATCAGCACGTGCTTATCAAAATTATAATGTTTTGGTAAGTACATCAATGAATCAGTTTAATTAGTGGTTTATCAGATAATTAGTGACCCCATCAGTTATCAGTTCGAGGGCATTGCTCTTCAGTTACCCATGCGGCTTTAGGCCAGGTCCTCCGATCGGTTTGGCAGGTGTACACCTATCTTCGGATCATAACAGTGGTTAGGAGTTCACTATCAGATAATAATTGACAATACACTTTTATACTCATCTCGTTCCCTATTATAGATTAAATTGAATTGCAATGTGGGCCCAATCAGTTTTTCAATGAATATTTAACAATACAGGAATGCATGTCCTAAGCTTCAGCTCACAGTTTGAAATGTCTTCATGTTTTGTTTTAGGCAAAAGTTCAGTGAATCGTCCTCTGGCTGGCTGGCTGGCTGTCTGGCCGACGGAAGATGATAAGTGAGCAAGGAAGTTTGAATGGAACACTGTTATATTAGTGTCGAGATGCTTTTAGCATTGTATTGTGAAATATTTTGATGTTAGAACTCCACAAGAGTTACAATATTTTGGTGTAAACCTTGAGATAGTTGAATGGTTTGATGCTAGAACTATTCATATATGGTTTTGATAGGTTGTGAAGGTAAACGTTGTTGAACGTTGCTATATTTATTATTTACAAGCAAAGCCTGTCCTTTTTGGACGGCGGTAACACCCCGATCCTTTGGGTTATTACTTCTAATTGGTGAAACTAATGAAGAGAATGCATACAATGAATTATGTACATTTAGGGCGTTACATAAACAATACATGCACATATACATATATTGAGCTTAAACACATAACATACATATACAATGCCAAGGAGGTGCACCATTTCAATATGGTATTATATTAAATCATTGCTAGCCACTAACCACCAAAAATAATTCTCCTTTTAATCCATGTACTTGTATGCATAATCCATATAGCAATTAGGGTTTTTAGCTATAAAAGCATTTGAAGAACACATTAAAACAACACTTAGTTTTTCTTTGCATGTGAAAGATACTAGGAATGATGTACTTCGATTGGTTTTCTTTGAACTAGGATCTAGATATGTGTGCATAAACACATGTTTAGTGATTTTAATCTTAGTTTCTCGCTTTTTGAACCTTCTTAACTCATGAATTTTGAGACATTTTCAATGCACCGATGCCTTACCTAGAAACTGCTTATACAATTTGTACAAACAAAATCTTTGATTTTCGAGCTTAATACCATAAGAATTTTTAATCCAAGCATGCTTGCAAAAAGCTTGTGTTTACATTATGATGACTTGGCCCCAATCCTTTGCCCTTTCCATAAACTCGTTGATTATGCTATCGTAAAATTTCAAAAGGGAAAGAAGAGTTAACCAATACATTCTCGGTGCTTGATGAGAAAGGGACTAGTGGCATATCCACACATTGGGCTCAGGGGTCACTTTTTGAACATTCATAACTATTTGTACGACAACATAAGCTTTAAACAATGCCTGAAATATTAAAAGAGTCTACCATTAAAATTAATCTCATTTATATTTTTTCATGTTTTGTAATTGGTGTGTGATAGAGTCATTAGAAATCGAGTCAAATACATCTTTCTCTAGATAACAAACCAAGCGGTCACTCAAAACCAAATCACACATTCGACTACAAAGTCTACTTTTTATAATTTTCATTGTCAAAAAAGTTATTTCCATAGTTGTTATAGGTACCAGGAGGATCAATGCCAACTTTAGTAGCCTAGACACCAATGGATAGGTAACAAGTGTTGTAATCTCAAAATGAAAAAAATCATTGAGATAAAATTGCACTAATCTGACCAGTTTAAACTGATCAAACGTGTTAAATCGATCACATGGACTTAAGCAAGCCACAGAAGTAAGAAGCTCAATGTTAGTCTCACTAGACCGACATCTAAGCTCTTTAAGGTGTAGATCTACAACTGTATAGAATATTTCCACTTGATAACGAAACTGATAAGTACTTTCCTCAACATTACATCATGGTCTCCCTGGAACGACCCATTTATCATCCATGTTTAGAATAGGACTATTATGCTTCCCACAAAAAGTATGTGTTTTATCTATAAGAGAATCCTACTCCTCATTGATTCTAGCAATTGCCTTGTGACTTGGACAAGTGTCATAGAATTTGTAATATTTTGAACCTTTTTTCATCAAAGCTTGGGGCGAATCATGTGTAACCCCCAAAATGTTCAACATTAATTGAAGAGTGAAAGCAAAATTAAAGGAGCTCAAATGACCTATTCGCGAAGCAGCATCATTCCTTATGGTTAAGGTCTTCCCTTCAAGTTTAACAAGCTCAAGCAACAAAACTACGGCTCGTATTCAGCAATGATTTGTAATGAGATCCCCAATATGTGTCACCAACCCTTAAAGGACATTTCATCATTATCCAATGCCTCCTTAACCCTCTCAGCTTGTTTCTAACACAAACGATCATGTTCTTTACAAGAAGCTCCTACGACATTTAAAAGTTTACCAATTCCATCAAAAAGATCTCGAACACCACTATTGGGACTTGTAAGAGCAACTAGTGCAAGTTGAAGTTGATGTGAACAACAATGAAACAAGTAGGCACAATTATTGTCATTCAGGATCAAAGTCTTAAGCCCATTGAATTTACGTTGCATATTGCTTACCCTTTCATGACCTTAAGGATGCACCCTTGACACACTCAAGCTATGTTCTGCCAACAAAAAGTCAATTTTAGCTTTCAACCATAAAGAAGAAATGTCTTGAACATGTACAACACCAATGAACAATCTTTAACGGTTCCCATTTTTTCACATTCTGAAGAACAACACCCATTTGTTCTTTGTGATATACTTCTTCCGACTCATTAACTAATAAACCAAAGTCATCA
The DNA here is from genome assembly GCA_017589665.1 of Selenicereus undatus. Lineage (NCBI taxonomy): Eukaryota > Viridiplantae > Streptophyta > Magnoliopsida > Caryophyllales > Cactaceae > Selenicereus > Selenicereus undatus. The sequence goes on from JACYFF010019584.1 coordinate 36,309,115, forward strand.
TTTTCAAACTCTTGCACAATGGCATTTAAAGTTTCTTTAGTAGCAACATGCATTACGTCTTTTTGGATCAAAGGTGATACTAATTGTTTTAGTTTTTGGAGCATTATACAACACAACAATGGCTATTAGTTCATTCAAATCCGTAGGAAAATTCACAAGTTGAAGAAAATTCCCTCTATTTTTTTATTCTTCATATTCATCATGACCATGAAAAGGTAAAACTTGATGCAAGAAACAAAAATATTCAAACGAAATCGATAGTTCCTTCTAGTTTCTTCATCATGCTATCAAAAGCAACTTCAAAGGACTACCTTGGCCTTCTTAAATTTCCATAACCTCTCAAAATTTTGTTATGAACACTATTAAAATCACCTAATGTGAACCTCGAATGAATCGAATTTATTCCAAGTTGACAATCCCTTACCAACAAAGTACCCACCTTGATTTTCTCTAAAATTAGCAAACAAACATAAACAGAAGGCAACATCTTTGTATATGCTACATTCTAACCAAGATCAATGATTATCAAACAAAGGAGGGATTAAAATGATGCAACCTTCCTCCAATTACGTTTTGTAAAAACTTATGATTACAAGGTTGGATTAGCCCATTAGCTATGTAATATGTTCATACTTCATGTTGTAGATTGTGAGGATATTCTGAAATCATTTTTGTCATCCTAGGATACATTGGAAGAGTGCTCAAATCATATTCATTTTCTCCGGAAGTGCAATAGTCTGAACCTGGTTTACATCAATGATTTTTACTTAATCAAGTTTTAGTATAAAAAAAATCGAATATGTGCATATCAATTCAAGATTTGGAACTTACATGCTTTATAAGGCTCAAGTTGTGCTCATGGCCTCATGTTAAGAATTTTTAATCGTGTCCATTTATTCATTTATTATTAAGCTAAATAATAACATAATAATAATAATGTATTAATGAGGAGTATGCACATAAATGAAAAAAATCAATTAAAAAAATGCATGTTTAAATTTTTATTATTTAAATTGGAATGATGTAAAATAATTGCTTAAATAAACAGAGATTATATCACCCAATCAATTAGCCAGCTAGTTAATTAAAAAGGAAACAACATACCTCAAGGCAAAAGTAAGTAAATAAAATAAATAGAAAGAAATAAACAAGAACAACCAAAAAGAAAAACAAAAAAAATTAGCAACAAAGGAAGGAAAAAAAGTAAGAAGAAAAATAAATAATAGAGATAAAATCTCAATCATACGTGATTTTGCCCAACCCCCTCCCCCAAACCTTATTTTCTCGGGAAATTTACAGGTAACTCATATATCAAAAGTTGTGCAATTAAGTGATTTTTTTTTGTGGCAACAATTTAGTGTTTCTTTTGGAGGGAAAAAGAAGTGGCTGAAATTAGAGAAGGAATAAAAATTACTACGCTGCCCTTCATTAAATTACTAGAGGAAGGTTGTGTGAGGAGGCAGTGGGAATGTTTTGGGTTTTGTGTTTACTCTCTCTCTTCATTCAGCCTCATAAATTTCATCAATCCCGTCTCTCACAATTTCTCCAAAGTTTTTATCAGATTTTAGTGAATTCACAGTAAATTCAATGGTTTTTAGCATAGATCTAGAAATAGATAAGAAGAATGGAGTGAGGCAAGGCATGTAGTGGTCTAACTTCAGCAACACATCCACCATTTCTCTACCTCTCTACTGTTTCTGATGAACATGTAGAGCCAGTGATGAAGGTGGTCGGTTAATGTGAAGAGGAATGACTGAAAAAATCTCAAACGGGTATACCACTACAATTAGTTGGTATGCAACATGTATGTCACACTTGGTAGTAAATGTCAATTCTATTTTAGTAGAATGAGCACATTGTCATGGTTGTTGCTGTTGTTGTGTATAGTAATTGACTAGGGATATATGTATGCTATTGATAGGCTTCAAACCAAGATACCGTATACCATATTCTTAGTTTACCTAGATGTCAATATATATGTACCTAGGCATACTCAGTGTAGTGAGTGGGCATACTGAATTCCCAAAATAGGTGTTGAGTTAACAACGGGGGAATAAGTATATGTTGACAGAAGCTAAATAATGGAAATTGATGATTTAACTATTAGGTCAAATTTGGTGGCAAATTTCAAGAAGGTGTCATTTGCGGTGTTACATATAGATATGTGTCATTAACATGTTTGATAGCTGTAGAATTCATTGTTGCTTAAAAAATATGTTATATGTAATGGCTTGCAATATATACCCACATTTCAATAAGTAGAGACCCTAGTAGACATCACAAACTTAATGGGTAAATATTGAAAAATAGTTTCTATGAAGGGCCCTTCACCTAATGGAGTGAATATTTGATAAAGGGAATCTCACAATGATAGTAATGGAGCTATATACCCAATGTAATGTGCATGTAATGGTGTGTGTTTTGCAGGTGTATGAAATGGAGTTGCAAAGTGTATAAAAATGGATGCGAAGCCTTATGAAGGAAGTCACGTATGTAAGTGAAAGGAATTCAGAAATGGAGAGTTCGCAAAGTACCTCTACTTATGTGAATGAAAATGGCGTAAATACGATGAGCAGCCCATCAATATCTTTCGAAGAGGAGGTAAGTACAAGTAGTGTGAGCAAGTCAAGGGGGGTGCAATCAAAGAAGATGCACGACAAAAGGAATAGATGTAGTACATGTTGTAAGTTACAGTATATCATAAATGAAGGAATGAAGCATAACCTAGTTGAGGAGGAGAAAAGAGGATATTCAAGGTATAGGGGTAGGTGGTAGAAGGTCAAGGTCACCTAAGCAGGGAAAAGTGAGAGTAGCACCGACCATTCATAAGGGAGCTGAGAAGCAGACAGAGGTAGATGTCAATGTTGTGATTCGAGATCGGTGCACTCTTAAAGTCGTATGTGTTTTAAATGATGCGTTTAAGGACTTCTATAATAAAGTGATTAGGGAAGTAGTATAGAGTCAAGTGTTGGACTGGCCATTTGGGCTCCCATTGAAAATTATAATCAGGATACAAACTCTTTCAAGTGTAGCAGGAAGGAGACACCATTCTCAGTATATGATGTTGCATTAGTGGCGGGCCTCCCAACTATTGGGAACCTAGTTATATTTGAATGTGGACATGGTTAGGCTAATAACGAGGGACATTGAACTCGTTCATGTTCAACAAGAACATGAACCTGAACTAACTAGACCTATTTTCCAACCACTCAAAGGCTTCACATTATATCTATAAATACACATTAGTTTATTGGTTGGCACAAATAGAAATCATTTTAATGAAGCACGGATGTTAGGGAGGGATTATTTGATGCAAACAAAATTATCTTATTGTAAATTCAATTAATTCTATACTTCATGTCCATATTGTAGCAGTTATTAGTATACTCTATGCAGGTGTCGTCCATCTCACATGGTAATTACCTATTATTTAACTCTCTTAGGTGATGTAATATTCAACAAATATTTCCTTCATATTATGTTTACGTTCCATGATCAATCCATATTTATGTCATATCCTTTGAGTAAACTTTTAATATCCCTTCACACCATCCACATTGAAATGGTTGACCCAAAATTCAACGTTAGTATACTATGGTCCACTTCATTGTTATCGTGGTAAACTTAAAATTGATACTTACATACACCATTTCTCATAACAGTCCCTTGGTTGAGAGAACTAGCTCTACCTGATTATGTGAAGCATTAGATTTACCGTTTGTTCAATATACATCTACCTAGATATACAAGTATAGGTAATGCGGTAAAGATCATACGTACTACTTACCATTGCTATACAGTTAATGATGCAATACAAATGGGTCTTGGAAGACATCATTAACTGCTGCTAATTCATAATAATTGAGTCGTTGGAGCAAATAATAGTTTGTTTAATGAAGCACGTCTCTTACAAAGGGACATGTATAATTTTTGCATCGGTTAACAAGTATCGACTTCACTTGTAATGTGCACATAATAAATGTTTAAACCTACTACACTATATCACTAAGCTCCCGTCTATATAATGAACTTCCACTCCCTACTAATGGAAAGTATGAAGTTTACCTCATTTTTGATAAGATAACACCAAAGTAAATAAGTAAACGAAGAGTGAAAAATGGTAAAAATTTATATAACATTTTTTTTCCTACACATTTGAAGGCATGTTAGTGACAAGTCCTTGACAATAGATCATTTAGTAAATAAACAATATTTTATTTGTTGTCTTTGAGAGTAATATGTCTATATACATCACTGCATGTGCATGCAAAACAATGACCAAATAAATTGAAAGCCATCTTTATTGATGATATATTTTTCAAGCATAATTGATTCAGTACAAAATTTGAACTACTTGGTCATGATCATTTATCAGTGGTACACATAATGGTATGCATGCATCTCCACACACTATCCATCCATTCCAAGAAATACGCTACGTATACTGACGTATCATTCATTGCTTACCATGGTAAACACTACACGGGAAGTGGGTCAACATCGATAATGGATGTAACCACCAAACCTGCAAAATGTGACCTCTTCTCATACAGTCAAACAACAACCAAATATTTTAGTTGTACTGCAACATATTTATCAATTCGACAAAGTCTAACAAGATAAGCCGTAATGGTGTACAATTAGTAGAGCCCTTGCATAACTGGGTTAAAAGCACGTGTAATTAACAAAATGTATATCAAACCATCATGTTTTGCCCCGTAATCACGCCCTACATTTGCCTATCCTGTCTGAACTATCTCAAATATGTCCAACAAGCACAACATCACCCGCTGGCATCAACATCAGCTTTGGGATTACGCCAGGTCTTCGGCATATGTTTAACTTTTTGCACCAAGGTGCACATCCTCACACGTTGTCCAGGTACTCCAAGACAAACACTATGTATACTAGGGTGTAGTCATTGCTTACCATAGTAACATAACACTACGGTAGGATCAACAAGTATAATGGGTATAACCACTGAACCTACAAAATGTAACCTCCTCGCAGACGTGTTGAATATCACCCAAACATTTTGGTCCTATAGTTACAAATAAGTCATTGTCACAAAATACAACAACGAACACAGCACTGACATACAATTAGTACACCCCTATCATATCAGGGTTACAAGTCTATGTATAAACCAAAAATGTAATCGAACCAATAGGTTTTGCCCCATGCCATCATATCTTGCTTGTGCTTGTTCCATGCAATTTACAAGTTTGCTTGTTAGTACAATTTTTTACAGGAATGGTAATTGCCACTCCCACTTTCCCCTACTTAAGGGTGATCCTAACCTTCCACCACCTATCCCTGTACCTCGATTATCTTACATTCTTGCCCTCAACTGGGTTATGCTTCATTCCTTCATTTATGATAGATCGCAACAAACAATATGAACTACCTCTATTCCCTTTGTTATGCATCTTCTTTGATCCCAACCCCTCCTAACTTGCTCACACTACTTATACTTACCTCCTCTTCTAACGATACTAATGGACTGCTCATTGTATTTATCCCTTTTTCATTCACATAAGCAGAGACACTTTGCGAACTCTCCATTTCTGAATTTCTTTCACTTACGTACATGACTTCCTTCATAAAGCTTCGCATCCGTTTTTATACACACTGCAAGTCCATTTCATGCACCTACAAAACACACACCATTACATGCACATTACACTGGGCATATGACTCCATTACTATCACTATGAGATTCCCTTTATCAAATATTCACTCCATTAGGTGAAGGGGCCTTAACAGAAACTATTTTTCAATGTTTACATCTTAAGTTCATGATGTCTACCTGGGTTTACACTTATTGAAAGGTGCGTATACATTGCAAACCATTACATATAACACATTTTTTAAGCAACATTGAATTCTGCAACTATCCAACATGTTAATGATACATATCTATATGTAACACTGCAAATGGCACCGTCTCGAAATTTGCTATCAAATTTGATCCCATAGCTAAATCATCAACTTCCCTTGTTTATCTTGTGTCAACATATACTTATTCCCCCGTTGTTAACTCAACACTTATTTTGGGAATCCAGTATTCCCAATCACTACACTGAATACACCTAGGTACACATATATTGACATCTAGGTAAACTAAGAATCTCGTACATGGTATCTTGGTTTGAAGTCGGTCAATAACATACATATTTCTCCAGTCAATTACTATTCACAACAACAATAACAATGATAATGTGCTCATTCTACTAACACATAATTGACATATACTACCATGTGTGACATACATGTTGCATACCCAACTAATTGTAGTGGTCTACCCATCTAAGATTTTTTCAGTCATTCTTCATCACATTAACCGATCATCTTCATCACCGGCTCTCAACATTCATCAAAAACAGTAGAGAGGTAGAGAAATGGTTGATGTGTTGCTAAAGTTGGACCACTACGTGTCTTACCTCACTCTATTCTTCTCACCTATTTCTAGATCTGTGCTAAAACCACCTAATTCATCGTGAATTCACTAAAATTTCACAAAAACAACGGAGAAATTGAGAGAGATGAAGAGCAGAAGTTGTGTGGAGAGGGTTCATGGAATTTCTGAGGCTAAATGAAGAGAGAGAAAGTAAACACACAATCCCAAATATTCTCACTGCCTCCTCACACAACCTTCCTGTAATAATTTCATAAGTGTAGTTTAGTAATTTTTATTCCTTCTCTAATTTCAGCAATTTCTTTTTCCCTCCAAAAGCAACACTAAATTGTTGCTAAAAAAAATTACTTAGTTGCACACCTTTTGATGCATGAGTTACCTGTAAATTCCCCTATTTTCTGTTTCTTACTACCCCTCCTCTACTACCCTACCACTACTAGCTAGCAACCATCAGTGTTCTCTGGTAGTCGGCCCTGCCGTAGTGCCTCTCGCCGTCCTACACTTGCGGACAACTAACTGGCCACCCTGCCTACCATCTTCTCCTTTCATTTGTTTATTTCACGAAGTTTGCTCAAGGTAAAAGCCCAAAATGCTTTCACCCATTTTTACATGTTTTTGATTAAATTTCTTGAATTGATAAGATTGGCGTGCTTATTTGATCTTAGATTGGTATTTAAATGTGAATTGGAGTATTGATTTTGGTTGATCGAGGTTGAATGTACTACTTTGGGGTTGTGGGTTTTGTATGAAAAGCTTGGAAATCGGTTCCCGGTGTTTGAACCAAGTTTTTCTTTAAATTTTTGAATGGGTATCATTAGTTCAATGATTAAATGGTTATTTTAGGATTGAATCTAGTGATTGATGGAGGTGATTAAAAAGGTGGTAATTAGGAATAAAAAGAGGGGAATGCATGAATCTTAAAACTTTGGGGTAAATGAAATAATTTAAGCATTGTGTTGTAATTTAAATGAGCTTTGAAGTAAGTGAGGTGGAGAGATTGAAGTATAATTTCTATTTTAAAGTTGTTGCAAATAATACTATTTGGATTAGTTAGTGACCACTAACGGTAACGGAAAAAAAGAAATAGAGCAGAGTAGCGAAATTAGCGTTTGGGCTGAGGTTTTGCCATGGATTTATGAAAGAGAATCATTTTATCAGGGGAGGTGAGAAATGAAAGGAAGAGAGATGATGTGAAAATTTTAAAATAGCTATACATGATTATATTCAAAAAGCCAAATTAGCTTTTAATTGGAATTTTAGTGTAGTGGATAAAATTTGCAGATATATTTAGTAAAGCTTGGAAAAAGGCTGAATACAATAAAAATGCTTAGAAAACCCTTCTCACAAGGGTTCGGAACAAAATTAGTAAAACTTGGGCCAATCATTAGTCAAGGAGTGATTAGCTATGGAAATCACTAAATTTCACATGATTGATAGATGTGATAAACAAAGTACTTGGAAGGATAATTATATAAGCATATCGATGACCTGTCAAATTAAGGGTAAGATGTAACAAAACACAGTAATACTAGGAGTAAGTTAAGATTCCAATATTACTAATTAATAATCAGAAAAGAAACATCTCCTGAATAAACAAGATTACATGTCAAATCCACTTCAAATTTTGAAAGAATTAATCTTCTAGCCTCTAATTTTGCACTATAATTGGCTCATTTTATTACCTATTTAACTTAGTTGTCTACTAAATAATTGGAATACAACGGTGGAGTGGATTTTGGAGGTTCATGAAAGGAACAATAGAAAAATGTTGCCTCAATTCAAAGAATAATAATAATAATAACAACAACAATAATAATAATAACAATAATAATAATAATAATTACGATGATGATGATGATGATGATAACAACAAAAACAACCATAACGATAACAATAATGATGATGAGAACAACATAAGCTAAAATTATGAAATCTATTAATCATGGTGGATGGATTAAAAAGAAGCTACACATATATATTTTGGTGAATACACACATTTGCAATGCATTTATGTAACTAGAAATATCAAAATGAACATTACACAAATTACTAATAATACACAAATTACTAATAGAACCAGGTCTCGTTGAATTAGAAGAGAAGGTTGTGGCCATAGAATTAGAAGAGACGGTTGTGGCCATAGAGCCATTTGCTAGGCGACATATAAGGAAGAGAACATATCACACGGAACAAAGTACGTTTACTACCTGTACCTTCTGCAGATTCACATATTTTAAATATCAAAATCTCATATTATGCAATTATTTAATGAATCATTTTCAAACATTTGTTTTGCCACATAATTAAAGGGCCCCATGAATTATTAATTATCAGAGCTTAGGCCCTATAACTCACCCGCATGGCTTCAACTAAAACTTCCGATCGGCCTGGGAGGTGTGTACCTTATTTCAATAACTATATTGTCACAATTTGAGCTCATCAATTTGAGTCTTACTTTCATATAATAGCCGGTAACAGTTTCCACATATTTTTTTCTCCCCCTTATTTCGAACTACAATGAATTGAAATACATGTGCTCCCCTGAGAAAAATAAATTTTATGCTTTACACTATAGGAGTAAGACGTCATAAGCTTCGGCTCTTTCTTCAAAAAAAATTGTGTTCTTATGTTTATAGTGGACCATTTGAGACGTTTAAACATTTGCCCATGCAAGTGAAGCAACAAGGCAGCCAGTGGAGACTAATCAAAGTCACTGTGACACTTTGTGAAGTTTAGGTCGTCCACATGTGTGTTTTATGGGTTGTTGGTTTGCTATTTGGGTTTGAGCAAATATACATATGTTGCGTTTTTGCTGAATAAATAAGGGATTTTATAATAGTTGTGCTAAGTGAACTAATCAAGCCTAATGCTTTTAAGGATGGCGGTGACGCCCTAACCTTTATCCTTTCATTGTATCAACCTTTAATGATGAAGTAATTCGGACTAATTAAGTGATGAAGAGTTGGGACATTACAATTATGATATCAGATCCTGGTGTAAGGTCACTGTGAGCAATAAGAGGTTCCTTAGTGAAGTGAGGGGAACTTTTGGTGAGTGTTTTAAGATGCTAACTGATGGGGAAATGTCTACATAACTGAATGATAGGCATCCTATTTTCTATTACGTCATTGTTACCTCTTAAATCATTGTGCAGCAAGCCAACTAGATAGATCTTCCCTTGCCATTACTTATGGGTGTTAATCGATTTGATAATACTCATATAACATCAAATATCATATAACATTCAAATATGTAGTCAACATCTATTATATAATATAAAAGAAATGTTGAGTTGACTTGCATAAGAGTGATTTTAAGAGGTTGACTTATTTACAACCCTTGATCAAATACTCTGGCAAATCTCAGCCATCAATCAAAAATTTAATTGTTTTTTAAAAAATAAAAAGTATTTATTGAGGTATTGGGTGCATTAAGTCCCAGGTTCGATTCCCTCCTCCCGCATTATATTGCCCTTTGTGGCTCCTACGAACCCAAAAAAAAATAATTCATTACTAACTTCCTCGATTCTCTCTATCTCTCTCTCTCTCTCTCACGTTAACTCCTTAAGACCAACTTCACATAAAATTTTTCATCATTTTTCCCCCCCATCCAAATATAAATTTAGGGCTCATTTATGAAAGGTAAATGGTAAGATCTATATCATTAGTCAATCAAGTATAAAATTGGATAATAGAAGTTTTATACATTTACTTTTAAAATGAGTACTACTTTTATTTTTGAACTTATTATTTTTTGTCATTCATAAATTGATTAGTATGTTGCTAAAAATATTTTAATAAAAGACACAAATTTATAGAATAAGAATTTGTGTTATACATAAAATCCAAATAACCAATATTTTTAATTTTTGTATAAATTAAATACTGTCGATAGTCTATCTGTATGCTTTCATTTATACCTAAAAAGGATAACCTATGAAAATTCCATTTAATAGTGCTTAGCAAAATTCCATGAATTATAAACACAACTTAAATAAACAATCAAAACTCAACAGCATTAACAAAGTATCCGAATTCACGTCCAAACAAACAAAAAAAAGATTGTAGATTGATAATTATTACAATTTGTACTACTTAATTATATTATAGCTCGAGACCATGCATTGTATTGACAATATCC
>JACYFF010019584.1:36334672-36347690 GCA_017589665.1 Selenicereus undatus
AGAGAGAGTGCGTGTGTGTGTGTATATATATACATACATAGATACATATACACACACCATGCTTTTTATGAATAAATGAGGGTTTTATAACGGTTATGCTAAGTGAAATAATCAAGCCTAATCCTTTTGAGGATGGTGGTGACGTCTTAACCTTGACCGTTTTCAATGTATCAACCACCTTTAATGATGAAGTACTTAGGATTAACTATGTGATTAAGAATTGGGGCGTTACAAGATGATTGAAGCCCACTTGGCCTGTTGCCTCTGCATTCGCTGTAAACATTAGATTCTCCCTTATTTCTACCATCTCTCTGACACTTGTTAATATGATAACTGACTCGATTACCACTTGCATTATTTTTTTTGGCTTTTCCATTTTATTTTGTTTTTCTAGTATGATACACTAAATGTTGGATTGATCCATATAAAAAAAGGGGGGGTGGGAAAAGTGAGAAACAAACTCAAATTAGGGGTTATTTTTAAGAGAAATGGGCATCTCATTTGATTAGTTAAAATGAAAAAACACAACAAGCATAGTAATTAGTCATTTGGATTGTCAAGTTTAAACACATCCTACAAGGTCACTGTCAAAGATAACACATTCGGCAGAACTATGCAAGCACCTAGGCTAAATGCAGCATGATATAAACTCATCTGGGGCAGTCTAGAATAGATTGATGCGACAGGATTCAATAAATTAAAGAACGCTGGCAACCGGTAAGCATGTCAAATTTTACTCCATATCCTAATAGCCATCAACTAATGAACCTAATGCATTTGGATTGGAATAATTCGATTAAATATGGGAAGATTCAGAATTTGAACTAAAGTAGAAAAGAAACTAAAATTACGGAAATTATTGAGCACAATGGCGCACGGCCAAGCAACTGCAAGAGCACATAACAATTAGTCAATCAATCAAGCAATTTCAATCTCTGTAAGTAGAAAAGTAGCAAGCAATTGGACAAGTGAGAAGAAATTTAAGCCCAAAAAGAAAATAAATTGGTTAGATATGAAACCATTACCAATTAGGCTTACCAAGTGTGTCCGGGCAATTGGTGACAGGCTAACATCGTTTGTACGCTGAATCTTCAAGGGCCTAAAATTATCTTCAAGGGCTTCAAATCTACTGAAGATGATGTTTTCTTTATTTGATGACAACTACTACTTATCTTGAAGGATTCCAATGGTTATATTTTATTAGCTATAAATGTTGAAGCGTTTGAAGCATGGAGAGACACAAACGACAAAAAGACAAGCACTACACTTGCAAATCAAGAGGAGGACCTTGAGAAGAGTTTGAGCTTACGTTGACATATTTATTTTGTTCTCCATCAAAGAAGTGTATCTTATAGTAATTATCTTTCTCTATATTGGGTTGGTTTGATTAGTCAAATGACCAACTACCTAAGCACGATTAAGAAGCAACGTGTACGTTGGGACACCTAGAGTTTAGGGTCAACTCATAGGTGATACAATTAGTGAATCGTGTGTAATCGACCGATCTAATAAAATAAAAGGTTTCAAAATTCCATCGGCGAAGGGCGTCTATGGGTAGAGAACTAGGCATCATCAAACCTCTATAAATAGCGTATTTTGTCCTCGTTTACATTTTCGCATTTTTATCTTGACTATTTTGTGATTTTGATTATCACCCTATTTATCTCAAAAATTATACAATACCACCTAAGGCACAAAAGCACTATACACATTGATGAACTCACACACTTTTGCAAGTTAGGCACCTTCCCATTGGTTGTTTTAAATTCTTTCATGCTCAACTTAAAAAAAAAAAAAAAAAACTCTTTGCACTCCAGCTTCTCCTCTTTCACGTGAACAACTTCTCTGGATCAGATCATTGCAGCATCTCCATTCAACTTAATCAAACTTAAATTAATTAAATGCAGCTTGATTCAACTTCAATTTCTCATCTGGAAACCAAATTGTAGCGGCATTCTTGCTTTAAAACTCAAATTAGGCACTATGGATGGAGCTTCTAGTTGATGTAATCTACATCATGGCTTCTCGATCATTTGAAGCAATGACAGCAGAGTAACCTCCGGCGATTTCGCAATGTGTTAGTGCTCAAGGAACAGCCATAATTGAGCCTATTGCAGATCATTGTAAACGAATTCTATTTTACAATTGTTCATACTTTTTTTCCAAAATTCAAAAGTACATTTGGTCCGCTCTTAGGTTTTATGTGTTCAAAATTGGCTTTTTGTTAATTACATTGAACTATTGTTAGTTGTTCATTGAGTAATTAGCTTATCATTGTGTGTTAAAAGCTCATTTATGAAATTCTTTAAAGCTTCTTTGGATTTGTGCACAGTACACTAAAGCATTAGCAGAATTACACTAATATACCAACTAATACACACTAAAACATAGTGGACTCCCTATCATTATGTTTTATTGTGCATACAAATTTTAGTTATCTTGTGTGTTTATTTTTTGAATTTTTTTAGTGGCTTTTACCAGTGCATAAACAACATCCTAATCTCATAGTTGCAATCTCTTCAAGTGAAACCAAAGTAGTTAGAGAATCAGAGGAGTCACAGTTGCTAGGGCATAAGGTAAAGTCGCAGGATGAGGCCATTAAGCTTTATACTGAATATGTTTTTAGGATTGGTTTTGGTGTTTGTACTTGGTAATGTCAAGTACAAAGGCATGACTTCTGTTATTAGAGAGAGCGAAATGTACTACTCTAAACAAGAACTAAAGAAAAACCCATAGAAGTATGACTTATCATACCCAAAGCAGAACACTCGAAGTAATTACAATGCAAAGGTTCTTTTCCGTCTTGATAAGAATGATGCTTGTGTTTGTACTACTCATGTAATGGAGCACAATCACAGTTTTTGATCAAGTGATAAAATCCACTTGCATCGTTCTCATAGGAAGATGGAAAAACCTCATATTGAGTATTTCCAAAAAAATAAGAAAGAGTGGTCTTAAAGCATCACAAATTTATCTTAGGTTTACTCAAAGAGATGTTTACAACGATCAAGCTTAGGAGGATGGAAGGATTTTGGAAGGTGGGGACGCAAAGCATTTGGTAGATACCTTTGAAGATAGAGCTCAAAAAGAGAATGTTGTTTTCTATCTTACTTAGCAAGATAGTGATGACCATTTGGTTAGCATTTTTTGGAGGGATTTCCAAATGAAAATTGATTATCTTTTGTTTGATAATTTATTGGTGTTCGACACTACGTGTCAAACTAATAAATATGGAATTATTTGTGCCTCATTTGTTTGCATGAACCACCATGCAAATAATGTTATGGTCGGCTGTGGGTTTTTGATTGATGAGAAAGTCGAAAGTTTCATTTGGTTATTTAAGACCTTCTTGATATCAAAGGATGGTATACCTCCTAAGACAATAATGATGGATCAAGCCTTCTCGATGGCCAATGCAATAGCGAATGTGTTTCCAACTAGTCATCATAGGCTTTGTGGTTGGTACATTCAAGAGAATTCAAGGTGTCATACTAATCGTTTGAGGATGTTTCCTGGATCTGTCACCAAATTTGATCACATTCTATCTGGGTGTGACACAATATCTGAGTTTGAACAGTGCTGGTCATGGTAATAATACTTAAAACATTACCTTTATTCACTAAAACTTAAACTATTCTACATTAATTTCCTAGTTTGTCCCCGATCTTTATTTGCAGTTCACTATCTAATTACAAGCGTGCAAATCATCCTTGGTTGTGAAGGCTTTGCCGCATTAAAGACAAGTGGTGTCCTGTATTTTCAAAGGATCCCTATTTTGGAGGAGTTTTATCCCCTTAAAGGAGTGAGATCGCGAATTTGTCACTATCAAGGCAGTTGAGTAAACTTTCTGCTTTATTTGACTTTTACAATATTTTCTTTGATGTTGTTAGTGAATGGAGATCAAAAGAGAAAAAAAACCAATGTATAGAACAAAGAAGGCTACCCTGATACGTATTTACTTCAAGTCAGCATTTTACAATAAGTTGTGAAAATCAACACCATTAACATGTACAAAGTTTTTGAGGCTGAATATGTGAATGGACAAGAGTCCTCTTAAGACCATGTGAATTTTGTCCAAAATGAGAGAACAACTGAGCGTTTATACTTTGTATTTGAGAAATGATATGGTAAGGATTTTGGGTTTGGTGTTAGATTTGATACCAAGGACCATACCATCTCTCGTGATTGCAAAAAATATAGTTAAGTAAGGGATATCATGCTGCCATGCTCTATGAATTTAATATATTCATCGCGTTGAAGAGATACCTAAGAAGCACATATTAAGGATGTGGACAAGAGTAGCAAGGCCTCAGGTATATATTCAAGTGTGTTGTGGGAATCGCAATATTTTGCTGCCCTCATCAATATGGTGAGTGCAAATGCTTAAAATTTCGAGTGTTTGCTATTATCTAGTGAGGGAAATGTGAAAGTAAGGGAGATTTGTGAGGAAATGTTCAAGAAACTTACATGAGATATGGAGTCAGATATTGTTTCAGTGCATGTATCTGATATGGAAGAGGTATGAAGGGACACTAGTGTTCTGATTCAAAACCCTATAGGCCAGAGGAAGAAAAGGTGAAAGAAATGTTAGTCCAGAAAGGAATTTGGAAAAGATTGTTACAAGAGCAAGGTCCAAGAAAGCAATGTCTACTGCAAAGAAAAAAGATATTGTTCATTTAGAGTAGGGAAGACAACATGTGTAAATTTAAGACATTAAATTTTTAGGTTTATTAGTTGCTTTTTATTTTGTGCACGTGTAATTTATTTTTCTTTAAAAAATTACAGTGTCATCAACCTTCACAATGCTGTGGAATGTCAAGTATGAGGGAAACGTATCGAATCTTTATGCTAATTTTTGAAGAAAGATGTGCAAAAATTGCAAGCACAAGCAAGGTCGCTACTATTATTAATTTGAATGTTCCCTATGATTTTCGAAGTATTTGAAATAGACAAATTATACATTTTTAAATAGGCAAAAAATATGTTTCGCATACATGGTTCTATTTTGCAATAGTCATCTCGGACAACTAAGAATGTAATTGGAAATATTCTTTTTGACATATGAAAGTATTTCAGTTGTTACCTTTTAACATGTATATTAAACAACTTTAATGGGCCTAAGTGCTCTTGATTTAAATGAATGATTATGGGTGATGTTCAGTGTAAAATACACTGATATTTGGTGTATATGAAGGACAATGTAGCATTAATCCATTGTGGTAGAGTTTTGAAAAAAAAAAAAGTAAAGCTCAAGTTTGGTGTAAAATAGAATTTCATTTAGTGTTAGACTCAAGGACTATAAAAAGAAAAAAAAGTAAAGTTCACTACAATGTTTGGTGTAAAATAGAATTTCATTTAGTGTTAGACTAGGGTGTAAGGTACTTAAACAAATGGCCTAGCAGCTAATGATTTTGAATGGCAAGAAGTACTAATCATACAAAAGTACAAACTTTAGTGAAATTATTATTGGATGAAGGCTGAGATGAATTTTATTAATGAAAAACCTTGTTAGGAGAAAACTCATCAAACCATAAATATGAATTAGGCAGCAACATCAGGCAAATATGGCCCTCTAAGCCCAAGTGTGATTGATGAATCCTCTCAAGTCTCAAGTCATAAAACAAACTGCAATCCATAGCCCTCTTGAGAGGGAGGTTAGCCAATATTAAACATCACTACCAAGTGATCACAATTCTAGTCTGGCATTGAAACTTTCAAAGCATTCCTAGAGAAGTGGTAAGGTTATTTGGGATATGATATTGGATGACACAAAGTCAAACAGGTGAGAATGAACCTCAACCTTAGTAATAACACAACCAACCAATATATAAGTGTCATATATGTGGAAGCAGATACTAGATAATAGTTTTGTCCAAAAAAGTATATCATGGAATCATATTGCAATAACTATCAATCTATGTACTAGGACCCATAACAGCTGCATTTCCAACTTCATCATCACGGAAGTCTTCAGCTCTCTTCAATAGTGCATGCCTTTCTTTGTTTTCCTTCTTCATTAACATGTCATAGCAATATTTGACTCATAGAGCACTAAGTTTTGCTTTCTACAAAATACAAATGAAAGCACAAAAAAGTGTTGAAAATATATTAAAACAAAATGAATGTTTTTCTTTAGAAGGAAGTCACATCTCTAGATTTGAATCTACATTTCCATTTCTTCTCCTCTTTCTCCAAAGTATGTCTCCATATGCCTCATCAAATAGATCCCACAATCTATAAAATTTGTACATGTCCTCCATGTCATCTCTAATCACTTTGGCTCAAATTCACGGACAATTTTCGACTTCAGATGCTTGTGCTTGTCGAAGAATTTGAACACACAATATTGCTGCTAAAGTACTATGAGAATGTTTAGAATACTTATTTTAAAAGTTTGAACAAAAAATTTCCAGTTATAGAAGATGAAAAACAATAACAGGATTTACCATTTCTTCAAGGGAAGGACCATAACTATGCTCATATGATCTCATAGTGTTCAAGTTGTCAATGATATCATATGTTTCGCCTCTTAGGTTAAAGCAATATACAAAATAGTGTTTCTTATACCACATCGAGCCCATAACCCATCAAAATAAAGAGTTCATATTGAAAACAATGAAAGAGCATACTTGCCTACCAAATTTAGTATGTGATAGGGTATTGTTTAGTGTCAAATACAACAATATTTACCATAACCTTCAACAAATATAATAGTATGCCTTTGGTGTATAATAGGTTTTTGTTTAGTGTACCATAGTATAATGTTTAGTATAGCATAGTATTAATCTATGATCTGATTTGGCATGCATAAATAGGAAAAAGACTTACAGTTACCAAGTTCACTTTTTGTACATCTATCCACTCGCATCTCTTCAGCTCTGCATCCTATTTTCTTAATTGACAAGTATCATCGACTGTTTGATTTTTTTAGGGATGCTTATAGAACTACTTACAAGCTGCAAAAGCAAGTTCACATGTTAGTGTCCCGAAATAAACACTTTATAAATTCATACTTATTCAATAATAGTTAAAGTCAAGTATGCACATATACATCCAATGGAATGAAAAAGCGGGACACAGATGAGGGATTTTTTTGGATTTCTTCGTTGTTCAAGAAGGCACACTAGATACATATAATATTTGAGCCAAGAAGGCATCCAGGCTCATGAGATGCAAAACCAAATCTGTTACCTCTATACCCCCATGCATCAAACATTAGTTCACTAAAATTTAAGATAAAACAAAATCAAAATAGTCAGTACATAAATCAATTATAATAAAAAATCAAAGACAGGCATACAAGCCTATTCAATTTAGTGTATGACAGTGTATAATTTAGGGTATGTGTAGGTATTGTTCAGAGTCTCTTCATGTTTAGTGTGCATATGTTATCCATTTCACAGAAAGAAAAAAATGAATCATAAATAGTGCATGCTACTAACCTTTTTGATATTCAATGTGGAAGGAATTCATACCTTCGACTTAAATTTTTTGAATGTAAAAACACATAATCAGCAAGCAAGGTCTCTTCCTTTGAATATCAGTTGACATACTAGTCATGTGTTCAACAAAAGGTGAACAAAAGCATAAAGACAATTACTTTGCTTTTCTATTAGGCCTCTTCTTGATTCCACGTCCTTTTGGGACAGTAGCATAGTCAAGGCTGCTTTTCACATCCTGTTTCAGTGTATTGCATTCCTTTTGTGCACCATCATGATCATCATTATCAGCCTCTTTGGCACACTTTGCTTGATTGATTGATGTTGGGTCAACCATTAGACAACGAGAATCAGGAATCAGTGTTAAGTTAGGCCCTATTGAATCTTTTGCTTTCATCTTCTTAAGTGGTCCTCTTGTTTCCTTTTGTGTTTCTTTCCCCTACTCTGTCATCACCTCAATAACTTTGTTCCAATATTCTTGATCTTAGCTAGATAGAGGAACTTCATCTTCTTTTGGCAAAAAATCATTGTGCTATGTGGATCCTCATTATCAGAGTCGTGTGGGGAAGAATGTTGTGGGTTTGTTTCACAAAATCCTGAAAACTTATTGATAGCCAACTCCCAAATTTATAAAATAACTTGTTGTTTTGATACTTTTTCGACATATGCCTCATGTAACTCTAGAATTCTGTGCAAGAATGTATGTAGTTCTTAGATTTTGTAACTATCCCCTCAAAATCTTGCTACACACAATAATTGTAATTTCAAAGTTTAAAGTAAAGACCAACACATTTTAAAAGTACTTTTTATAAAATATTGTTCTAGCCTCTAATTCAGCCAAATATTGTTTGGCATGCTCCGATTGCTTGGTAGAATGGAGTTGCACTTCTTCTAACAATATCTGCATTTGTTGATGTACAGTGGTAGTCGAAACTGTCAATAGTGGATCAATGCAACCCCTTCCCAAACCAATACTCTTGTACTCATCATGAATCCTTTTTTTTTTTGGGTTTATCTTTCGTCCATCAAGTAATAGTAGGGAAAAGTCTTTCAACCATTCTTTGTTGCTGAAGACTACCCTATCCAAGTAAAACATTTGATAAAACAAAGAAATTGAATAATAGTTAAAGATACCTAATGTAAAGAAAACAAACTAAACAGGTGCAGTGTCTAATAGAATTGGAATGAATTTTTGTGCCTCTTGCATTTCATCATTCATTTCCTTGAGTCCAAAGCCTACATTGGTACAATGCAAACTCCACAACTAAAGCTATATACACTAAAGACACTTGTATAATATGCTAAATGTTCTAATATACAATGAACATTGTTGAAATATATATTAATCTTTTGAGTGTTCCTTACAGACTAAACATTGTTGTATCACACACTCACACACACACACACACACACACATTAATTTTTTGAGTGTTCCTTACAGACTAAACATTGTTGTATGACACACACACACACACACACACACACACACACACACACACACACACACGCACATAATGTTCTAATTCACCTACATCTTGTTACTATAGAATGAAGTCTAGCATTTTGGAAAGAAAAGGTGTCCCTCCCTATAAATGTCAATCTGACCTCAAGTCCCGTGTAGCCAATTCAAAGTCTTTATCACTGCAATCCTTTCTAAGTTCAACTACATTATGTCCCCTAATTGGTAATGCAAAGGTCAAATGTACATCCATTACAGTTATGAAAATCTCTTTCTTTTTAAGCAAGCATGATTGAACTACATATGGATCAAATTTGTCCAGCAACCATGTGGCAAATTTGTCATGTGTTTTTGAAATGTCAAAATACAAGAAACCTCTAAATCCCATATTTCTTATGGCTTCCTTCTAATCATCATTAACTATTTTACATATGAAAATCTAGTCGGAGTCATTTTTGTAGCTAAGTACTTTTCATAAATCTTCTCATTTTGCGCTCCTTTCTTCTCACTTTTTTATTTTTTCTCCTTCGGTTTTATTGGTTAAATGACTTTCTTTGCCTTTGCTTTTGCTAGCTTTGTTTCTTCTTCCTTTTTCGGCGTCCATTTCCTTTTCTTCCTTAGATTCGCCTTCACCTGCTTCTTCTCCTCATCACTCGCAATTAGGAGTCTTGGAGATCTCCTAACACTTTTATACCCTTCACTATTTGTGACCACTTTGGTGTTGTCTTCCTGATCTTTGCTGCTCTGGATGCCTTTCTCATAATTTAATTGGTCCTCTACATCCTCATGATATGGTTCCAGTCGTGATTCTTCCTTTACATTCTCAATCTAACTTTCAGTAGCTCCAGACCTTCGGGAGGCTGTAATGGTTTTGTGACCTTTGGGTGATGTTATTAGTGTTAGGGTTGTGTCAGAATGTTTTTGAGGAGAGGCTCACATTAAACGGTATCTCCTTTGGTTTGTGTCTCCTTTCCATGATTAGAATGTTTGCTTACGCAAATTAAATTTTTTGTGTCACCTCATTTACCTTGACTAGCTGGTGCTTCATCAGATGGTGTAGTAGTTTTGTGGCCTGTTGGTGACCTTCTTGGGCTTAAAGGTGCCTTCTGCCTCGTTTTGTATAGCAATGTGCTTAAATCCTTTTTGCTTTTGTTGTGCTGTAGAAGATTCATCTCCCATGCTCTCGGAACTGCACAAGATTTATGTTAGATATGTAAATATAATGGTCTTTGAATATGGTGAGTTGATAGTTTAGGTTGCAACTCTAAACTTTTGAATATGGCAAGGTCTATACCTGAAAGGCTTTTTAAAGTATATAGCACTTCCATTTAGATCAACTACAATAGCTTCAACTATCTCATTAAGATCTATTTCATTTTCTTAAGCCTTTGACCTACGAATAGTAATGTCACAGTAAGTAAGGAAAAGTACAATGTATATATACAAAGAATAGCAATGTATTCTTTTATTATTACCAACAAATACATAAGTGTTGTACACTAAACTACACTTAACAGTGTATTCAAAAACTCCAAATTATGTTAAACAACACCATATTTATACCTAAATAACACTAAATTGAGAATTGAAAAACACTAAAGTAAACCATTGGACATCAAATGAAAACACCCAACTTTCTAGTGGACAACACTAAACCTTATACTAAGCAACACCAAATCACTTAAAGCTCAACACCAAACCTTATACTAAACAACACTAAATCACTTAAAGCTCAAAACTAAATTAAATATCCTAAATTAACTCAAATAGCAAACTTTCTAATGGACAACACTAAAACTTATACTAAACAACACCAAATTACTTAAAGCTAAACTAAACCTTTAAACTTGAAACAAGTGCTAGTCCTGTTTAAAACAATTGATCAATAGCCATTAATAGATGGCTACACATGGTGATTCGGGTTAAGAAAAATAAACCACTTTACTATGATTCTGGCCAACTAAGTACATCATATTATGTTTTGAAATAACACTGAATATGATTCTAAAAAGCACTAAATGTTTTAAAAGGCTCCATTAAACTATTATATTATGCTCAACTGACTTCAAGCTACAACAATCAAGCCTAGAACATTATCCCTATGTCCAAATAACACCAAAATTAGATACCAAGCCAACAAATATACTGATGGATGATTAGGAACTATGCCTCCATGAGGCCATGCAATAAGATAACTTAAAACCTAAAACAACACATAATGAAGGAAGTAGCAATTATTATCACTAACAGATGTTCAGGAACTGGAATGACCTTTGTTCATATAAATCTAACTAAAATATCCTCAATTAATAGAAAACATAAAACTTTCTACTGGACAACATTAGACTTTATAGTAAACAACACCAAAATACTTAAAGCTCCACAGTAAACCTGTAAACCTGAGACAAGTGCTATACCTTTTTAAAAGAATTGATCAATAGCCTTTAAAAGATGGCCAAACACATCATATTATGTTAATTCTAATTCACACAATACAAATAAAGTGTATAACATTGAATATATTCTAGAAAACACTAAATGTCTTGAAATACTATTATGTTATGCTTAAACAGACTTCACATTACAACAATCAAACCAAGAGCACTATACCTATGTCCCAAAAAATAGCAATATTCCTTCAGTTGTACAGTAAAGTACCAAACTGTTCTCAATTTCAACACCTATCAATTTTTTGAACGATAAAACTGTTTCAAAAAACCACTGAATTTCTTTAATTGCTAAAACAAACCATGATATCATGCTGGACTTTACCAGACTCAATTTCAAAAAAAACAACATCAATTAAGCACAAATAACACTATAGCTTTCTCCAAACAACACCAAAGTTTCACGAGTTGTACAATGACGTAGTAGACTGTTATGAATTTCAAATACAGTAACACAAATCAACTAAAGCCAACACTGAAACTATTTCTAAATGATGATATTATGCTAAAATTTGCTTCAAACTAGAGAAATCAATGAAACAATAATAAGCTTGCAAAACATTACATCTAACCCTAAATTATTGAAGTTTTTAGTGTTTATGTGTGAAAAATATTTTTGAAGGTAACCGTGCTTATTCATCTTCAAGCTGCCTCTTTTTCTCGTTGATGTGCTCTTTGCTTTCTATTTTGTTACTAATAAGCTCTAATTTGTTGCATTTTGTATCCGAAATCAAAGACTATAGAAGAAAATTTTGTTTAGTAAGATTTTTAAAAAGCATTTGTACTTACTTGGAGTTGCTTTTTGGCCAAATATAAGCTTTAAAATTGTAAAAACTTTGATGAATTGTGTTGAATAGGCTTGATTTCAACTTCAATTTGTGGATTTAAAGGCTTTTCGAAGAAAAATGACGCACATTCGATAGTGGAGAAAGACAGAGAGAGAGAGAGAGAGAGAGAGAGAGTTCAGTTGCAGAGCATACGTGTGATGTGAGGATAGAGAAAGCCAGGAACAGTCTTTTTGTTTTTTGAGTTCTACATTTTTTTTTGGACATGGCATGTTGCTGTGTTTCATTGGTTCTTTTTCCTTAGAGAGAGTCCCATGTGGCAAGGTGTGTACTTTATTCTTGTGTCTGTGGTTGTTCTATATACTAACTGCTATTCACCGCCCTCTAAGGTGATTTGACTAGCCCAACATTTTCCTTTTCTTATAAAATAAATTTTCATCTAATTATCCTCGTATCTTGCAGCTAGAATTTTCTACTTTAATAACAATGATTGATAGAATCATATCTTAATATCGAATCCTAGTCTTCAGCCTAAGTATAAAAACTGTGGACGACTTCTAAGAAGCATTGTCGTGCTTCTCACATGCCAGCTCCCCTCTAGAGCACCAGTGGGCATAACCCTATTGAATAACCTCGAATAGGGGTCAAATATAGTCTTCATATTATCTATACTTATAGTTTTAAAAAATGAGGGAAAAATCTAACTACATACACTGTATATGGAATCACCTATCATATCATAAAACCATAATACCATGTTACACACATATAAATACAAATACAAACATATCTCTCCCCCCCCCCTCTCTCTCTCTCTCTCTCTCTCTATATATATATATATACACACACACACACACACACACACACACACACACACACACACACACA
>JACYFF010019584.1:36362690-36430834 GCA_017589665.1 Selenicereus undatus
GAAAATTTATCAGGTATGCCTTCTTCTCATTGTCTACTTGACAGTGGCCCCTCACATCACATGACAGGTGATTTGTCCTTACTTTCAAATGTTTGTGATATTATTCCATCTTTTGTTGGTTTGTCGGATGGTGATCAAACTCCAGTTGTCAAAGAAGGCACTTGTCAGTTACAACCGCGTTTTGTTATTTCTAATGTTTTATATGTCCCCAGGTTGAAAGTTAATTTACTTTCTATTAGTAAGCTTAGTTCTACCACTCAGTGTATTGTTTCATTTACTGATCGACTGTGTGTATTACAAGACCACATATCGAGGAATCTGATTGGACTGGGTGAACAACGTGGTGGGGTGTATCAGTTTCGGCCTGTGTCAAGTGCATCTACATCAGCTGTTGACTCTTCGAGCAATTATGAATTATGGCATCAACGGTTGGGACATCCATCTAAGCGACCTATGTCTTTACTTTCGGTTAATGGTAATAAGTTGTCATGTTCTACTGCCAAACCTTTATGTGATATTTGTTGTCATGCTAAACAAATTCGTGGTGTGTTTCCTATTAGTCAAAGCCGTGCTACTGAATGTTTTGGTTTAATTCATTGTGATGTATGGGGACCGTATCGTACCTCATCATTGTCTGGTGCTAAGTACTTTCTTACAATTGTTGATGATTATAGTCGTGCAGTCTGGGTGTATTTAATGACTGATAAAGGTGAAACTGCTACTCAACTTAAAAATTTCTGTTGTATGATCCAAACGCAATTCAACCAGTCTATTAAGGTAGTTAGGTCTGATAATGGTACTGAATTCCTGTCTCACACTTTGATTGAGTTTTATAAAGCCAAAGGCATCGTACATCAAACTAGTATAACTGACACACCTTAAAAAAATGGTCGTGTTGAACATAAGCATCGACATATCCTTAATGTAGCATGAGCTTTCATGTTTCAAGCATCATTGCCGATCAAATTTTGGAGTGAGTGTGTAATGGCCGCTGCTCATGTTATCAATCTGGCACCTACCCCTATCTTAAAGGGCCTCACACCTCATGAATGACTATTTTCTGTTTCCCCGAATCTGTCGCACTTACGCGTTCTTGGGTGTATGTGTTATACTCATTATCGTGATACGTCCAAAGACAAATTTGCTCCTCAAAGTCGGCGATGTATATTTTTATGCTATCCTTTTGGTATGAAAGGATGAAAAGTCATGGATCTTGCATCACGGGACGTATTTGTTTCACGAGATGTCTTGTTTGAGGAACACATCTTTCCCTTTAAAACAACAAGGGAGGAAAATTCAGCATCTCCACCACCTCCTTTATTTTAACCTAATGAATTCTATGATGAGTTGCCTGCACCTTCATCGAGTTCTGAGGTGGTTCCAACTCCAGCGCTAGGGGGCGCCCCTACTACTGATCCACCAGTTTCTGAGGTGGTTCCAGACACAGTATTCGAGCTGGCTCCAAACCCAGCTCCTTCTAATCGGAGTCAACGTGTTCGCCGGGCCCTGGCATATCTCTAGGATTTTATATGCCACACAACCCGTCTGATACACCCCCTACATCTACAGCCACTCCAGCCATCAGATCCTCAGGTATGTCGTTACCTTTAGCCCATTATGTTTCTTATGACAAGTTCTCTACCTCTCACCAACAATTTTTGGTTGCTGTTACTGCTGGGGTTGAACCCCAAACTTTTAATGAGGCTATGCAGGATTCCCAATGGTGTCAAGCCATGCAGGCTGAGATTGATGCTTTAGAACGCAATGGCACTTGGGTTATATCTAATCTCCCTCTCGGAAAGAAACCAACTGGCTATAAGTGGGTTTATAAAATCTAACATCACTCTGATGGCTCTATTGAACAGTATAAGGCGCGGCTTGGGCTTCGGGGTGATACTCAGATTGAGGGCTTAGGCTTTGAAGAAACATTTGCTCCTGTCGCAAAGCTTATTAGTATACACACTTTTCTTGTTGTTGTCGTTGTTAAGGGTTGGAAACTTCACCAACTTGATGTTAATAATGCCTTTCTTCATGGTGATCTCATGAAGAAGTATACATGAGACTTCCACCTAGGTATTCTACATCCCAACCTGGGAAAGTGTGTCGTCTTTGCAAGTCCTTATATGGTCTTCGCCAGTCTCCCCGTAATTGGTTTGCCAAGCTTTCTATGGCTCTCCGGTCATATGGTTTTATTCAATCTCATGTTGATCACACTCTATTTACTTACCGTAAGGATGGTGTTTTCTTAGCTGTTCTTGTTTATGTGGATGACATCATTGTTACAGCTAATAACCCCACTACCTGCACCTTATTTAAGAAGTATTTGAATAGTTGTTTTCAGCTCAAAGATTTGGGCCCTTCGAAATACTTCTTGGGAGTAGAGGTGGCTCGAAATCCTTCGGGTTTATTTCTTTCTCAACGCAAGTATACACTGGATCTTTTATTTGAGGCCGGTCTCACTGGTGCTAAGCCTGTTGCCACTCCTATGGAGCAAAACCATCACCTAGCTACTGCTTCAGGTCGATTTCTGAGTGACCCCAGTCGATATCGTCGTCTTGTGGGTCGACTTATTTATTTGTCTTTTACTTGACCTGATTTATCATATGCTATCCACATTCTTACTCAGTTCCTGCATGAACCACGCGAAGAACACTTGGATGCCGCATATCGAGTTCTTCGTTACTTGAAGGGCTCTCCTCGCCAGGGTATTCTTCTTCAATATGGGAGTTCCTTATAGTTATTTTCCTTCTGTGACGCTGATCGGGCTGCTTGTCCTCTTACGCGCCGTTCTCTAATAGTGTACTTTGTACAGCTTGGGAGTTCTTCTGTCTCTTGGAAAACCAAGAAACAACCTACGGTTGCTCGTTCATCAGCCGAAGCCGAGTACCGTGCTACGGCTGTTGCTACGGCTGTTGCTACTTGTGAGCTTACATGGCTGAAATCCTTCTTAGCTTCCCTTGGTGTTTTTCACACACGCCCCATGCGTTTATTTTGTGATAATCAAGCTGCGTTACATATCGCTTCAAACCCTGTTTTCCACAAGCGTACGAAGCATATTGAGATTGACTGCCATTATGTGCGGGAACAGCTATAGGTAGGAAACATTGCTACATCCCATTTGGCAACTACTCAGCAACTTGCAAACATTCTCACTAAAGCGCTCGGAAAGCCTCAGTTTCAATTCCTACTTGGCAAGTTGGGAGTCCTTGACCCGTACTCTCCAACTTGAGGGGGCGTATTGGTGATATTGTGAATATAGCATAGTTGTATATTAGTTGTAATATTTTGTAATGTTCTTTCCATATTTCAAGCCATATGTTTAGCTATCCATCTCCTCGAATAGTTCTATTTCCTTTCTTAGATGACTCTATTGTAATATATTTATCACACCATGACAATGAATCAAATCATTATGCAAATCTCTTATCATCTCATCACTGTGCAAACCATGGGATTTCATATGGATAGGATAAATAGATAACATTCACATTTTAGTTTGTCACAACAAGCTTATTTTGTAAGCTATTAATGTGTGACCAGATAAATGTTTCAGATTTAGATGTCAATAAAAGAGACACAGATTAAGCATACAGACCATCAACCAAGCACTCATCCCAAATAATACAACAAGATAGCTTACTTCTTAGAAATTAAGTGGTCAACTATCACAACTAACAAATGAAAGTTGGAAGTATCTTGATCAGCAGCAATCAATAGCTCATAAAATCGAACGGACAACTAGAGCTTGGTAATGGTTTGGTTCAGATTGACTTATTTAGTAAATTGGTCAATTTTGTGTCAGTCTTACAAATAATTTAGATCTACACGAAATTGAAAAACAATATATTTTCAAGTTAAATAATTAAATCGTGACGACTTCGGGCTGCAATTAGTTCGGTTCGGTTCGTGCCGGTTTCGAATTTTTCTTAGTGACTTTAAATCGTATTCGGGTTGAATTGTGGTATCGGGCAGACTTTCCAAGCTATACGGACAACTACTACATGTTAAAAGCACACTGTTCTTATCGTAATTTGGTCGACACCACGTTCCTGAAAGAAACATCGCGCCAGAAATATTGCAAACTAAGATGCAAAATAATCACGTACAATTGCATTTGCAGCACAATCATAGGGGGAATTTTCTGAGACTAGGGGCAGATTCAAAGTTTCAAACCCCACCTAATTAAAAACTATGGGGGTCTAAGATTTCGGCTTTGTACAATAAAGTAGTGTTGATGATTTGACATAAAGCGTTTGCATAGCGTGGTGCCTTTCAAGATTTGTGAAACCTAAAGCTTTTAGTAAGGCTATAAAATAGGTCAGGTCCGATTGAATTTGTATTTGTATCGAATTTAAATGGATCGAAAAATTCTCGACTTGAACCTAACCCGTTTATTAAACGGGTTGAAAATTTTAATGTGTATCAGTTTATTTTTTAAACGGGTTGACCTGAAATTTACCCATGAACCTATTTAATATAAATGGGTCAGGTTCAGTATATCCAGTTACCCATTTACCCACTTAACATTTCGACTAAAGTATGATTATAAAACATTATGAACAATTCTTTTAAATCCAGTATATCATCACAATACAACCATTGCCTATAATATGCAAGAACCACAACCCCAAAACACAGATCGACTAATTAAACCCTACTTTTTCACAATTTTTCCTAAAAAATAAACAGTAATGAGTAAACAGGTCGACCTATTTAATCTATTTAATTAAACAGGTTAAATAGATATTTTTTCATGTCAAAATTTTCAACGTAAATATCACCCAATTAATTAAACGGGTTAAATATATCAATTCATTTAATAAAATGAGTTAAAAATCTTTATCCAAACCTACTTAATTTCGTGTTCTCTTTGAATTGATAATCGTATCGAATTAGCTTGTAATAGCCTTAGCTTTTAGACCTGCCCTTCTTCCCCCACCGTACACGACTCGCCTATTTATCTTTCCTCTCTGGCAATATAATCTGGTACTAGTAATACATTTCTGATCAGTTCCAGACTTTGGATGACCCCTGTGGATATCTGGAAGTAACACTAATGCGATCTTAACAAGGACGTTGCCTCGTAAACATCACCGTTCTGTTTCGGTGTTAAAAGTCTTCGAATATGTTCCATCTGCGCATACAAAAACATCACTTCGCTTTTATCTCAGTTTCCTTTTTTGTGTTTTTTTTTTTTTTTGGCTCGATTTAAAAGTGCAGTGACTCTTACTGGAACTCTATCTCAGAGAGACATAACAAGACTTGGAGGCCTAGGGGGAAATCCCAAGCGTAAGGGATTTCATTTTGTTGGTAAATTAAAAACGTACCTTTAGGAGTGTGAAAACATAGGATTCTGTTGTTTGATAATTGCCCACAAGAGTTGAAGTCTAGAGGCTGCTACTAGAGTCATTGTGAAATTTGTGCTCGAAATTAGAACTTGAATCTTGATAGGGCTATCGTGAGAGAGGGAAAAGAGATTTGGGAGCTATTGTTTAGGCTTTGCAACTACTACTTAATTAGGTCCCTAAACCCCCTATATAGAGACGTAGGGTCCTAATAGATGTCCACGCTTAGGTGCCAACGGTGACCATTTAGCCCCATTTAATTAGGGTCGGCCAATAGTTGCCACTTTGCCACGTAAGCTGCAAGTCACATATCTCCCCACGAATCACAACCCTTCATGCTTCATACCAGGAATGGAGTGTCTGATTAGAAACTAACCTGTAGTGTTATATTAAGTTAGCATCTAATTAGCATAACATTTTCACGTAACACGATACCCCAAAATCATCCGAACGTCATCGGTAGCATACCTAGTCCTTTTATGCTATCTAATATATCATATGATTATGTAATCAGTATAATCGCCCTAGGGGATATGGTGAAAATGGAGAAGTGTTTCCTTAAATACTCATGATATTTCACCTTAGCTTGACTGTTTCCCTGACGTGCTCTTGTTGAACAATATACATCTTGGCCCTTAAGAGACACATTAAAGTAGCATCATCAACCTTCGATTTCATATCATAACTTTAAGTCATCGAAGGGCCATCACTCATAGGGTCACATAGTGACAAAAGATCAAGAAGTCAATTGTCACTCCCTGTATAGATCGTCTTATGAGCACACACATAATGAAATGTATGTCATCGCATTACTCCCATTCACCTAGGCATGTCACTCTAGTTTACCTAAAAATCTGACCTAAGCCACTAGATCAATGTACTTAATGTTAATCTGGACATTCAAGATTTGACTTTTAGGCTTCAATATGAAATATGATATTTCAAATTTGACTCCCTCGAGTCTTATCCTTAACTTATTAAGGCAACAATATTCTATTATTCATATAGTGCTAACATGATGAATCACTATTACGCACCGAATGTTAATATGATTCAATCTCATCCAACCCGCCACTCAAGCGTTAAGGCGATTGCTACTGCGACTAGGCTAATAAGAGGCCTGTGATACCTAACATGCAACAAACCGTGAACATTTAGAAAAAGAATAATCAATATTTATTACATAAATGTTCATTACAAAAGAAGCATGTCCATCACATAACAAAATACATCCATAAACTAAGCCTTATGAAGTCCTGAGCTCAACATATGAGCTTAACAAGTATATATAGGAATGAACTTGGACAACAGATCAGTAATCATCTTGTTAGTGGATGTAATCTTAGTGGAAACCTTATTTGTCTTTATGGCATGTCACACAAAGTGACATTGGTTCTTGATATGTTGGTCTTCTAATGAAACTTTGGATCCCTAACGAACTAGAAGGTAGTAGTGCTACCACGCAACATCTCAATAGGATCATCAACTCTAGGTGTAAGATGAAGATCCTAAAAGAAACTTCTAAGCCACATTGCCTCCTCATTGGCAATGCTATAGGTGACATGTTGTACCGCCATAGTCGACAGAGCTATGCAGTCTTACTTCTTATTGCACCATGATGTGGCTCTCCCACCAACGGTGAAGATATATTGTGAGGTTGATGTAGACTCATACCAATCAACACCCCAATCAGCATATGAATATCATCCCACCTTGAGGCCCTACCCCTGATAGGAAAGGACCAAGTTGGTAGTGCCACGAAGATAGTGCATTATCAACTTGACAGCTTGCTAATGAGAAGGTCTTAGGTTAATTTGGTAATGACTTACCAAACCAACTACAAAGCAAATATTAGGTCGTGTACATAACGTTACACACAATAAGGTTCCTATGGCACTAGCATAGGGGATATTGCTCATTTTCTCTTTTTAGTCATCTGCTTTAGGGCATTGGTTAAGACTTAAGGTCAGACCCTTCTGAATTGGAGTGTCTGCGGGCTCGAAATTATGCATTTGAAAACATTTCTAGACCTTTTTAATATATGCTTCCCAACCCCCACACCTGATAGCAAAGGGCAAAGTTGGCAGTGCCACAAAGATGGTGCATCATTCTCTTGACAGCTTGCTAATGAGCAGGTCTTGGGTTACTTTGGTAATGACTTACCAAACCAACCACAAAGCAAATGCCAGGTCGTGTACATAACGTGACACATAATAAGCTTCCTATGACACTAGCATAGGGGACATTGCTCATTTTCTCTTATTTTCTCCTTCTAGTCGTTTGCTTTAGGGCATTGGTCAGGACTCAAGGTCAAACCCTTCTCAATTGGAGTGTCTACGAGCTTGAAATTATGTATCCGAAAACACTTTAAGACCTTTTTAATGTATGCTTCCTGGCACATACCTTGGAGCTTCTTGGAATGGTTTCTGACTATTTCCATACGTAGCTTCACCCATGTCCTTCATCTCAAAGACAAAGGAGAACCACTTAGTAGCTTCGATCATCTCTATGTTGTTCCTAGCCATAGGTATGTGATCAACATGCAAGATCAGAAGCATAATTCCCCCACGTATTCTCTTGAGATATACACAATGGTCGTCTTAAACCACAAATAAACTAAACAAAGTAATGGCTTCCTGGAATCTAAGGTATCAAGATTTAGAAGATTGTTTAAGACCATATATAAATCTTTTAAGAACACACATTTGGTCCTCTGAACCCTTTAATACAAAACTAATGGGTTGACCCATACAGATCTCTTCCTCAAGGTTGTCATTGAAAAAAGCAATCTTCACGTCCAAGTGAAACAACTCTAAGTCCAATTGGGCAATCAGAGCTAGAAGTAGCTTAATGGAGGCAAATATCACCACAGAAGAAAGTCTCTTCGTAGTCTAAACCCTCAATTGTGGTAAAGTATTTCGCCACTAGACAGGCCTTGAACTTCACTACAAAAAAGGTTGCTTCCCTCTACATTTAATTTAGCTAATAACCACACTTATAAGTGTAGAAATAGCAGTTGCCCACACTTAGGCTAAATGTGGGGAAGTTAAGTGTGTGGAAGTGTTCTCCACACTTAATGAAAATGCGGATAGGGCTATATTTCCCACACTTATAAATGCAGAGTAAGTACTAATTGCCCACAATTTATGTGTGGCAATTTTACGCTATGCCCACTCTGGAATATGCGAGAAGTCATAATTTTCCCCACACTTAAAAGTGTTACTAGAGTCGTTTTAGTTTTTTAAAAAATAATATTGGTAATTAATATAAAACTTATTAAGTTAAAAATAGAGCAATTGTATACAATTGTTCTTTTTTTTTTAATTAAGAAGTTTTATACTAATTACCAGCGCACATCACCTGGCATAAATGAATAAATTAACAAACGAACAAATTGAAATAGATCAAACATCAATTAAACAAATTGCACATTAGTGCCTGAAAAAAAAATTGTGGACACAACAACATAGACTAAGGTAATCAAAACTAAATATTCTTGCATTGTTTTGAATCCATTCTGCTAATTTTTTTGCTGTAGGTAGCTGATTGAACATTTTATTGCTCTATATACTACCTAAAACTATACTTTGAAAACATGATTAATATCCAAGAATATGTAAAAAAATCTCCATCTTCGTTTTCTTCACTGAGAGATGTTAACTCCAGAAATGCAAACTGTTAGACAATTGAAACACACAAAAAATGAATTATTAGAAAAAATAATCAAAGAGATTAACTAATCAGATGTTGATGCTCTAGCCTCTAGGTGTTTCATCCTATTGATTGGATATGTTAATACCGAGGCTTTCTAAATTTCAATTATAGCAATCAAACAAAGAACTGAGCTACACATAATAACGAACCCACCTTTGATAGGAAAGTAGGATTAATAGGAGCAATAGCAATCTTGGAAGGAAGCAGTCTGACAGGGTAATATCCAAGCATTGTACCGAAATTTGTGCCCAACAGGGTTAAAGCATTCTTAGCACCATTTGCCAAGATGTGAGAGAGCAAAGTGTAAGATATCAACATAGTGATCATAACACCAAACACAAGCTCCAATTGATTAGCAATATGTCATTTGAGGGAGCTTCTTTCTTTTTGGGGGGGGGGGGATTGTTAGGTTTACCTTCATCAGTAAACTTGATGAAAGCAAAGGGTAGAATGGAATTTGGATCACCACAAACACGACAATCAACAAGCTAGAACTCCAACAATCAAAGCATTTCAGTAATACACACTCCTGAAACAACTAAACATAAGCTCAACAAAAGAAACCACTAAACCATACGCTGCATTACTTGTCATATTGGAAACATCCAAATTCCCCAGGAATACACAAATACCAAATGAAAGCTAAATAGAATCCATTTAGTACTTGTTGATCAATGTCTGAAACATATACAGTCCTGCTGATCACCTCTTCCCGCTATCACTGGACCATGATGAGTACCCTCCATAGTGACCTACGTAGCCAACAATGCACACAAGACTTAAACAGTGGCATCCTTACACAGTTAACAATAGCAAACACAATTGACATACTTCATTTCCTCTCTTTAGAGAAATATGTGATAGCATTGTTGTAAAAAGCTTGAATGTCAATACCAACCTCAAATTTAGGAATTAAATTTCGAGACTCGATAATTTTTTTCAGGAGCCGAATCGAAGGACCCATTCTAGGATCAGGTGGTGCAGCCCATCCTGGCATGCCTCCTTGTGGAGGCTCCTCCCGTTCTTTTAAATGTGGCACCCCTATTCACCATTTCCAAAGAACATACATTAATAACAATGATTCACAATCAAAATACAAGTATAAGGTTACTTGAAACCAGGATATTTAATGAATTTACACCCCATCAGCACACCAAATGTCTACAACTAAAAACAGATGGATCCAAAAGTGTCCAATACACGGAAGGTGCATAGCCAGTAAACTTAGTTATTTCTGAAAATTTTGTTTGTTCGGTTAGAATGAGGTCCAAAAGCAGATGCCGAGATTGCACCATCAGGTTCTGAAAACATGCAATTGAGTTGAAATGAAAAATCTAAGTAACCTGGCATATTGATACTTGCCTATTTCACCAATTTCCCCGCAAAATTCATAGGCACATTCAATAACCTAACATTCTAACTGAAAGAACCATAAGCTAACAGTGAGACTCACACACCAAAAAAACTAAAAAGGGCATCACAATTGCATCAGACACAAGATTAAAGCTGTAATGTCGCAATTCCTCATTTTTAAAAAAAAAACCCATTACCAAAATACAATCAAAATTACAAAATCAATTGATTGCATGCCCAAATTCACATTCATCAGAAACCCAGAAACAAAAAATGTAATAAGTAATTGAGCAAAGATAGAAAAGAGGAGAACCTGGAAAGAAGGACCAGGAGACCAGGCGACCATGGACAAAAGAGCAGAGGTAGGGTCGGACGACGTCGGATCAGTCGTCATCGATACCACTAAAGTCACCATCTTTTGCAGCAAAAGTAGCAGAGAGAATCTACATTTGTGTGCAATTTTGTGAGAGAGTTGAATGGCGATGGTGCAAATGGTTTTTGATAGTCGTGGGAAATTCAGCGTCATCATTGCTATGTTACCTCTGAGATGATCGGTTTTTTAGTGAAAAAATAGGGAGATGATTGGTTTCAAAACCCTAGCTTCGCACCCCACCTCGCGTGACACTAGGCACCCAAGTTCGGATCAAAGTATGCATGTCCTCAAAAAAGAAAAAATTAGACCTCAAGGGTTCCAATGCTCCCCTTAATTGTCATTCAGGTTGAGATTAAGGCGTCAAAAGACCTTTTCTAGTCTTCTGCCAGACTATAATGATAGAATATATGGGCCTCTTCATGTAATGTTTTGATCTCCCATCAAGTTGGACATTGTGAAGGAGAGATAACGAGGGAGCAATAACATGATTCAAAGCATTCAAGTATGAACTATAACACTGTTGGAAGGTGTGGAATCAACATATCATCGGTTTAATAAGTTAACTAAGCCTGCAAGTTCTGAAACCACTTATTACCCACTCATTCAATCACAAAAATAGATCATAAAATAATTCCCCTTCCAATTATAATCCTTGCAATATAATCAATAAATTTATCATCTAACATCACCTATTATAGTGTCAGGACAAAGAAGATGACAGTCAATAGACTTATCACTAACATCATTGTCCAATCTAATGAAAAATTTGCTAGAATGCAGTATCCTGCTCTTAAAGACAACAAAACAAAGATAATAGACATTAATTTTAATGAAATAACTAGAACAGGGGAAGGGTGAACAGAGCTTAGGGCTTCCTTACTCTACAGCTCAATCCAGCTTCAAGCTCCATTCATGGTTGTTATCCACATTCATCCAAACCAAAAACAAACTAAAATCAGGAGCAAGGGAAAAGGTTAAGGCATCTTCCTAGTTGAGAACCCAGATTAGTTTTTTGAACACAACCAGAAACAGAGAAAAACACTGAGTAATCGAGTAGTAGAGCAACACCAAGTCCAAATCGTGCAACAAACAAACAGAGAAGAAACAGAGCATCAGAGCATAAGCAACAGAGAAGCTGAATAGGGGATGGGGAATTCGAAGTTAGTCGAGAGCAACCCATAACCCAAAACAGCCTAATACAAGCTGAAATTCATCAAAACTCCTCCAAATCAAAGCAAAAAAATTCGATCATATGAAATTGAAGGTTAGAGAACGGATCTAAAATTCGAAATCAAAGTCAAAATACCGAAAAGTGAGCCCTAAAATTTGTAAGACGAAACTTTAAATTCAACCCTAAAATTTAAAAAGTGAAATTAAACTAACAAGAAACCCTAAATTTAGCCTGAAAAACTTAAATGAAAACCTAATAATACCCAGATTCCCCAATTACCTCACCCAAACGCCGTTGCCTTTGATTCATACCCGAATTAGCTCGAAATCAGCCCTTGGTGTGGAATGGTGTGGATGATTGCTAGCTGATGAAGATAGTGGAGTGAAAGAGGGTGATTGTGGTGATGGGGGTGTTGATGATGGTGGTGACATGGAGTGAGTTCGAGAGAGATAGAGAGATGGCGAAGAGAGAGAAAATACGAAGGCTAGGGGTCGGGGTTTCTGGTTTCTGGTTTCTTTTCACCGAGGGAGAGGAGAAAGACATGAGGAGAT
Organism: Selenicereus undatus; assembly: GCA_017589665.1. Lineage (NCBI taxonomy): Eukaryota > Viridiplantae > Streptophyta > Magnoliopsida > Caryophyllales > Cactaceae > Selenicereus > Selenicereus undatus. The sequence goes on from JACYFF010019584.1 coordinate 36,375,198, forward strand.
AAGTGAAAGAGAGGGAAGGGGGGTAGGCACGTGCCCAGCATGTGAGGGAACTATAAATTTGGTTTTCTTTTTTTTTTTGCCTTTTGAAGTGTAGAAGGAAATTTATGGATTCCCCACACTTATGAAGTAAATAGCTGAAAAGTTCCTGATTTTTCCTCCCACACTTCCTCTAGTGTAGCTAGATAAGTGTGGGCATATGCATCATTTTTTGTAGTGCTTGTCAATTGATCCATCTAGCTAATGTTTTATCTTAAGAACCTACTTGTTTCGAATAGACTTACATTGAAGTGGAAGATCAACAAGTTCTCAAACGTTGTTTCTTGGCATTAGGTCCATGTCATCCCTCATGGCATCCATCCACTCTTTGTGATTTGGTGAATCAACTCCTCTTGAAAAGAGGTAAGCTCCTCTACTTCCAAAGGAGTGCATTGGAATATTTTCTATTTGATTTGAAAAATCATCGATGAATTCTTTCATGCTCACTCCTTCAAATCGTAGGACCTTCATCAGTTGTCTGCCTAAATGAAGAGTCCATTCCCCTTTGTCTAAGACCTATGGGTTTCTTAGTATGTAGATAATCACTTCAGCTATCTCTTTGAGATATATGATCCTGAATATATGAACTAACTGCATGTTCAAGACCATGAGATTGAGGACGAACTTCATTCTCCTAAGTACACAAGCATCCCTCATTTTGGTTGAACAGGGAAGGTGTACAATTCTCACTGACTCGGTGAGAACTCAATTCCTCCCCCTCATTGAGAGATGGTTGAATGTCTGGTTGTAACTGATACAGTTTAACGCCCTTTTTTTTCAACAATGCTTGAGAACTCATCCTCAAGAAAACCCACTATCAGAATTGATTTCTGGCATGCCACCATTTGGATGTTCCCTGTACATCAGATACCCTTTGGAATGTTCAGGAAGTCTTATAAACACCATCTTGGTAGCTCTCAGACTAAGCTCCCTATGTTTGTGAGTTGGGTTATGCACATAGCAAATTGAACCCCATAGGCATAAGTGATCTAAGCATGGATTTTTACCAAACCATACCTCATATGGTGTGGCACATACACTCTTACATGGCACACAATAAGGTATCAAATGTGAATCCTCCTAAAAACTAATTGGGAGGTTAGTATGTGCCATCACTGACTTGACCATGCCAAGAAATGTCCGATTCTATGCTCTGTAACACTGTTCTATTGTGGAGTGCGTTGAATCATTAGATGTCTTTGCATACCTTTTTCCTCCAGAACTCTTTAAACATATCAGAGAGATATTCATGACTTCAATTGGTCCAACAGGTTTTAACTTTTCATTCCAATTAAGTCTCTACTTCCGCTCCAAAGCATTTGAACACATCAAGTGCCTCATAGCAGTAAGATAATATGTACATGTACCCATATCATGAACAATCGTCTATAAGACTAATGACATATATAGCCCTATGACATGCTTTCACATTCATAGGTCCATAGATGTCATAGTGGATTAATTCTAAGGACTTGATGCCCTCAAAGCCATACCAAAAGGCTTAATGATTGCTTTGTTAGCTAGACATGGCTCACATCTAGGCAATTTAACTCTAGTGAGTCAACCTAAAAGACTCTCTTTAGCTAGCCTAGTCATTCTATCCTGACCCATATGGCCAAATCAAACGTAGAACTTAATAGATTCAAAATTAGAGTCAAAATATAAGATAAAAGTAGAAGATCTATTACTACAATTTTCATTCAAATCCAAAACAATCAAATCTCCTTTCAAAGTTGCATTGCCAAAAAAATTGCCATTGTAAAAGATGTCTAAACCATCAGGCTGAAAACCAAAAGAAAAGCTTTATCTCATTAAAAACACAAATGACACGAGGAAAAATAGCACCCAAAGTGCACATAAAGTATCATGAAGGAGCAACTTGTTTCCTCCACTAAGTTTAAGCTGGTATGTTATACACAAAGGACATCTTTCGCACTATTGTTTCCTAATTCGATAGTTCGTGAAGTCATTGGGTAGCAATGGAATTCCATAAATCCAGCTTTATGCTGAACTATGTGCTTGGTGGAAACAAATGAATGGGAACACACATAAAATTTAGGAGTGTCATTGAAAAGAGGAACCTTAGTTGGGTTAGGACAATCATCAGCGAAATCTCCCTTCCTCCCACAGTTACAGTACTTCACATGTACCATATTCTTCTCTCCACTTGTAATAGCCTGAACCTAAAACAAGCTAATTACCTTGGTTTATCACCATTTAAATTAATCAAGTAGAGTGTCACATTTCAATTTAGCATTTGATATGTTTATGTGATTACATGTTGAGAAGACGAACTAGCCTCAAAATAAAATTTAATTACTCTCTGTAATAAATCATTTAAAACTTACAAATTAATAAATAAAAATTAGCAAATTTATAAAGATGGGTAAAAGTTATCGTTTTCATGGAACATATATTTGTCCAATTTGCTCACCTAGATGAAATAAGTAAAATCGTGATGCTAATTGGACTTGTTAATTCGGGTGGACAAGCTAAATACGGGTCAATGTGCTTGGGTTCGAGTAAGATCAAAATAAATGTAAAGAACATACTAATTAATATGAATGGAATTTATACTTTTCTTCCAAATAAATCATGAGGACATTAGTAATAGCATAGCCTAAATGTTAGCCCTAATTATAGCCCAAAGATTTATTAGTTAAGAAAAGAAAGTAAAATAATAAAATAAAACAAGGGAAGCATGGTGAAATATCTAGAAATTAAGGAGAAACATTGTATCAAATTAACTTTAAGTAAAATTAAATCAGCCCCTTTTTTAAGCCCAGCAACATCCCCCCAATCTCTCCCTACACTGCAACCCGCCTGACCTTGCCCATGCTGCAGCCCCTTCCCTGTTCTTGCTCCAGCCATACCCCAACTGCTAACGCACTGTCCCAGCCAGTGTCGCCAGGCACGAGCACATCCTCTCCTTTCTCACATTTCCAATGCATTACCCTATTTTATTAGCTTTCATCACTTAATTTCTTAATTTAGTTGATATTTTTGAATGTAGTTAAGAAACAATTTTTGTGAATCTATAGTTTATTATTGAAATTTTGAGGATTTGAAGCGAGGGGGTGAAGTGGGTGTTCATGGTGGAATTGGGCCTTGGGGTGTAGTTTATGTGGTTGTGCCATAAAGCTTGGTTTGGTGGAAATGTAAGGAATGTTTTATATGCTGAATGAAAATTTACGTGTTTTGGTGTGTGGGAGTTATATGTTGCCTTGAAGAGGTTGAGGGGGAGTTGAGGTTGAAGAGATGGAGGGAAATGTAATTATGGGAGGATTTCTTGTGAAATAAATCATTTAATGTAAATCTTAAAATTTATTTGAGAAATTGAATGTGTTTCCATGTGAGAATTTAATGGAAATGTTATTTTGGTGATTTTAAAACAAATTAAATTTAACATGAATATTGATGGTTAATTTGGAGGGATTGAATGAATTTTACTGTGCAAATTTGGGTGGTAGTATCAATCAAAAGTAATAGTGGAGTTTGATTCTTGTGACTTAGCTAAAATTGTGAGATTAATGGGTTGGAAATAGTGTTAAAGAGTAATTAGGTGTCTTGTAATTCAAAGAGAGGAACAAAGATTGATTCATGTTTGAATGATGGAGAATGATATATGTACTTATGACCCAAAACAGCTAAAAAGAAATGAAACTCCATTTGAAGCCTAAAAGAGTAAAAGTCTTTTCAATTTGGATACGGAAACACAATTTGACACTGGGAATCAATTTAGAACCCTAAGTCAAGCTTAGTACCCAAAACGTCGTCATGGATAAATCACCCAAACCAATAATAATACTTTCAAAATAATCATAATAACAATGAAAATGAAATTTATAATGATAACAAGTATAACAACTAATATTAATAATAATGATGACAATAATAGTTATACTGGTGATGATAATATCAATAACAAGAAAGATAACTACATTAGCCCCTATAATAGTAAAAACAACATCAAAATTATTGATGACAATAATAACGATAAAAACAAAAAGAACGCATGATATAACTATGAAAACAAAATCAATTTGTGTGCTTAAACAAATAATCGTAATGCTTTTATAATTAAAGAAAAGTACCAAGGGAAACTGTGAGTTATTTTCTATGATTTGAATTAAGAAAAATTATTATTTGAAACTTCACAAACCATAAAATATATACAACCAAAAAATATATAAATTTGGAGCAGAAACAAGTCTATTGTCGTTGCCATCAAGCCATAAACAAGCATTTTATATGCGGGGAAGAGTTTTTTTTTTTTTTGAATTCAAACACGTTTATCATTTGTGGTCTTTGAAAACTCACATGTTTTCTCAAAACTATATAAATTTCATATGACATGCATACAATAAATCAGTTTGAAATAATATTTTGTTACCTAATTAAATCGCCCCATTATTTATCAAGCATCAGGGCTTACACCCCTCAATTCACTTGCGTAGCGTCAGCTTAGGCTTCCCGGTCGGCCTAGGATGTGTACATCTATCCCAATGATTACCTCATATGTCAACAGAGGTTTCACTTCTAGATAACCTCCGGTGAGATAGTTTATTTAAATTCTCACTCTTTCGTGTTTCAAACTAAAATGGACTGAAATGCATACGACTAACTAAATTGTTCTAAAAACTTCTTTTACATTATAGGGATAAATGTACTGAGTCTCGTCTCATTCCTTAAATATTTTTTGCGTTTTTCATTTTTGATGAGGAATCAAGGAGCAATCCTCTCCCTAACCAGCCAAAAAAAGTAAGGCTCCATGCCTTTTGCTGTTTGATGTCATTAGATTACCACAGTTGACTTTAGCAAAGCATGAAGACTTGATGGAGCTTAAAGGTTGGGTTATACGTTGAATAAGCGTGCCTACTGTGGAGTATTAGTAGACAATTAATCTAGTTGTATCTATTTATATTAAAATTAAATAGTAGGTTAGAGTTTTCTTGAATGCTTTCAGTCTATTGGAGATTCGTAAATGCAAAAGTGTTTCAGTCAAGGTCGTGTGGTTGTTATATAGCCTTGTCTATCTTAGGACGACAGTAATGCCTCGAGTCCTTGAGATTTAGATGCAAACATGCTCTTAACACTACCAAAAAAAGTCCATATAACGGCAGAATCAGCGATGAAAAAGGGCATAATAGCGACGAAATTTTGATTTCAACGACGGAATGGGCGACGCAAGAGGGTTGTCAGTTTTTCACTCGTTGTTAACTACCTGGCGACGGAATTTCAAAATTCCGTCGCCACTAGCGATGGACTCAGCGACAGACACATCGATAGCCTGAGTTTTGGCGAGGGATAAAAAGGCGGGAAGTCAACGACATAATATATAATCTGTCGCCATTAGCGACAGAAACAGAGACAGAATTTCCATCGCTAATGGCGACGGAACAAAATTTTCGTCGCTAGCTTCTGAGTTACAAAAACAAAACCTTGGTTTCCGTTGCCAATCGTGGCTACGTTTGTAATTTTTTTTAATAAAATGCTAATTTTCTGTCGTATTCCTCAGTACATACATTTAAATCCCCGCAAGAAATTTACAAAGAGCATTCACTCCATGAGCATCCTATGGCTTCAAGTATGGCTTCATTCAAAGCGTTCTCAACAATTTTCAAACCACAAACAGGTGGAATATCACATACAACGCGAAATAGTTTCCAATTACACTTGACAACAAAAAAAACACTAGAAATCAACAGTTTTCAATTCACAAACCACAAATCCCACACAAAGGGTATATATCACAAACCACAAATTTGAAACAAACCACAAGTTACTCGTTATTCCAAGTGAAATTAAGTAAGAAGACAAGGGAGAAGCAAACATTAAGAGGAGGGGAATTAAGTAAGCACCAAGAGGAAGGAGAAGCGAGCACCAAGCCACGAGAAGCATCAAGAAGCAAGGAGGAGAACCACCAACTGGGGGAAGTCGCAAGCTACTCAATCACCAAGGTAAGGATCATCATCCTCATGATCCTCATCCTCATTATGTTGTGGATGATGAGCAAAGGTTGGTTGAGATTCCGAGCCAGAAGCTTATTGCATTTGCAAAAAAACTTGCGATCGCTGATCGATGCTCATATGTGCTGGCTCAATTCCTGGTTGCTTTGGGTGAGCATTTTGTTGGATTCCTCTAGTTACGTACATCTCTCCATAAGCAACCGGTAACTTTCAGCTTGTGAAGTTAGCTCACCCCCCAAGTTGGTTACTGTACCCCTTAAATTATTCAGCTCTTGTTGCGATAGCATATAACCTGTACCTGCTGATAGCCATTTATGTGGAGTATGCATTAGTATAACAATTAAATAAACTTATCGTATAACCATGTTGATTGAAATTTTAATATTAAAACTATACCAGCCCATTAAGTGCGACTGAGGTGATAGGATTTCTTAATGTTGACAGCCTAATCGCCAATGCCACAAATACAGCCTTTTTTGTTCATGTGTCTTCACCGACAACTCATTTGGGTTTGGAAGTGTTTGGGATGGATCTTTAGAATTGCCAGCCCCATTCCCTTAAGAGTTTATTGCATTTTGAAATTCTCGTTCAAAGGATTCCTACAATATCACAACATTTGCAAAAAAATCATATAGATTACACTTAATAAAATTAAAGTATAGGAGTCCAGTTCGAGCTACTAATAAAGATTGAGAATTGAGAGTAGCTTACGTATGTTTGTTGTGATTTCTTATCAACCCAAGGGCCATCTTCTTTGCCATGGAGTTTGTGAGTGCGGATGAATAATTCAACAATTGTGGGATCCGTCCCAAGTTGTCCCCTCTACGTGCTAAATAAAATTATAAAAAATACATGCCAAAGCACATTCAAAGTGGCATAAAGTATTAAAATTAAAATTGTAAGAAGCAAAGTTCATTACTAGACGCCTCATATGCTCATGTATGGGGATCGAGCCACAGATGTGGAGAGATAGGCCACAACGTTCAGGAGTACCTAGTCAAATCTTTGGGGCTGTTTCACGAAATTTCTTATACGCTTCGATTGCCCAGTATTGTTGGAGTCCCTCCCATTGAGCATCACCAAGCCAAAAAGACTTCTTGTTGTGCTTCCGTGCTTTGCTAAGGAAGTCTCTCAATCGTGCATTGCCTCTATTTTCAAAAAAATTTCTCATACAGTCCTCATAGATTGGATCCTAAGTAAACCAATTCTACAATTACAAAGACAACGAACACATCAAATAACACAATAAAAATTTATTAGGTTCACGCAAAGTGTTAATATGTAGTGACTTTAGTTACCTTGAACTCTCCAAACCACAAATCCTATACAGGTTTGGGCACTTTACCCCAAGAAGGCCAAGCTCCATCATATTTGCTTTGAACTATAAGAGAAATCCTACTAACAACACTTTCATTTAGGAGAAACCTAATTAAACAAAACACATCAAATTGATTAGTTGTTAAGTAGCATACTTGAAGTTCAAAATATATAACAATTGAAGACTTACCTGTTACCACCTGGCACAATATAAGTCTTTGTTCGAGTGCTCCCATGACTAGATTGTGCTTCACTACCTCTAGTTACAAGGTTTTCTTGGGACTAGTTTGAGTTAGGGTCAATAGGTTAAAGAGTAGGCTGCACAGGGTTAAGAAAAGGGGGGTTCAGTGGAATGTTATAGGCAAATTGATTGTACATAGTTGTCTGGTTGGAAATATATGAGGTTGAATGATGGAAAGCCCCAAACTAAGATGGGATTGGTCCTGAAAGACTTGGCATGTAAGCAACCATTATTGCTCTTGGCTGAAATATGGTCTGAGGTGCCGGGGGGAAAGTTGATCAATGTCCGTTGTAGTACAATCTGTGGCACAGCTCCTACGCCCTCGTCCTCTACCTCGAGTAGGGGCCTTACCTCGACGAGAAGTGGAATCCATACCTGAAATAGTTGACAACAAATGTAAGTACAAATATACAGCAATTGCACATATCAACCATTTACATGGATAATATAATAGGTAGATAATTGATATTTTCAAAATTTATTCATACAATAAAAGGAAAGTCACAACCAATAGTTTTCCAAGTAAGTACTAAAATACATAATAATTCATAAGCACTCAATCATCTGCATCATCATCATCGTCAAAATTTCAAGGGGAAGGTTATAAGGTATAACTACCACCGGCCAAATGGAGTAAGATCTTGAAGGCAAAATATAAGGATTAAATCCATCAGCACATAAGCCAAGCCTCAGATTTTGAGGCTATGCAGCAAAATCAGGTTACTTGTTATCGAAATATTTCCATGCTGCCCTATCTGATGGATGACATATAACACTGCCCTCACGTCGATGTTCATAATGCCATCTCATGTGCTTTGCAGTACTTCTTGATGCATACAATCTCTGAAGTCGAGGTTTTAATTCCAAGTAATGCATCCTTGGGTATGGCAATGGATTTTGATTCCTTTGCTGTGACCTTTGCCTCTTCCATCTTGAATGCCCAAAAAACTTACATGCATGCAAGTTTGCATCCTCCTTAAAGAATAGCATGCAACCTTTATGGCAACAGTCAATGTGTACTGTATTGTTGCTGAGATCTTTAACAACCTTCTTCTTTTGTCCATAGTTATTTGGCACACAGTTGTTAGGTGGACACATCTCCTTCATTAGTTGAACAATTTCATTGAAACAATTTTGTGGCATGTTATAATTAGATTTGATATTGAAGAGTCTCACAACAGTAGAGAGCTCACTGTGGGTGGAAAAACCATCGTATAAGGGTTGTTGAGTAGATTGAACCATATTATAAAATGGTTCTTGGCAAGTGCTTGACTCCTCCTGTCTTACATTTTGATTTGCCATTATAGCATCACCAACCATGTACTCCATATGGTCTGCGTAGGATTCATTGTAGTCATTATTAATATAACTTGAATCTCCAGCTTCGGAAATTTCACTATTTAAATACCCAAAATCATATTACTGAGACTCTACTTCTCCATGACTTATCCAAAACCAATACCCTGTCATGAAACCCTTATACATAGGGTGCATCTTGACCTCATCGGGTGTTAAGTACACCCTATTTCTGCATTTAGCACATGGACATTCATACTTTCTCTCATTCAAAAACTCTGTCTGCCTACGTGCAAATTAATCACATTGATTTACTCCATTTTAAAATTCTTGCGTACAACCAGTACGATAAGGCAATAATCTATTATACATCCACCTACAATGTGGAGAACCATTCATATTCTCCTCAAACAACAATAACCACATAAGTTAATGGATAAGAATTGATTTTAATTTAAGTAATAACTATATAAATTACTCAATTATTTATTACATATATTTTAATACTTAAAGACAACATTAATTAATCCACAAAAACACATATGATTACATCCATTTGTATATATATAATATTAGAAACTTGGATTATATAAGTTATCTTATATTCTTGTGAATTTCACAAAAATAATAATCCATCCAAACTTATAAATTAAACTTCTGCATAATTCATCCAAACTACTTTCACAAAACTAATAATTCACAAACATACTTATATAAAATGGAATAATTTTATACATTTACCTATAAATTTCTACAAATATATTTATATTCTTACGAATTTCATAAAACCAATAATTCAGCCAAACTTGAACATTTCATTCCGCCAACATATCAAATTTTAACTTAAAATTGCCAAACCTAAACCTAAATTACATTGCATAAAATCTTGAAATAAATTAGAGCAATAACTTCACACAAATATCATATTTCAACAAAATTATGAACTAAAGCATTCTATTCCACCAACATATCAAACGTTAACTTCAAATTATCAAACCTAAACCTATATTACATTAGGCAAAATCTTGAAACAAATTAGTGCAATAACTTCATACAAATATCACATTTCAATAAAATTATGAACTAAAGTATTTCATTCCACCAACATATCAAATTTTAACTTCAAATTACCAAATGTAAACCCTAAATTGCATTCAGCAAAATCTTGAAACAAATTAGAGCAATTACTTAACACAAATACCACATTTCAACAAAAATATGAACTAATATGAAATTCTAACAATGTAATGCAAAAATTTGTACAAATTAAAACTAGTTGATGTGAGAAAATTACCTTAATTTCACTAAAAACAACCAGCAATGGGCGACTGTAGGTGGCGACTGACGGTGAAGACGGGCGGCGGTCGACGGTCGGCGGTCGCGGGAGTTGGCAAAGCTCTCGACCCCTCTCTCTCTCTTTCTTTCATCCGTTCGCGAGCGAATGAAACAAAAAATCAAATCTGGTTCTTTTAATTTGGGCTGCGACGAATTGGCCTAGGGACTTTTCAAAAAAAAAAACCTGGCGACGGATATTCCGTCGCCATATACAGTTTTTATAACTGGTGACGGAAAATAAATTATATTTTAATTTTCTTAGCGGCGGATATTCCGACGCTGGTATTGGAAATTGGTGGTAGAATTTTCTTTCCTTCACCAATTTCGTCGTTCAATCTACGTTATTTCCAATACAATTTTTTCGTCGCCATTTCTGTCGCTCATTCCACTGTTATTTTAGTCCGTCACTGAATGGCATCTTTATTTTATGGTTTTTAGTAGTGATAAGTAATCAGCTTAAGCTAATTAAGTAATTAGGGTTGCGGTCATTACAGTTGTGGCAGCAGAGCCTCGTTTAAGGGCCACTGTGAGCTATAGGATGTTTATGAGTTGTGTTAGACTAGTTAAATGAGATGTTGATGATGAGTACATGTTCATGAGTACATGATGAGGATGCTTTCATGAGTATTTAGTTGGCTCTCATCCTTTTGTGTTAAGGCCAGTGACATAGTTAGGTAACGCCTAGGAACTTCATCATTAGCAAAGTATAGCATGGAAGCATTGAATTCGCCTCTTGTTCACGTACGTATTCTAGGAAAGTTAACCAAGCTCATAGTGATAATTCTGTAAAATTTGGGATTACCCGTTTGTTTTATGAGAATGACTTTAAACTAGAGGTTTCATTAAAACATACAGATATATTTAATATTCAGGTGTGGTGATATTGAAGACACGATTCAAGGATGTCATTCATAACTTCTTATGTCATTACTGGAGAACCAAATCACAATTAACATTTTAGATAGACAAAATGCAGTGTGTTGCAAAATCAATGTATTGAATCAATATAAAATAGTCACTGCAATAGTGCAATAGTGTATATGTCTGGGGACTTATCACACTGTCGTAGGTGATTCCCAATAATAATTTAATGTAGTCAACTATTGTAGATGTCTAAAAGTGGAATCCTATTTTTCGTTTCCCAACGACAAAAATTGTACACCAACTTGTGTACTTGGGGGCCCCGCAAAGTAACCCTTCAATTCATTTCCAAAATGCCGATAGACCAAGAAGCTCAAATAGGCCCAAATTAATAGTGTTCGACACCCAGTTGAGATCCACTCTAGGGAGTATAAGATTATTAAGTCTAGCTATCAACATTCTTCATTGAATAGGCTTTCTAATGACATATTATGCACCAAAGTTCGATAAGCAACGGAAAATATATAAGTCGAATATTTGGGCTTGCCTTGAACATGATGCTTGTTCACTATTTTGCCTATATCTTATTCCACATTTAGTTAAAAATTTAGAAATTACTTTTATTAGAAAATAGAATCACTAAGATTTCAAGAAAATAAAAGAATTACTCAAAAAGGAGGTCGGACGTGAAACTTATGCCCAAAACAAATTGGGTTGTCTACTGCCCAACTCAAGAACTCAATTAGGATCCTGCTTCCAAGGACTGGGTTGAGTCCTTTAGTTGGGAACCCAGCCGGGATCCTTGTCTCCGAGTCCATTTATGCCTGAGGAAGATTGCTTAACTAGAATTCTTGGTTGATTAGTTTACACAGACTAATTAGTAAAAAACCTAGTTGAATTAGTGTATTTTTTAGATTAACCGTAATGAGACAAGGATTAGATCTCCTTTCTTTAAATTGATTCGAATTATCCTCTCAACAACTATAAAAAGGGGCTTGCCCCTAGGGATTAGGGGGAGGAATTTGGCATCAAATTGGCATTATTCAATTGGCACCAAATCAAATTGGCATTAAAATACATCAAAATATTAGAGAGGAGAGTATCAAAATTTAGGAGAGAAATACTCCACACATTGGAGATAGAGAATTTGGTTGGCCATTAAAAAGGCATCACTCTGTTGACGTTCCCAGGTAAATCAAGTGGCTTATCCTAAGGGCAACAACCCTACCTTTCCTGAGTCTTCTACTCCATTTCTCTTTTATGATTTTTTAATTCTAAATTACCAAAGATGTAATTTTTAGGTAATTTTTAGGTAATTCTTTCCCTAATATAACTGTTTTGCTATTCTATGGGTTTTTGTTAGACTAAAGTTTTTACCTTTTCCATGATTTTATATCATTAAGTGATTCTAATATGTTGCATAAATGTATGTTGGTGTGATTAAGTCTTAATTTCCCATGCTGATTAGTAGAGGCCATCAGTGATTATAGGCAGTGATGACATCACATTGCATTGCTGTACCACTGCCCTCAAATCTAGAACTTCGATTCCAGACTAATGAGTCAGGATGGTCACCACACTAGGAATTGCTCAGGGGGCCTTCCCAAAATCCTCTTCAAGCAGCTTTAATTTGTCTCTTAGGTGTCCCTATTGCATGATTTACTTTGAAAGGTGTCATGATGTGTAAGTTTTCCAAAAACTCACTAGGAACTCTATCAGTTAAAAGATTAACATTTCTTTTTTCCTTACTATTGGCATCTATTCATGCGTTGCTAAACTTGGGAAAAACATATTCAAACCATGGCAGCAAAGTCTACCAGGACCAAAATCAAGGTTCTAATCTAGCCTAAGAACCCACCCGATTTCCTAGATTAGACCTGCACTCAGATTTTGGGTTAGGCTGAAGGAATTGCTATGACCCAAGATTGGCGAACTAGATTCTAGCCTTGCCTTGCGAACCTGACTGGGTTCCTTGGCCAGACCTAAGGCCCAACCTCATGTGGCTCTGAAAGCCCAATTCTCCGTAATCTGTAATAAAAAAATAAAAATAAATTTGCTTTTTAGAAAATGCAAAGTACCTAGCATATAAGCCCAACCATTCATAGGGGACCGCACCCCTAGGGAAGTGAATCCCTACAATGGCGATCCCACTAGGGAAGTTTTTTTTGAAGAAGGTGAGATTTGAACTTCAATAGGGGAAATTATCTTAATTGTACTTGCATTAGGCATATTTGCATTATAAGACATTGCCTATCCGAGATGAACAGTGTCTTCAAGCAGAACCCTGATTCTACACCTCAAGAAAGTGGTTGGTTAATCAATGGTCCATTTAGACTTCCAACTGAGCAGCTAGTTGCTTCACCCACTTACAACATACTTTCCTGGTCCCTATGGATAACATACGAAACGTTAACTCATGAGATAACTGTTCAAAACCTGACCTGGAACCTTTATAATATAGAACTCCTATTTAGGTCAGAACTCGTGTATGATTTAGAATGCAACGTGTCCTTGTATGATTTAACGTCGTTAGCCCAAAGAACTATGCAGTGATACTGTGAGCCTCAGAAGAGCCCAGATTAAGAAAAACTCTTAGTTTGGGAATTGGAATCAAAATGGTTTTTTGGGCCCATTTAGTCCTGATAAGTCTATTGATCCAGAATCCAAGAGGTTCCAACTATAGTTTAGAAGTATGAGTTTTTTTTTTGTTAAAAAAGGAAAAAACGCAATCTTGGCCAGGATAGTTAGAGGGGGAAAAAAGATGAATTGGCAGTCTTTGTTTAGAAATAGAATGGAGTCTGTGTCAAGCCCAAAACCTCGTTGGGATCCATCAAGGTCTAATTAGTAGAGTCTATTTGACCATATGCATACTAGTCGAGTAAAAAGGCAAACTAAAGAAGGGTAAGTTTCGGGTCGGGTTAGAACCCGACCGCGAACGATTTAGGAAGCTAGGATAGGTCTCTATTCTATAGGGTCTGCATTCATGGCATGATGCCGTATTCTGGGCTCTCAGTGTTAGAGCTAGATCCATAAATTAGCATAGTTCATTCTTGGTCTTAGCACATTAGTAGTAGGATACCTGAGGCAAAAAGAGTCACGCATCATTAGGCCTCATCACGCATAGTTCATGAGTCCATCTAGGCGCAAAGTACAACCCATTAGACCTTCAAAGCACTAGTCTATTCTAGGTTACATCCAACCATGCATCATATTCATAATGCATTAGTCCAATTAAGACTTGGATATCTTAGCCATACATAAGTTCATGGTTCACACATCATATTCCCTAAATCTAGGATCCCTATATGAGTCCCTAGATCCAACTGGGAGCCAAAGCTAGCCCATTCCAGGCAAACCAAACCATAGTCAAACTTAGGTTAGTCTAGGCATGTGATTCACCTAAGAAAGACTTGAGCCCAACTTAAGCTCACAAGTCAGCTCTTTAAGTCTAACTTTGGACCTAATCCAGGATAAGTCCTGATTTTAGCCTAAAATATCATATCTTAACCCCACTTTTAAACCTTCAAGCCCATCATGCCATTTTCTCCTTCTCTTCAAATTGCAAGTCATTAATTATTTCCTTTACCCCATATCCAGTAGGGTGGACCACTCATAACATTCCACCTCTCTAAATCGTCACCTTATTGCCCAGGATAGGAAAGACAAAGAAGGAATATGAGCGGAGTCTGCAAACTGGCAACTTATGTCTCGAGAAGAGTCTAAGGGAGCTCCACCAACTGGGTCAAAGTCAAAATCCAAGTCAAAGTCCTATACTTCACCAATCCTGATGGCAAGAGGTGACGAATTGGCTCGACTCATAAAAATGATTAAAAAAATGCAAATTGGACAGGACGAGAGTGAACAAAAGATGGAACTGATGGCCATTGCACTCTAAACTTTAATGAAGAATGCCCCAAAGGAAAAAGGCGAGAAACCTCACAATAGAGGAGGGGAATATGATAAGAAGAAGGAAAAAAAAAGAAGAAAAAAGAGCACTACTCAAACCGATCTACAGAGGAATCTTCCATGTTCAACAATTACTTTAATGATTATGCAAGATTCACCTCAATCCTAAAAGGGAAATTGGCCCCAAATTTTACTATGCCAGACATCAAGTTCTATGGAACTGAAAATCTTCACTATCATGTAACGAATTTTCTTAGTGCAACGACACCAAAAGGAATTAACAAGGACATCTTCCACATCATATTTTCTTGGACGTTTAACAATTATGTGATGAGGTGGTATAATATTATAGACCTACAAAAGATTACAAACTAGGATGATGTTTATAAAGAATTTCTGTGTTAGTATTTATACAATGTTGGCCTACCAATGACACTCAGAGACCTAGAGTTAACTAAGCAAAAGGAAATGAAAATCTTTTCTGACTTCCTTACCCTCATATGGTTAACTGACCCTCATAGGCTGATCAAGTAAGGTTGAGCATCAGGAGCCTCCAACACACACGTAGACATCACCTGTGATTCATAACATTTTGAAAACTTCAATGCCCTAAGGAACATAAGTATGCTATTAGAGGAAAAATTAGTTATGAGGCACCTACCAAAACTGATAGCAACTATTAGAATATGGACAAGAAAGACAAAGGCCCTATAATTAAGAATGTGTATGCTCTAGATTGCTACACCAAATCCATCCCTACTAGAACCAGTTATGAAGGGAAACAACTTGCTTGGCTTACATGATGACATTTAGCCATTTTAGACCACTAAAGCGAAAAGTGGGTCCCATAATATTCACATGATCGGCATAGTTGAACCCAAGTCCAAAATGCCTCCATACAAGATGTCTTGAATTTAGAAGATGTGATGTGTTATGCTTAGCTTATAGTCATGTGTTAAGTCTTAGAACCATTCACCTTCTTTCCCATCTTGAATCCAAGTCTGAGGTAATTTGATTTATTAATAAAATTTTCTTCTCTATTAGTTCTTCGTATATTCTTATATCCTTCTTTTCTAAAATGCTTCTGTTCTATAGTGAACCGAGGGTGGAAAAAAAAAGAAGAGAGAAAAAAATAAAAAAAGAAGGGCTTGCTTGAAAACTTCACAACGCGAACTAGGCAAAATTAGAGAGAGCAAAATATACTAAAAAAGACTAAGGATTTCAATCCATTATCTAAAAAGGAGAAAGATCAAGAATTTCTCACAATAAGTCATATAGATTTAGAGAACATACCTAAGATAGGAGACCTCCTTTGGTAGCCCAGATTGATACCTACATTAAATTTAAACCACTTGGAACCCCTTTGAGCCTTCAAATAAGCTTATTTCTTTAACAACCACAGCTAACCTAACCAAGGAGCGGGAGTATGTCATGGATGATAAAAAAACAAAGAAGGTTTGGACAAAATGGTCCCATCCAAAAAGAAAAAACGAAAAAAGAAAAAAAAAGAGAGAAAAAAGATGAAAGGAAAAAAAAGAGTTTCAAATAAGAAGGATAAGAAAAGAAAGAAATTGCTGATTTACATTAGCTATGTCACCCATACACACTTAGGGATTTCATAAGGATTGTTTGAGCCTTGAAGTCGATTCCTTCCTTTTGGCACCTTAACCCTGAAGTTGGCCTTAAAAAGTCCTCCTAGACCCATTCCTTCTTTAAGCTGCATCTTGTAACTCTTGAACTACGACTACCTTAACTCCACATTGGATATGTAGGTATCCCCTTTCAGGCCTGAAGATTTTTTCCATAAAGAAACATCTTAATTGAATCATTTTGTCTCCAAAAAAAGGGATGAATAAAGAAACCAGAGAGAGAGAGAGAGAGAGAGAGAGGGAGGGAGGGAGGGGAGAGAGAGAAAGAGAGAGAGAGACAATAAAGAGTAGCAAGCCCAAAAACCTAAAAGGGCAAACAAGGCAAAAGGAGGGTGAAAATAAAACATTGATTTTTGGAGGACAATGAAGCATTTCATTACTTGCACTCATCGAGTCAGATTGGACAAGTCATTCACCAACTTTCCCAGCTCCTCTCAATCGCCATAGCTTCTAATCTCACCCTATTCCAAAACTAAGACTCTTGGTCTCAACCATCACCATAAACTTGAGAAAGGATACTGACCTCGTATTCTCAGCATTCCTAACTAGGCACCCACCCATTATGCAAGATAGGGGGCTCTCCTATATTTGCCTAGGTAGTTAGGGCCCCCTTCATGGTAAACATTTCTCGACAAGGAGATGATGAATGTCATATTTGTATAGGATTATTTTAGTGTTTGGCAGTGGTTTTAAGGGATAAATATGCTCAATTGTATGATTTATGGCCTTATTTCTACTATTATGCTTTATTTCACTTGTTTTGAGAGATTTTGCAAATTTTCACTTTGTGAGCCAAGTTATGTGAGTAGAATGAGGATTTTTGAGACCTTAACGATCAAAGAAGATAGCAAGAGTGGCCTAAAGACACCCAACACAGTCAAGCTGTAGCCAGAACCACAGTCCACAAAGATCCAAGAAAAGCAGCAAGTCAAACGAGGGACAGCCACCATGACAGAGGGCCCCACGGTCTGTCCATGGTCAGTCTTGTTCCACTATAAGAAAATTGATGTTGGGTTAGGGCACGAAATAATTTTTGTCACGTGCTCGACGTATGAATGTTGAGGACCACAAATAGGGTGGCGAAATTTATTGTTCGACGCCCATAGAGCGGATAAGGGCCACGAAAACCTTTGCTGTCCTGTACTCTGTAGGACTACAAATGTTTTTGTTGCCCATTTTTGTATAGGCCTTCACTTTCCAGTTTTCGTGGCCCTTAATATGTGCAGAACCTCGAAATTTTTTATGACCCATATTTTTGTAGGGCTTCAGTTTTCAATTTTATGGCCCTGTCTTTGCAGGGGACCACAATTTTTTTTTTTGACCCTTTGTCTAGTAGGCCTCAATTGCCTTTTTTCGTGGCCCTACTGCTCAGTGGAAGATTGACTTCGTAGTTTTGGGCATTGAATTTTTTTGAATAAACGAATAGTTGATTTTATGGGTTGTTCGGTTTCTTGAGTACGTCATAATATGAGCTATACAAACTTCTTAAATAGAGCATCAATATTAACAAAATTCATGTACTTTAATTTGATTGCTACTAATTACCACGGAAACACTCATACATGTATATACTTTGTACAATACCCAAACAGCAAAAACCCAACTCTAACTCAAACAACTGCAGCCATGACAATTACAAGTTTATCAACAGGGACCTAAAATCATAGCACACCACCAACACTATCCAAGTGGCCACAAATATCCAACAACCCAGCAACATGACTTAGCATGATAGCTATAGAGTAATATTAATCAACACGAAAATCCAGAGTTGCACAAGAATATCAACCTTGTTCAAGAAGAAAACTTGGAACTTCAGCAAAAGGTAATAGCCTAATTGCTTAGGTGTAATAAACTTCTTGTTATGAGCTTAGAGCCAACACAACCATTTTCTGAAGCTTTAAAGCCAAAAATTAACAGTAGCATACAAGTAAACATGTTCTTTACCACAGGTATATGAAGTAAGGGATGTGAGTGCAACTAATAGAAGTTCTATGCTCACAAATGGTCTAGAGAACCATGGAGGAGGATCGAAATAGACTTATATGCCTACAGCTACGCCAACCACAATATGAAGGTCAAGGAATTAATGCCAAGAAGAAGAACAAGAGTAGGGTAAGAATCCAGCAACTGAGCACATTTTGATTGAAACTAATATATGGTGATTCCGCTGATTCTTTTTTTCCCCCCTCGCCCACTGTTTTTCAAACCAACCTTGTTTTTCATCTCCTCCTCTTTTCCTTTTTTTTTCTTTTTTTCCCTCAATTTCTTTTTTTCCTCTCTTCTTTAAAGAGCAGCAGACTACAACTTTAAAGTGCAACAGACTTCTTTAAAGCGCAGCAAAGTAGGTCAATCAACCAGGTTGGGATTGGATTCATTGTTATTATAAAATCTACAGATCATGAAGTCCTACTTGCTTTTATTAGACGCAAAGAAATATAAGAAATACTATTTTGAGCAGGTCATCTCCAACTGCCCCAGAGTTGAGAAACACTATTGAGGAGTCAAACCAAGACACTAACTCTGAGAGAAAAGGGTGGCTAACCACGACATGTCAAGCATAAAGTGAATCGAAGCAGATAGTAATATGAATACAAACTATTCAATAGTCTAACCAAGACACTAGGAGAAAAGGGTGGATAACTCTAACATCTCAAGAAAAAGTGAATCAAAGCAGATAGTAACATGAATTTCCTATATACATTGAAAGTTGGGTAAAGTCTCACATACATCAAGACCACATGTTAGTGCTTAAGTTTTTTGGCACAGGAACAACTCCTGAGGACTTAGCTTAAATACGACAAACAATGGTGCTAAAGTTCAATGCAATAGCAAATACTTTAAACCATGCATCTATGATATTAGATACATCAAGGCATTAATTAAACAATTAGCAGAAAATGCATGACCATGGCTAGCCCAACCCAAAAAAAGGGAGGAAAAAAGTACACATAGCGACGACTCCAACACCTCCATTAATAAGAACTAAAATCATAAAACATCACCAACACTAACCAACAGAACCAAGTTGCAGCCATGACAATTACAAAAAGCATGCTAAACACTAACACTAACTAGCTCTGATAAAAACCCAAGTCTAACTCAAATACCATGCCAAATAACAAAAACCCAACTCTAACTCAAACTGCTCCAGCCATGACAATTACAAATCCAACAATAGGGCCATAAAATCATAGCACAGTAACACTGACCAAGCAGCCACCAATATCCAACAACCCAACAACATGACTTGCCATATAGCAACCCAAAAGGACAATAACAACAAGACAACAAAAACCCAGCTCAAATTGAGAGGGAAAGAGAGCGGGTGGGGGAGAGAGAGAGAGAGAGAAGCTAAATAATAACTCCAGGTATTGCTTCACTATGGAGAGAGAGAGAAAGAGAGAGAGAGAGAGAGGAGCAGAAACTGAAATAAATTAAGATAAACTAAAAAAGTAATGTACTTGAGCGATTTATATGCCACGGTTCAAATTAAGCAACATCTCCATAACCTCTGCTCTAATTTTCTTCTATCTCTCGATTGCTTCCTTCTTATGTTTGCGCTTTCTCTCTTTTAATTCCTGCTTGAGTTTATTATATCTCTCTCTATTGCTTCAAATTTCATTCACTTAATTTCAGCTTTGAGCTCTGAGTTTGCTAATTGGAGCTCCCCAACTTGACCTTGCAGAGTAGCCTCTTTTTGCTGTAATTGTTAGATTTCAGCAGCGACTTCGACCCTCAACACCTCAGTACCTCTACCTTTTCTAGGTGGCTATGGACCAAGCCTAAGCCCTCTATGGTAACCTAACTTTTCTTTCATAACCAAGAGATAAGCCTCTTTGACAGACAAGTTGTCAGCACCTTCCTTTTCGATTTAGCTCATATGGAGTTCCTTAAATTCTTTATATTTTGCCGCTGCTTCGGGATCCCAGGATCCATCTTTATGCCTGTTTACAACATCTATATGACAAACAGTATAAAATAAGATTCGTTGGTTCATATATTAAAAGAGCCTGAGTATACAAAAGAGGCATACAAACAAACCTTTTCATCCTCTCCCATAATTGAGCATATGCAGGAACTTCTTTAATTTGTTAGGTAGGATCTTGTGCACCGCCATGGTGGGGATCTTGAGTAGAGTCTTGGGGGTGCATTAGTGATGGAATTACCTATTAAATAAAGAAACATAGTTAAAGCAAATAATTCAATACTAATATATGACTAAATGAAGCTACTTTCGCTAACTCACCTCATCATGATAAATTCTGGCAGTTGACTTCGCATAATTCACTAGTTTTACCTTTTGCCTCAACCTATTTGCCTGATTTTTTTCACTTATATGCTACAAGATGATAATCAGGCAAATATGAATGCAACAAGAACATAATCAAACAACTAACCTAATGTGAGCCTTTTGATGAGCAGTGATGATAAAATACTTGCTGCTTCGGATCTGCCCAATGGTTGACTAGCCAATCCCATTTGTCTTTGTGCACTTTCGGAGGCCTATTGCTAATAGCTAGAGTAATAGTCTTTCCGGTAAAATGTTCTTCCTTTAGCTTATACCGCTAACCTCTAAACAATAGCATAAATTGTAGTTCCAGTGCACGGGCGACATTAATTCCATTAGCTTCTGTAGGCAAATTCCATTCTGGCTAGATTGGGGAAAATAAAAACACAAACAAACAATTAAAACTAAGCTTGATGACTTGATTGTATTCTATTTATCCTTCTTGCTAGATAAAGTTATTAGTGCAGCAAAAACGAATCACATATAAGAGTGACATTATTGTTAGATTTCCTACATTCAACATGATAAGCTATATAATTATAACTTTACCTTGATTTTGTCGAATAATCTTGCCTTAGCATCTTTATCCATCCTAAACCAGTTCCTACAAGGGAAGCATTATGTTAAACAACTTACAAGAAACATAATTATGATTACTTAAGCGGGTAGTGGAAGAGTTTAAGTGAAATAAACAAAATAGAGTTGGGAGCTTATATCCAGAAAAAAATGGACAAAAATTACCTTGAATCTAGTTGGGAGCATTTTTACTGATAATACGTTCCATGTCTGGTATGATATTCGCAAAAGGCTTAACGTTAGGGTTTTGCTACTTCTCACGCAGTGACTTCAAGCCTCTAGTTGGCCAACGCTTGCGAGCTTCAAATTTCCATATAAAGAAGTAATCATGAAGATCATCAGCAAATTAACTTATCACATATATATTCAACCCCAAAGCGGATAAAAAAATAGCAATACCATTCTTAAGTGCTTAATTGTTAGGCTCTCCTTTTATGCCTATAACTCAAAGGAGGTTGCACATCATTTCGAGTAATGTTACCTTCTGTTAGGGGCTGGTTCTGTGACACTGCAACTTGAGAAGATGCATTTGCTGCCATACTCCTACATATAAGAGCGACTATATCAACAACAAAAATATGATAAATGTAAAGCGATTAGAATATATTAACAAATGCACAACTATATTTCTTACCACTATTCACTATCACTATCATCATCTGATTCATCCTCTTCAAGGTCCCTATCAAATGAATCCATTTCTGATTCCTTATTTAAGAAATCATCCTCATCGTCCTCGCTCGCCACATCCTCATCATTTTCATCATTATTGTCCTGGATGAAATTACCATCCACTAGGTTCACATCAACTATATCCACATCAACAATGTCAGGCTCTACATCGTCCCTAACTAAAGGAATTTCTTCATCATCCCCTTCTTGAATCTCTATAGGGTTAGCTATCTCAACCTCCATATTCTCCCATAATGACTCATTACAGCCATCAACATCCTCAACATTAGGGAAATCCCACTTCCATTGCGGATCATTGTGAGCTGCAATGTAAAAAACTTGATGGATTTGACAAGCTAAAGCAAAGGGTTCATTTGTCTATAAGTTACAAGTCACATTAATAAGACTTCCCCTAAGCTTGTCCCTTTTAATCCCTCTCCCTTCATTATATACATCAAACCATCTACACTTGCACAATACATCTTTGGGATTTTTACGATTTTTAAGGGCTTTATATTACAACACAATGACCTCCTTTAATACACCATAAAAATATTTCTTTCAATTTTCTGTTCCCTCCTCAACTACCGCACCATTGTTTTGTGTTTTTGATTTCTTTGACGCCTTCTGGTGCGAAACCTAAATCCATTAATTATATATCCTTCATAACTAGTAACACCTTTCATTGGACCTCGTGCCAAACACAATAATTTTTCAGTCACTCTTTGATCCCCTTCATGCCAAAGTTGTACAACCTATGTATACATACAATCAATTACGATAAAGACATAAAGAAAAATCCATAGTGAAAGCATTTGGTAATATAAAGATTATCTTTCTCTGCTCTCAAACCAATTGGAGAAGTCAGGCTGTTGTACATCAGTGGCGCTGTCATATTCACTGATGATATGAAAACTCTCACAATTAATAACATATCCATTAATTTGTAACTATATATAGCTCACTATATAAGGACACTTACTCATAGAATGGTTCTACCTCTTTGCAATTTTTCAAGACGTAAAGTTAAGCCAATTTCCAATCTTTATAGCTTAGTTGCTTAAAATTGACCTTCCCTATTGGCTTTCCTACCTTGGAAAATATGGACAACTGATAGGGTTGGTGTACCTCCACAGTATCATTGTGGTCTACACTGTTAAATTTTGTCTCCGTCATAGACAAATATCTAGAACAGAAGGTTAGGAATTCATTTTGAATGTAACCCTCTGCAACACATCCTTTAGGACAATTTCTGTTGGGCACATCTATTTTATATGTTTATATTTCCCTAACCAAAAACAGGGAACTTTAGTTATACATGCTTTCAAAATATTAACATATTATACTTTAGACATTTTGCGAATTTTATTACCGTTCAACGTGATACATCTACCAAAAAGGAATAGGGCCAGCCAACTTAGCTTCGGTTGCCAAATGTATAGCAAGCTGCATCGTTACATCAAAGAATGTTGAAATAAATATACGCTCCAACTTGTAAAGAGTAATTGCAATATCTTTCTCCATTTACTCTGGAATGTCGATATCTACTAGAACACAACTTCTTGAAATAATTGATAAGTTCCACAAGAGGTTTAAGAACTTTTTCATCCAACACACCTCGAAATACAGGCAGAAGCAAGTCTTGCATGAAAACGTGACAGTCATGACTTTTCATTCCCAAAAGGCTTCCATAATCTAATGTCAGGCATCGTGAAATGTTAGAAGAATATCCATCTGGGACACTCGACAATAAAGTATCCACTTGTCTTCTTTCCCTTAACGTTAAGTTAAATCGTGCTTTCGGAACTTGATACTTGTCTCCAATCAGCTTAGGTCGCAATTTATCAGGCATATTCATTTTTTTAAGATCCAATCTAGCATTCAATGAATCCTTATTCTTACCAAGTATGTCAAGTAGTATCCCAAGAATATTATCATAGATATTCTTCTCCATATGCATTACATCCAGGTTATGTTGAATTAATAGATGCCTCCAATACAGGAGTTCAAAAAAGATGCTTCTCTTCTTCCATTGGTGGACCAAATATCTATAACCTCTCTTGTACATACCCATCACATCTTTCCCAAAATCATTTTCACAATTGCTAAGTTGTTCACAAACATCATTCCCACTTAGGGAAATAGGAGGAGGCCTTCTTTCAGGTCTCTTATTAAAAGATGTCCTGTTAGTCCTCCATTTATGATCCAGTTCTAAGAACTTAGGATGTCCCATATAGCACCACTTCTTTCCATGACACAGCCTCTTAGAACATGTGTCTTTATGACAATTAGTACAAGCGAGAAATCCTTTCGTACTCCAACCTGACACATTGGTGTAGCCTGGAAAGTCATGCACTGCCCATATCAACATGGCAAACATATCAAAAAACTCTTTGCTGTGAGAATCATATGTTCTTACCCCAATCTCCCACAGCACTTTAAGCTCATCTATAAGTGGTTGTAAAAACACATCAATATCATTACCAGGGGCTTTAGGGCTAGGAATTATCAAAGAAAGCATAAAATTGGTGCTACTCATGCA
Source organism: Selenicereus undatus (assembly GCA_017589665.1). Taxonomy (NCBI): domain Eukaryota; kingdom Viridiplantae; phylum Streptophyta; class Magnoliopsida; order Caryophyllales; family Cactaceae; genus Selenicereus; species Selenicereus undatus. The sequence goes on from JACYFF010019584.1 coordinate 36,399,889, forward strand.
CATCCAAGGAGGCAAATTATAAGGCACCAAGATTACCAGCAACATACTATATCGACTACTCATTTGTGCCACTAGATTAAACCCATCAGTAGCTAAGGCCAACCTTACATTTCGCGGGTCTGAAGAAAAGCTTGGATATAATTCATTCACATGCTTCCATGCCTTGGAATCAGTTGTTTACCATCATCAGTTCGCCCTTCTTTATGCCATCTTATGTGTTCAGCTAGCTTTGAAGACATAAACATCCTTTGTAGCCTTGGTATTAATGGGAAATGCCTAAGGACTAGTTGTGGCACCCTTCCTGCCTTTGAAGTCCCTTCATCATCCGTATCGATGTCATTATCACCGTCCATATCAACTTTCTCTTTCCATCGAGAGGAAGAACATTTTGGATATTCATCTAGGTCTTTGTTCTCCTTCCAATATAAAATGTAATGGTTAATACATGCATCAATTTTTACATAATCTAATCCCAGTGCTTTTGTGTACTTTTTTGCTCATAAGAATTTTCAAGGAAGTTCTCGTCATTGTTAAATGCTCTTTGGAGTGACCTAAGCAACATATAAAATGATTTGTCACTCTATTTGCAACTCACTTTAATATGAAGTAATGTCACGATGAACTCCAATCTAGTAAATGTCTTACAACCTTGATACAACTCTGCCTTGGCATCTTCCATAAGCTTGTGAAACTTTTTCGGTACCTTATTTTGACCACTCTCATTCTATGTATGGTCCTCATTAGACTCAAATTAATTACCAAAGTTCATAACACTCGTCGTTTCACGCACTAATGGCCTCATATCATCACAGACCACAAAACTTTCAACTCTATCTAATGCTTCTTCTTCTATCCCATCATCACTACTATTGATATGATCTTCAAGTTCTCCATGATGTATCCATGGATTATAGTTCCTTAATATATCCGAAACTATTAAGTGATTATGAATCGTGCTTCAATTATGAAACAAACATAAATTACAAGTCACACATGGACACCTCACCTCTGTTCCGTCTTCCGTGCCGCCAAAGGCAAGCTCCAAAAATTTATTAACCCCTGCTATATAATCAGGTTTTCTTCTATCATTAATTCCCCTATGATTCACCCAACTTCAATCCCTACCATCCCTCAAAGAACGTTTACAACAAAAATAAATTAAAAAACACATAATGATATGATAGGATTGTGTTAATATAAACATGGTCAAACATGAATCGATCAACTAAATAATACAAAGTTTCACGTTATGTACCTACTGTGAAACCAACAGTGTCTTTAGTTCCTCTTCCACCAGTCAAACTAAATCTGAAAAAATGATCAAAACAGAAAGAAGCTATTAGCAAAACTAATATAAGAGTGGATTTGTTGAAGATAAGAAATCAATAATTCCTTTGGAGAAACAAACCTAACAACAAGAACTTCGACAACAGTACAATCCACGTGCAAGCAACAATATATCACTCCTTTATACTATTATGAACTGTAAGTAACCACTTAACGAACAAATCCAAACCCACGAGACACACTACTTTACCAAATAACCTGGAAAAAGTAACAAAACACAAATCATCTGTTTGATGTAAAAACTGCATGAACACTATAAAAATAATGAATAAGTTGTATTAGCAACGTTGAGTCAACAAACATGTAAATTAGCATTAGTAAGTTATCTAAATTTAAACATTGCACAACATAAATTACAAAGGATTCTTAGCAAGAAAACCTAGCACTTAATAAGATCTTAGGTACATCAATTTGCATATCAATCCTAGAACCATATGATTAACTTTAGTAGTATTAGAGGCTATTCGTTTTCTGCTTCCACACACACATAAACCAAAAAAAAATAGTAAACAAAAGACTGGCATTTACTTATTTATAGGTGATATCTACAGTTTCAACGCCCTCATCTGTAATAAATGCGATAGATTTGGTCTCATGGCCCATGGAATATAATAGAATGACAAAATAAATTTTGACGTCCATATTCTACAAACTCGCAGCCCAATATCAATTTTGTTGTGGTGAACACAAGAATATACAAGGGGAGTCTCTCATGCATCAAGTAAAGACAAGCAATATCAGCTAAGACCAACACACAATGCAAGGAGATGCCTTAAATTAATTTATATTATGATTCAACCAGAGTCATCACAAGCAAAGCATGGAGTGAAATTAACACTTTGACCTAATTAACGACCGACAAAAGGCCATGTTCCAAACCATAAATGTACAAGCCCTTCTCCCACCAATTGAAAGTTGCAACCTAGAAAGAAAATCATTAGCATCCAAATTTAGAAAACTTAGGGATAGAATAATCACTAGGAGTCATTTGAAAGATACAACTAATTATATACAAACAATAAGTGAAGCAACCAAATTGAAGTCCGAACAACAAGTTCCTACATGCCAATTGTCTTAGCATAACATAACCTGGAATCAGAAACCCCCTTAACGAAACTTGAGCCGAGAAATTCAATCATGCTCTTGATTTATTCCTACGAAGGCCTTGGCTAGTTATAGAATAAATGTGAATCTTGGAATAATATTTAAGTTCAAAGGACAAAGCCAAACCCCTAAAGGGACAAGCACTTTGTAAGTTATTTAAATTTCAACATTGTTCAGTATAGATTATAAAGGATCACATGAAAAGAATTTAGTAGTTTGTGCTATGAAAAAAAAAATTAACTACACAGATGAAATATTGGAAAGGAACATCTAGAAAAGTTTTTAGGATAAAAGTCAGAAAAGTGATATCATCATCTATTAATCAACACTCTCAACATACCCTACTTTCATTATAGTGAGATTTTATCTGATAGAGATTAATCAAATAATCAGTCACAAAATAGTTTTTACGTGAGGCTCAACATTGCAAACAAAAAACGATAGGGCTATTTAGTGCCATTAGTCACTCAGGGCCTAGGACCCCGCAATTTATTAGTGAATGCTACTAAAGGGACTCACTTGATTTGGTATTTTCAGAGCATGAAGTGGGAAAGATAGAACTACAGCCTAACTTTAACAAGGAATAGTCAGTATAAGGAGTGCGCGCTTGGAATTGTACAAAATCAAACATATGAGACAAGACCAACAACAATAAATATGTAAGACAACGGAAATATAGATTAAGGTGCAAGGTAGCTTATGCTTGCTCATCGTTTCAAATTATGGGTGTACATGGGGACCATTTTAATCCACAACAACAAATTTGATATGATCTAATGTCCAAAGTTGAAAGGTATTCATCATTCTCACATCAAAGGGATAAGAAGGGTAATAGGCATCTCTAATGTTTCAATAAAGAATAAAACTAGTGCTTCTAATTGATTGCCCAATTCATAAAGTGAAATTGCTGGAAAAATTACCATACGTTTGTCTAGAAACTACAATTACCCCACATAATTCTTAATTTCACCTATCAATCCAAATTGTTAATTGAGCATGTTTGGCAGACTGAACTTGAGACTTTTAGATTCAGCATGTAATATCTACTTTCTTACTACAATTTTATCCTTCAAAACATAGAAATAGAAATCAAGTGTATGCTGCACTTACGTTTTATTAAACATTCAGAAGTATCAAACAGAAGGAACACTCATCAGTTATCAACATATCACACATTCAAAAATGCATATAGATGAAACATCCATCACTTATCATTATATCATACTTCAAGGGGGGTTAACTATTAGCTAGTGGAATAAATTGAGCATCTCATATCAAACATTTTAACACCAAATTACCATGACGATAGCCACTGGGAAAAAATTATATATCTAGCACATAGATATACTATTACTCTTAAGACATTAATGAGGTCACAAGGAGCAAACTCTTCCTCTCGAACGCATCTCCAATTACAATTTGCAAAAACAACACTAATTGATGAGGTTATTCACACATAGGGATGGGGGCAGAGAGAGAATACCTTAATCAAAAGCACATTCCTCACTAGTCGCACCCATTTCATTGACTTGACACTTGATGCCTAATTAAACACAATCAAATATTAACCCAAAAAGTTTGAAAATTTTGTAGTGTAAAGATCTGCCAAACATATACAGTTGTGAACTCACAAAGATCTATCATATCGTTTCTAATAATTGAATGCACAATTGTGAACTATGAGATCTACAAAATAAGAGTACAAAAAGGTGAAAATTAACTATAGCTCTTGATAAAATAAGCAAAAGTCCCAAAAAAAGGAGCAAAATCGAAAACTAGGGTTAAGGATTTCAGCAGAATTGAACTATTGAACATCAAAATGTTGTCATAGCCTCTCTAAATTATGCAAACCTAAAACCAATTCTCAACAAAATCAAATTTAAAAGCAAGCAAGAAAGAAATCGAGACGCTAATTTAAACGCAGGCAAGAAAAACAGAAATAGAGAGAGATGAAGAGAATAATGCGAATTGAGAAGGACGTGAACCTTTCTTTGTCCAGGAGCAACGTCTGTAGATACTGGAGAAGAGAGGGAAAGAGGTGAGGTGAGATGAGGAGCCTACGAATACTAGAGAAGAGAGATGAAGAACTGAGAAGAAGGGTCTAGAACTAAAAGGGTTTTGATTTTGCTGAAAAGAGTGAACCCACGTCCGTTCTGCATATCTGAAATTTTAAACAAATTTGCTAAAAATTTGGGGGCAATTGTTTGGACATTTTGGGCTGGGGAAGCATAAAAGCGTGGCCCATAAAGACGAGGAAGGGCGTCGATCCACGAAAGCGCGGCCCATTATTCACAGTACGTGGCGAAAGATAAAAATCATGGCCCAATCTTAAACATAGAACAATGACCGAAATTTCATGGTCATAGTCAAAGTCAGATACGTCGAAATTTTTATCGTTGCCCTCATGCATATTTTTTTTACACCCAAACCCTCTTTTCTGGTAGTGTTCCCCCCAAGCTCACTAGTTTTCTTCGTGGCTGGTCGTGTTTTGTGCTTGTGGCAGTTTTACGGACTTGTTTTCAGCCATAAAAAGCCATTTTTACTGCTTCATTCATCGCTATTCCATTCCACTCTCCATAATCCACTATGTAAATTAGAATTTAGATTAGATTAGAGGGACAAAGAGTGAATTGAAGCAAAGAATTGTAAGGATTCCACCTTGGGTTTGCAATGACGGTTCAAGCGCGATCTTAGCTGAACATTTCTTTTCTCTTATCTTCTTCTCTTTTTCATTTTAGATTTATGTTTTGTAATTTTGATTATGATTTTGCTGTTTTGATTTTGGATTTATGCAAATAACAGTCCGTTTCTTGATTTGCTGTTCATCTCTTTGAGCATTTTTGAATTGTTGGATTACTTTATCAAATCTTAGATGTTTATTATCTTGTAAGAAATTTGATCACTTTTTTGTATGTTTTGGGCCTTGGATGAAGAATGGGAAGGTGAAATTCAATGCCAGAACCCTAGGATTTGACTTGATTGTGTGGAGTCTTGAGAAAGTCGCACCAATGGCAATTGAGAGACCTTGAAAAATGGTAATTGGTTAGATTTAGGCATTTCACTTCACCTTGAAAGAGAAATGTGATACTTCGATTGTCGGTTTTAAAACAACCAATTGAGGAAAAAGTGCTTGATTGATACATGGATTGAGAGATTCCTTTTTTGGCTTAATTACTTGATTGTTTATTCGTAGATTACATAGTTTAATAGTTTAATTCCAATTCTCAAATTTAGATTCGCTTACCCGATCTTAAGGGGATAAAGCCTAGTAGATCAACCTAGTCCTTATGGGAGACGACCTTGATTTGCTATAACACCATTATGCACTTGCGGCCTTTTCACGTTTTTGGCCCCGTTGCTGGAACTAGTATCGAATATTGGGTTTTTCTCAATAGGTTTGACTAAGCATTTCATTTTTCTTTGGAAAAAAAAAGCAAAAAAATTTGAAAATTAAAGAAATTGAAAAAAAAATGATAGCAATTTTCTATTTTTCCCAATTCTAGCATGAATTATTTTGGATATATTTTAAACGATTAAATGTCTTTCTTGTTTGACGTGGTTATTATGTTGCCATATGGGAAATTTTAGACATTGTTGATGAGGGTGTGAATAATGAAACCCGAGCACGTTTAGAGTATTTAGGGTTTCTTCCTAAAAGTATTGATGAGGCATGGTATTTGCTTGAGTGGATTGCTTAGGATTCATTTGAGTTTGAGAAACCTAGTTGTGTTTCAAGATATTCATTCTTTGATCATTGTGCATTCTATGCTCGATCATATTGTGCCCTTTTTTGGTGTGACTTGTGTAATTCTTCTAACCATGCTATAAATCCGCGACCTTATTACACATGCTATGCTCAACCTAAGCTTGCATTACCCAGGGATAATACTGACGTTGTCGTGACCTTAACTGATTCATTCTTCCCTTTATCTCAGTGCACATGGCTAAAGGTGGCTGAGCCTTTTGGGGTAGTTGCTAGGTTTAGTGTTGTTAATGCATGTTTTGACTCAGAAATACTTTAGATAAGGTGTATGATCCAGATAAGACTGCTTTGGAGGACTTAAGTGATGTGTTTATGCATGAGGAGTCTCCTAGCTTTGGTTTGGATAATATTGTTCTCCCTAATCCCCCTTGATCATTCCTACGTTTCACCTATTTGTTCATTACCCCCTCCTTCCCCTGGGTATTATCTTGATGCGCCCATTGATAATCCTATGATTCTTTATGCTAATGTTGATTTAGACTATGAGAACAACATGTTTAGTATGCTTGGTGGAAGTGCTGGTGAGTATTTGCCCCTAGGTTGCTTTAGAGGTATGATCCTTCAATTGACCCTTATTGTGTGCGCCTAGAGGACTTGCCTAGGAAAGTCATGTAGACTACATTCTTTAGTCCTTCATATGATTTTTCTAAGGCCTTTGCTAAAGTTAAGAGGATACTTATTGTCTTTGGTGTGATTTTGGTTATTGCCTCTTACCTTATGTTTTCGTAATTATGTTCTCGGGAATTTGGTAAGCTCCTGCATGTTTTGATGGCATCTGATTTGATGGGTTGTGCCTTAAAGTTGCTATATGTTCCCCTTTTACGAGGATTCCTTAGCTTAGTTGTAACCAACACCTAACCTGATGATTGTTCTCTTTTGTTTTCCCTTTCTCTTTCCCTTTCTCTTACTTTCTTTCCTTTGAGTAATAATGCTTTATCCAAGCATGGGGGAAGGGTAGTTCTATGTTTTCCATTTTGGCTTTTAGTTTGCATACTTGTTAGAGCATATAGTCTTTTAGGTTTCCTTTTATTTGCATTAGTGTTTTACATTTAGCTGCATTTTAGATTTTCATATAGGATTGCATGTAGAGATGGTGAGGATTGGTTTAAGATAACCTCTAATGATGATGCTTTAGCCAAAATAGCTTTCATGAGCTTGTGTGACTTTTGGTGTGTAATCCCTTTCGGTGCTAAAATTTTTGAAGCTTTTGTAAATATTTTTTGTTTGAGCCCTTGTCTTGATGGAGAACTACGTTGCTCCCTAGAGTCATTGGCACTAATGTTTGTATATGAGCTTCATTATATATGCTACTTGAAACTTTGGTAGATATCAAGTGAGACTTTGAGCCTTCTTTGGACCAATCGTTATATTTAGTCTCATGTTTCTTTCGTATGTGTGACTCTTCTATGTTGCATCTCTAGAACTTGCCTAGATTCTTGTTCAAAACCACATTAGCATTTGCATAGTTGATGATATGATAGAGGCATTCTTTATTGTTGAACATTTTAGCAACATAACCAAATAGTCTATCCTTTATGTTACATGTTTTCCCCGTTTGCTAGCCCTTTTGAGCTTATATCCATCTTTGTTGCGAACACTTCAATTAGCCCTTGGCCAAACACACAGTCCAACCTTTTAAGCCAAGTCTATGGAATGTCACTTCGTCTATGTAGTAGGTGGTTTTGGGGGTAACTGAGTTTAAGGTGGCTTTAGTATGTTGGGTTATTGAGGGATTGATGATATTGAGCATTTAGTTGTGTTTCTCTGTTATTTGGGTTGTTTATATATATTAGATTATGAGTTGACAATCAGTGGTCTTATGCCTTTCAATAATTGAAATTCTTATTTCATTTTCCAAAGCAAGAAAAAAAGGGGGGAAGAGAAAAATTATGTTTAAAAAAGCAAGAAAAAAAGAGGAGAAAAAGAAAACAAATACAAAGGAAAAAGTGAATAAGTGATTCGGATTGAACATGTAAGTAGCTAGGGTTCCTTCTTTGTTAACTTATTCCCTACTGATTTGTGGGGTATGTTCATTGAATTGTTGGAGTTTAGAGTGTTAGTGAACTTATTAGTCAATTGATGCTTTGATTGGTTGCTCCCTATTCGTTTGGCTTAATAGCTCCACATTGCCCAAATTTATTAGTTTACTCCTTTCCCTTAAATCCTTTTTAGCCAACGTTACAACCAATATAAAGTCCTCTTGATCGTCTTGTGCACATTGCATTTTAGTGGTGGAGAATTTGAGAGCATTGTCAAGCATATGGTAGATTGCATCTTTGGAATGAGTCTTGAGTGAACACATGAGCGTTATATTTCAAACACATGAGCGAGAGTGATTCACATTTCCCAAAGGTGAGGTTCTACTAGTCCATTTAGTTCTACAAATTCATTGTACTCGCATGATGTGCTTTGCGATTCTTTAGGGGTGATCAAGTTTGATATCAAGCTTGTGATCTCATACTTTTTTGAAAACCTTCTTGTTCTCCTAATTTTGAAATGTCTTGCGTACTACTTAAGGTTTCTATTGATTTTCATTCTTGCTTGTAATGTGCTATTCATTGCCTAGTTGTTCTGTTTTGAATCCTATATGCATCTCCCTTTGTTGGATTTATCTAGTGTTTAGGACAAGCAAAGGCTTAAGCATGGGGGAGTGATAAATGTCATATTTGCATAGGATTATTTGAGTGTTTGGGAGTCATTTTAGGGGATTAATATCCTTAAGTGCATGATGTATGCCCTTATTTCTACTATTACGCTTAGTTTCACTTTGTGAGCCAAGCTGTGAGTGAAATGAGGATTTTTTAGGCTTTAAAGATCAAAGAAGATAGTAAAAGAGACCCAAAGACACCCAACACGATCAAACAGTGGCCAGAACCATGGTCCAGGGAGATCTAAGAGAACCAGCAAGTCAAATGAGGGAGAGCCACTTGGACGAAGGGCCTCACACTCTATCTGTGGTGGGGGCCACAATCTGTGGAGGTCCCTACGGACTGACTATGGTCAGCCCTGTTCCCCCGGGCTCTCTTGTTTTCATCGTGGTTGGTTGTGTTCCATGCGTCTAGCGATTTTGCAGACTTGATTTTAGCCCAAAAAAAAGCCATTTTTGTTACTTCGTTCATTCGTATTCCATTTCACTCTCCATAATCCACTACGTAGATTAGAATTTAGATTAGATTAAAGGGAGAGAGAGTGAATTGAAGTGAAGAATTATAAGGATTCCATCTTAAGTTTGCAACGACTATTCAAGCACGATCTTGGCTGATGATTTCTTTTCTCTTCTCTTCTCTTCTATTTTCTCATTTTAGATTTATGTTTTGCAATTTTGATTATGATTTTTGTTGTTTTTTATTTTGCATTTGTGCAAAAAACAGTTAATTTCTCTATTTGTTGTTCATCTATTTGAGTATTTTGGAATTGTTGGATTATTTTACCAAATCTTAAATATTTATTGTCTTGTAAGAAATTTTGATCACTTTCTTACATATTTTAGGCATTGGAAGAAGCATTGAAAGGTGAAATTCGATACTTGAACCCTAGGATTTGACTTGATTATATGGAGTTTTGAGAAAGTCATATCTATTAAGAGACCATGAATTTGATAATCGCATGCTTAGTGAACCTAAACAAATCAAGAGCCCTTGAGAAATGGTAATTGGTTAGATTTAGGTATTTCACTTTAACTTGAAAGTGGATTGTGATACGATTTTAAAACAACCAATTGAGGAAGAAGTGCTTGATTGATACATGGATTAAGAGATTGCTTGTTTTGCTTAATTCCTTGATTAGTTGTTCATTTGGTTAGATAGTTGAATAGTTTAATTTCAAATCTTAAATTTAGATTTGCTAAGCCTGTATTAAGGGGATAAAGCCTAGTAGATCAACCTAGTCCTTATGGGAGACGACCTTGATTTGCTGCAACACTATGGTGTGCTTGTAGCCTTATCAGGAGATAACCATATTCTTTCCACTAAACTAGTACTTATTCTAGGCAGCACCAGCAAAAGCATCTTCCCAACATGGGAAGGATCACATTTACTCTATTGGACTGGGGGTTATTTCAACCAAAACTACCAAAAGCAGCTTTAACTATCATTATGCTCCCACATCTAAGGCTTCTTTTATAGCAAACAGAAAGTGGAGCTTTCTTAGAATAGGAGGGGGAGCACTTTAATGTGGACTTAAAGGATACTACCTCTTTAAAAAGAGAGATTTCTATCCTAGGAAGTTTAGACCCATGACTTGGCATAACTCAGTAGCCCCTCATCCTAAACTGTAGAGCGTCACCATGCCCAACCCGTTGTCTTCTATACCTTCATCGAGCCTTATCCAATGGACCTAGTGTGAGACCTGCATGCATGTGAGGTTAGGTCATCACATGTTTGCATAGTCAGCGTAATCATGTTTACATAGTCACTATAATCATGTCTGCATAGTCACATAATCATGTCTCCATGGTCAGCACAATCACATCGGCATAGTCTCATATGGCCTAGCAAGTGCACCTACATCAATGCATATGTATTTAGCCTATTTATTAGGCCGCCCTCCGTCTTGGTCACTTGGGAACTCAGATTGAAGCATAGTGCAATCTGCTATCACAAACCCTCCAGGAAGGGCACACAATCCTGGTTATCCATTAGTCAACATCAAAGGTTCTCAAGACGGCATCATCAACTATTATAAAAGACATCTATATTTTAACCCTCGCCTCAATCAGGGTCAGTTAAAGTTGGGACTTTATCCTTAAAGAAAGCCTTACACAAGCATCCTTATAGAAAGGACCTCAACCCAACTTCAGTTTATCAAGTAACAAGGTCCAAGGGGATCTAGCCACAGAGGACACTCCATCCTTTTTATGTCAATAAGAAGATCAACGTCACCCTAAACTTTAGCAGATCTCCATTCCCTTTCACTAAAGAAATCTTATGCAAGTCTTTCTTGGTGGCATCAGCAAGGGGGACAAGCTCTTCCCAAACTCATGCTGGAAAACACTTAATAGTAATGGAAGCAAGATAAAGTAAAGGAAAATGAAAGTGAGAGGAGAAGCCCAAGGAGAACCTAGCCGAGTTCCACACAAGCCACAAGGGCATATTCCTTCACAATGGGCTAGAAGGCAAGCAAACAAGAAAGGTAGAAACAAAGGGACGCCAAGCATGAGGACTGCGTCAAATTCCCTACACCTCATATGGGCATATTCCCTCTACAAATAGCTAAACACTCAAACAAAAGAAGAAAGCAAGCAAAGAAGACAAGCCAAAGGGACCCGACTGAGATCTTTATGCGTATGGGAATTTACAAGCAAGAAAAAAACATAAGCATGCAAACAAAGAAAGAATAGCCAAAGTAAGAAAGGTGGTCAACAAAACCCAACTGGTTTCCCATAATCTCATGATCATGTTTCTCTTGGAAAATACAAAAGAAGAAGAAGCCAAAACAAAGAGGCAAGAGATAATCTACATCCACGAGCATCCAAAGCCTACATGAAAGGAATACGTACAAAAGCATTTCAAAATATTCATCAAAGTCAGGAGCTAAAATTAATAGCCTCTATATAACAAGACATTTCACAATTTGCTCCACCAGCAAAGAGGTCTACTATTTGAGTGATACGGAAGCCCCCTAAAGGACAAATTCAAGAATTTTCTTAATAGAGAAAAGGTTTTCTATTCTGACGATAGAGAAACCAACACGACCAGTAAAGAGATCCACTCTAAGAAGTATAAGATTATTAAATCTAGAAATGGAAACATATATTAGGCACCAAAGTCCGATAAGCAATGGAAACATATAAGTCAAATATTTGGGCTTGTACTGTAAATGATACATGTTCACTATTTTTCTCATATCTTGTTCCACACTTATCAAAAGAAATTAGTTTTATTAGAAAGTAGACTCAATAAGCTTTCAAGGAAAAAAAGAATTGCTCAAAAGGAAGGCCAAAACTGAAAGTTATAGCACAACCATATCGGGTTGTCTACGGTCCAACCCAAGAACCCTGCTTCCAAGGACCAAGTCGAGTCCCCCTAGCTGGGATTAATTACCTAAAATTTTAGGCTGAGTAGTTTACCTAGACTAATTAGTCAGAATCATAGCTGAATTAGTGTGCATGTTTAGATTAACCTTAATGAGACTAGGACTATGTCTCTTTTCTCTAAACCGATTCGGACAATCCGCGTAGCTACTATAAATAAGGGCATGCCCCTAAGGATTAGGGGGAGGAAATAGGCATTAGTTTGGCATCAAAAAATTGACATCAATCAATTGACACCAAATCAAATTGGCATCAAAATATATCAAAATATTAGGGAGTGAAGGGTATCAAAATTTAGGAGAGAAATGCTCTGCACATTGAAGATAGATAGTTAAGTTTATCATTAAAAATTCGTCACTCTGTTAGAGTTCCCATGTAAAATAGGTGGGTTATCTTGAAGGCAAAAACTCTACCTTTCCGCACTCTTCTACTCTGTTTCTCTTTTATGATTTCTTTGTTCTAAATTACCAAAGAAGTAATCTTAGGTTGTTCCCCACTTTTTGTAACTGTTATACTATTCTTTGGGTTTTTGTTGGACTAGTGTTTGTACCTTTTGAATAATTTTATATTATCAAGTTATTCAAATTTGTTGGGTGAATGTATGTTACTATGATTAAGTTTTAACTTCGCGTACTGATTAGTAAAGGCTGTCAGTGATGGCAGGAGGTGATGAGATGCTTCCATTGCGTCACCATACCATCACCCCACAATCGAGGACCCTAGTTCCAGACCAAGGACTCAAGACGGTCCCCACACGAGGGATTGCTAGGGGGCCTTTCCAAAACCCGTTTGGAACAACTTCAATTATCCCTTCGGTGTCCCTATCGGTATGATTTGCTTTGAAATGTGTCATAGTTTGTAAGTTTGGAAAAACTCACTAGCAACTCTACTAACTAAAAGATTAATACTTCCTTTTTCCTTACTATTGGCATCTGTTCCTACATTGCTAAACTTCGAAAAAACAATTTGGACCATGGCAGTGAAGTATACATGGACCAAAATCAGAGTTTTAATCTAGCCTAGGAATCCGCATGGGTTCCTGGATCAGACCTACACCCAGGTTTTGGGTCATGCTGAAGGAACTGCTAGGGCCCAAGTTAGCATAACTAAGAAACCTGAATGGGTTCCTAGCCGAGACCCAAGGCCCAATCTCCTATTGCCGTGAAAGCCCAGTTCTGCTTGATCTATAATAAAAAATAAATAAAAAATAAATAAATTTTCTTTGTAGGGGATCACACCACCGGAACGTGGATCCTTATAGTGGCAACTCCATAGGGAACGCTTTCTTAAGAGGATGAGATTTGAACTTCGATGCAGGATATTATCTTAATTATATTTGCATTATAAGACACTACCTATTAGGGGGGTCAATAGTGTCTCTAGGCAGAACCCTGATTCTACCCCTCGGGGAAGTGGTTGGTCACTCGGTGGGTCTATTAGACTTCTAACTAAGCAGGCAGTTACTTCACTCACTCCAGACATGCTTCAGCTAATTCTGCCTAATCTGCAATAAAAAAAATAAAAATAAATCTGCTTTCTAGAAAATACAATGTACCTAACACACAAGGCTGACCATTTGTGGGGGTTTACACCCCTGGGCAGGTGGATCCCTGCAACTATGTAATCGCAATCCAATTGCTTAAGGGCTACTACTTGATACTATAAAGGTTGCACGTGGCATGATAATGTTGTTACAGAGAAAAAGTGTTGCTATTAATTGGTTTTCAAATTATGTGAATTTATGTAGGCTACCATATGTTAGGGCTATACAAGTCATTGTACCTTAAAGCATGCTTTACAATTATGAAGGAAATGAAGAGGCATAGAATGCCTAGATATGGGTTGTTGATTGATGTAGTTTTGGGTCATTGACTCAGGTCATACAAATAAATGTGCCTCAATCGAGGTGATAGTAGGTATTGGAAACTTCAAAAATATGTAGAGCAAAGCTCCTTTAGAGATTTGAGAGTGTATAATGTGATTGAGTTTATAATGTCTACACTTATTATGAGGCTACAACAAACCCTAAGGGCACGTGAAAATTACTAAAGGTGGACCTTAATGCTAAGATATTCATATATCAATAATTCCTTATTCAATTTCAATGGATTAGGTGATGGGTGTTACTTGGTCAAGCTATATGCCCTGCATAATGTAGAATAAATTAGGTAGAGGAAATTTCATTTTGTAGTGTTTGAAGTGATTCAATAAGCAGACTCTTTGGGATTAATAAGGATCAAACAAAAAAGAAGAAAGAAGAAGAGAGAAAGAAGAGGAGTGCATAAATGAAAAATATGCCCCATTCCTGATCCTACCAAATATGGAAGGCTTAAAGTTATTGGGATCATAGGAGTGTAGTGATGCCATGTGGAGTGATGTTCACGGGGAATAATTTGAGAAAAGTATTAAAAAAAAGAGAGAAAAAAACAGAGAGAGTGAAAAGAGAAGACGCTCAAATGTTGGATTCACCAAGGTACCGAGAGTGGCGTTCACAACTTTAAGCATACTCATTTTGTGGAAAATGATTATTCATATAGGTGGAACTATAGGAAAAGGATCGAGTATGTGTCATATATGTGTACCGATTCTTTGGCTTTGTATACTCAAAATTCTAGAGGTCATAATTTATATTCAAGTTAAGGAATGTGAAAAGTTCATGGATAATATTTGGGGATTAAGTAATCTAAGGAAAAGTATGACATAAAACAATGGTTCTATGGGTTGGACTTAGGGCACTTAATTTTGAGCATCACAACTCATGCTACAAAAGAAGTGAGAGTGGTGACTGTAAAGCTTGTCGATAGCTACAAATTTAACCACTGTTTTGGTTATTAAATACTTTTTATAGCGTAGGGAAGTAGGGATCGATCCACGAGGAAAGATTGTTTTAAAAAGGCTAGTTTAATCCTAAATGATTTTACTAATCCAATTTATTAAATCTAATCTTAATAATTCTAAAATAATTAAAATCTAATGAATAAAAATCTGGAAAAACACCCAATGATGCTCCTAAATATTTTGGATTATATTCTGGAAAGAAAACAGTAAAAAGCTTTCCTAAGTAATCTAGAAAAATAAAAACAAAATAGTAATTGAAATTCTAATCAAAACACCAAATAATATTCAGAAAATAAATATAAAAAATTTCAAATAGTAACCTAAAATATTATTATTCAGGTATATAAGATTATAACTCCTCAATTGTATCCAAATAATTTTAGAAACATCAAATCAGACAAAATACAATGGAATATCAATGCAGAATATTAAATCTGAAATTAGAAATAAGATAATCTGCATAAATATAAATACGAAAATAATCAAGAAAATTACCCTAATTCTAGGACACAATTTTCTGGACTTAACAATACCTAATAATCATGAATTAACAATTAAAATCGAAATTTTCAGAATTAATAACCCAAAAACCTGCACATATCAATTTCACAAAACAATTCTGAAAAATTATCAAATAACTTCCAAAAATTACGAAATTAAATATGGGCAGACTAGGACACTATATAAACACTAGGAACTGATAAAAATCGAAAAATAATAAAAATAACTATTTTTGGTCTAATTTCTAACAAATCGGTACTTAAATACTACAACTGAATATAAATCAATCTAAAACTATAACCACTCTAGAAATCAAAATCTAAACTATCTAAAATTACCTAGAAACTCATAAAATACTATACATTTGGGGGGCGGGGTCGATTGAAATTATATTGAAGCTAATAAAAATAGAACAAAAATTAACAAACTAATCAAATTAACTCTGACCAACAAATAATGATCAAAAGTTGTCAAATTTATAAAGAATACTTAGTATAATCTCAATCCACTATGCAAATTAATATTTATCATTAACACACAAGTTAATTTCATTCATGAGTTAAACTGTAGAAGACATGCACCAGCGGTTCTTCCCCGTTTTTTCGTAGATTTTAGTTTAATTTGGTCTAACCCTAATATAAACCCTACTAATTTGATAACCCTTACACCAGCGCAAGAATTTAATCAAACTAGAGCATTATGTATTAGAAAAACATCATCTAATGCTTTGCAACCAATTTACCAACAAAACGATTTAACAAAGATCTATAACGATTACCTAATTAAAAGAGATGGGTTTGAGTCATCCATGATTAATTAGTGTGATACTAATGCTTCAAAGATGATAACTTTTACATGTTAAAACCCTTTAAACTATCATATGAATTCGTATTAAACTAACTAGCATGCATTCTAATTAATATAATACGAATATCATGAACGATAAATACTAATCGCTATAGAATAATCAATATAAATCAACTAGACAATAAAGCGTGAAATTTGTTTCAAAATAATTAATTTAGCATGGTTTCCAATAGATTATACTAAGCACAAAAAATTACTCACTCATATTAAACATAACATCACAAAATTCACCTAAATAAATCATGTTTAATAATTAACTAAACAAAATAAAATAAAATAAAATAAAATAAAGTAAACAAAAACACGAAAGAGAACACTACAATTTGGCTTAGGTGATTGTGGTGTGGAGATGATTGATGAAGGCTGCGTGGCTTTATGTGGAGTTAGGCATGGTAGATGATCATGTTTGGAGAAGGGGCAAGGGTATGATGGTGATGGGAAGAGGAGATGATGATCGTGTGATGGGCCTGTGCAAAGAGGAGGTATGCCGTGGTGATCTTCTCCCAGGATGATGATGGTGATTATGGTGATAAGAAGGGGGGGTTTCGGATGGCTGAAGTTGCGTGTGATGGCTTCACCCGTGGGATGATGGGTTTAAGAAGATGATGATGATGATGGGAAGGAGACGATGCGTGGGTGTGAGGAGATTGAAGAAGGCAGGTGTGGAGTGTATTTTAGGAGGAGGGAGTCGCGGGTTTATATGCATGACAAGTGAGGGAGATTAGGGATTGTGATGTTTGTGTGGGAGATGATGTGTGGAGGTTTAGAGTTTGATGGAAGGATGATTATGATGAGGCATGAGGTTGGATGGGAGTGTGATTGTAAGCTTCCTTCTTCTTTCTTCCCTAAACTTCTTCTCTGTTCCAACTCTTGCAATCCCAGTCCAGACAATATCTTCATAATTATCATTTTTGGCCCGTCTTCTGCCCAAGCATGTAAAACCCGACCCTCAATGACTCGTCTTCTCCTTTTTATTAAAACAATGCCTCACCTGAAAAATATATAAAAATAACGTAAATTAGATGCAACAATGTGTAAAATATAATCACAATAATTAATAAAATGATGCATGATTAATGGCTTAAAAAATTCCCCCACACTTAGACTTTGGACGTCCTCCTACAAAGAAATCTTATACTCGACCTAAAGTTGACATCCTTTCTTTTCTTATAAAATCATGCATACTTATGATATTCATGCTAGGTCTCGGCTTACTTAAAAAAAACAGTGTTATTGAATTAATTAGTTTTTCCTTCAATAAGTGAATACCTGCTAAACATCCAACTATCGTTAGAGAGTTTATTCATCAACCTCACAACATTTCCATAATGAAGTAACAAGATCAATAATTATCCATCTCTTTTAAATATGCATACACCAATCAAGAGGTCTAAAACTTTATGATAGAAAAATTGAGGCACGGTATGGCTATAGAGACAATTGAACTAGGTAGAATAACTCATTGAATTGATTCTAACTTCCCTTGTACTTATTTCTCTTTTCTTCTTTCGTCATACTCCACTTGCGCACATATTCGAGGCCCATATAGAGTCTTAGAAATTAAACACTCCCTATCTCACACTCACCCAAATAGAGGTGCTGGAGCAAACATTTTATCATTACTTTTATTTATTTTAATGGCTCACTAGTATGTGAAGCAAGCTTTCTAGTGACAGTATTGCCTCAAAGGGTAGCATCCAGTAGTCCATGCCTCAAAGGGGTACTTGTCATTCTCAACTTTGACTTTATGAAAAATAGACAAGTAAAATCACAATTTTAATGAATTATTCAACTAATTCAATTGTCTAGGAGATGGCCCTATATTACATGACTAAATAAGATGGATTACTCATTAAAAAGATGTATGAGGATCAACTTAAACTTCTCTAAAAAATAACTATCATGTGTAGAAGTCTTCATTTATAAAAGAATAAACTACAAAATAGCTAATAAAATAAAAAAAATTCTAAACAAGCAAGCCTAGCATAAACTCATATCATGCATTATTTATAAGAAAAGAATTTTTTATTTTTTTTCAATTTTCTACTCTTTTTTTTTCAAGAATAAATACTGCGAAAATTAAATGCAGGATGCACCCCCCCCCCCCCACTTAATTCATGCATTGTCCCTAATGCATGCAAAAAGAAAGAAATAATGAAAATAAAAGCAAAATTAGATAGGTACTTCCCTAAAAACGTTGGGTTGCCTCCCGACCAGCGCCTTTGTTTATAGTTGTTGGCTCGACTTCATGAAGCTCTTGGATCCTCTAGTTGGATCTCTTTCAATAAATCATCATTAATCTGGTAGGGCACTTTTTGAAACTTAGCATGATCAAGGCTCTTAGTAAGCACAGTCAAAAATTCATCTTCATTGGACAAGTCATAAATATCATGGTGCAACTCAGCAATAACATCAAGTGCATACACGTAACTCACATCAGTAAGGAATCTCATGGCATCAAAAATATTAAATTTAATCACTTCACCATCAAATTTCATGGCTAATGTTCCTTCATGCACATCAATTTTAGTCCTAGCTGTTTTCAAAAATGGCCAGCCAAGAAAGATGGGAATATCATGATATGCATCACCCATGTTCATCACATAAAAATCAGTAGGAAACACAAGTTCATTCACTTGGACTAAGATGTCCTCTAACACTCCGTCTGGGTAAATACTGCTCCTATTAGCTAACTGAAGCACTACACCTGTTTTCTTTAACTCTCCTAAGTTTAGTTTGTCATAAAAAGACCTAGGCATAACATTAATGGAGGCACCCAAGTCAAGCATAGCCTTATCAAAGTAAAGATTTCCTATCTTACAAGGAACAGAAAACACACCTAGGTCTTTGCACTTAGGGGGAAGTTTCCTTTGAAAAACTGCAGACACATTTTCCCCCACACTTACCTTTTCATTCCCTACTAATTTTCTTTTAGTAGTATATAATTCTTTCAAAAACTTAGCATAACGAGGCACCTGTTTAATGGCATCAAGGAGAGGTATGTTGATCTCTACCTTCCTAAATGTCTCTTAGATATCTTGGTTAGCCTCATTCACCTTAGAAGTAGGGTTTCTAAATCTACTAGGAAATGGTGGAATTGGCCTATAAGGCTCTCTTTTCTTCTCTCCTATTTCCTTAGTAGTTTGATGAGAATTCGTATCTAACTCTGGTGCAGTCCCCTTGACCTCTAACTCAGGCTCAACCTCTCTACTCTTCCTAGGCTCTTGTAACTCTTTTCCACTCCTAAGTGTTATGGCACTAACATTCTTCTTAGGGTCAGGGTAAGGCTGAGATGGAAACCTATTTTGCATTTGAGCCTGTAAGTTGCTAACTATGATATCAGTTGCAGTTTGTCTCTCTTGAACTTGCTTAAGAGCTGTTTCCATACTATGGAACCTATCATCCATCTTCTTAAGAACTTGTTCTAGTAGGAAGTTGGTCCTATCTTGATTAGAAGGTTCATGAGACGTTTGGTCAAAACCAGGTGGATTGGTTTGAGGGCCATACCAAAGATTAAGGTGGTCTCTTCATCCTTCATTATAGGTGTTAGAATAGGGATCATACCTCCTTTGACCTTGGTTAGAATAGACAACATTAACATTACCCTCTTGAATTGTAGGACATGCATCAGTAGGATGCCCTTCCAGACAACAAATGCCACATACAACTGCTTTTTGTACTCTCCCAATGACAATCTCATTTAACATAGCAGTAATATAAGATAACTGATTTTCTACAGATGAATTAGAACCAATCTCATTGACCCTTTTCACTTGTGACTCCCTAGCACCAAACAACTGAGTTTTTTGGACCATTAGATTAAATAAATTTCTAGCCTCTGCTGGCATTTTATTAACCAGAGCCCCCCACTAGCAGCATCAACCATATTACGATCTATAGGAAGCAAACCCTCATAAAAATATTGAATCAATAGTTGTTCAATTATTTGATGTTGGGGACAACTAGCACACAATTTATTAAATCTTTCCCAATACTCACAAAAAGTTTTCCCATTCATTTGTTTGATTCCACATATGTCTTTCCTAATAGATTCAATACGGGATGCAGGAAAAAACTTTCTAAAAACGATTTATACAATGCAATCCATGTAGAGAAAGATCCAGCAGGCATGTAATACAACCAATCCTTAGCATTACCAAGCAAAGAAAAGGGAAAGGCCCTCAATCTAATTTGGTCCTCAAGAATTCCCTCAGGCACCATAGCAGAGCAAGTAATAAGGAATTCACTAATATGTCGGTATGGGTCATCTCCAGCTAATCCATGAAACTTAAGTAATAAATTGATGTAAAGCTTGTCGAGAGCTACAAATTTAACCACTACTTTGGTTATTAAATACTTTTTATAGTGTAGGAAAGTAGGGATCGATCCACGAGAAAAGATTGTTTTAAAAAGGCTAGTTTAATCCTAAATGATTTTACTAATCCAATTTATTAAATCTAATCTTAATAATTCTAAACTAATTAAAATCTAATGAACAAAAATCTAAAAAAACACCCAAAGATGCTCCTAAATATTTTGGATTATATTATGGGAAGAAAACAGTAAAAAGCTTTCCTAAATAATCTAGAAAAATAAAAACAGAATAGTAATCGAAATTCTAATCAAAATAGCAAATAATAATCATAAAATAAATATAAAAAATGTCAAACAGTATCCTTAAATATTATTCTTTAGGTATATAAGCTTATAACTCCTCAATTGTATCCAAATAATTTCAAAAAAATCAAATCAGAAAATTACCACAGAATATCAATGCAGAATATTAAATCTAAAATTAGAAAAAAGATAATCTGCATAAATATAAATACGACAATAATCAAGAAAATTACCCTAATTCTAGGACAAAATTTTTTGGACTTAACAATACCTAATAAGCGTGAATTAACAATTAAAATCGAAATTTTCAGAATTAATAACCTACAAACCTACACATATCAATTTCACAAAATAATTCTGAAAAATCATCAAATAACTTTCAAAAATTGCAAAATTAAATATGGGCAGAATAGGACACTATATAAACTCTAGGAACTGATAAAAATTGAAAAAGAACAAAAATAACTATTTTTGGTCTAATTTCTAACAAACCAGTGCTTAAATACCAAAACTGAATATAAATCAATCTAAAACCATAACCACTCTAAAAATCAAATCTAAACTATCTAAAATTACCTAGACACTCCTAAAATACTATAATTATGGGGGGGGTCGATTGAAATTATATTGAAGCTAATAAAAATAGAACAAAAATTAACAAACTAATCAAATTAACTCTAAGCAACAAATAATGATCAAAAGTTGTCAAATTTATGAAGAATACTTAGTATAATCTCAATCCACCATCCAAATTAATATTTATCATTAACACACAAGTTAATTTCATTCATGAGTTAAACTGTAGAAGACATCTACCAGCGGTTCTTTCCCGTTTTTCCTTAGATTTTAGTTTAATTTGATCCAGCCCTAATATAAACCCTGCTAATTTTATAACCCTTACACCAGCGCAAGATTTTAATCAAACTAGAGCATTACGTATTAGAAAAACATCATCTAATGCTTTGTAACCAATTTACCAGCAAATCGATTTAACAACGATCTATAACGATTACCTAATTAAAAGAGATGAGTTTGAGTCATCCATGATTAATTACGGTGATGGTAATGCTTCAAAGACAATAACTTTTACGTGTTAAAGCTCTTTAAACTATCATATGAATTCGTATTAAACTAACTAGCATGCATTCTAATTAATATAATACGAATATCATGAACGATAAATACTAATCGCTATAGAATCATGAATATAAATCAACTAGACAATAAAGCGTGAAACTTGTTTCAAAATAATTAAGTTAGCATGGTTTCTAATAGATTATACTAAGCACAAAAAATTACTCACTCATATTAAACATAACATTACAAAATTCACCTAAATAAATCATGTTTAATAATTAACTAAACAAAATAAAATAAACTAAAATAAAACAAAGTAAACAAAAACACAAAAGAGAACACTACAATTTGGCTTAGGTGATCGTGGTGTGGAGATGATTGATGAAGGCTGCGTGGCTTTATGTGGAGTTAGGCATGGTAGATGATCATGTTTGAAGAAGGGGCAAGGGTATGATGGTGATGGGATGAGGAGATGATGATCGTGTGATGGGCCTGCACAGAGAGGAGGTGTGCCGTGGTGATCTTCTCCCAGGATGATGATGGTGATTATGGTGATAAGAAGGGGGGTTCGGATGGCTAAAGCTGCATGTGATGGAGGAGATTAGATCATCACGGTGATGATTATGATGATGGAGAAGAGGCTTTACCCGTGGGATGATGGGTTTAAGAAGATGATGATGATGGGAAGGAGACGATGCGTGGGTGTGAGGAGATTGAAGAAGGCAGGCGTGGAGTGTATTTTAGGAGGAGGGAGTCGTGGGTTTATATGCATGACAAGTGAGGGAGATTAGGGTTTGTGATGTTTGTGTGGGAGATGATGCGTGGAGGTTTAGAGTTTGATGGAAGGATGATTATGATGAGGCATGAGGTTGGATGGGAGTGTGATTGTAAGCTTCCTTCTTTCTTCCCTAGACTTCTTCTCTGTTCCAACTCTTGCAATCCTAGCCCAGACAATATCTTCATAATTATCATTTTGGACCGTCTTCTGCCCAAGCATGTAAAACCCGAGCCTCAATGACTTGTCTTCTCCTTTTTATTAAAAGAATGCCTAACCTGAAAAATATATGAAAATAACGTAAATTAGATGCAATAACGTATAAAATATAATCACAATAATTAATAAAACGATGCATGATTAATGGCTTAACAGTGACTTGAGTATATATCGCCTGGACATTATGGGAATATTACTAGTATTTTTATAGGATTGAGATGTCAAACTCAAAAGGGTATTGACAAGGCACAACTTTAGCTGCAAAAACAAAAGATCATAGGCAATAAGATATAGGAAATGTCTTTATAAAGGTCAAAACCCCCCTTGACTCTCTTTTGAACGTACTAAACCAATTTAGCTTTGTAAAGCCCCTATATAGACCTAAAAGAGTCCATAGTGACCTGTGACCACCTAATAATATACCCTCCTTGTAAGATACCATTACATAATTGGGTATCCTTTGTTGGGAACCCTTGATTTCCTCGATTACAACCTAGAGCCAACCACACTGCTATTATGCAATAACATAATTTAATTTGTAATTTCTTTTGATTCATATTAACCCCCTTTGTGTAAAAATTGTTTGATCTCCTCAGCAATACTTCATGGCGTATCTTTTCCATAAATGAATTACATCATGACATTCTTTCTTATGTGGAATCGATATCACCAAGGTGAGATACATCCCTCTCGTTTTCACTAATTATCTCTGCTCAACTTACTTTTGCGATCATCCTTTCAATAATAGATAGCCTTTTCTCGCTTACAACCCGCTTTGATTTTTTGCCGTTTCATTTTTGTCACTAATCTTGAATCCATTACATTTAAAGGATGTTTCCCTTTTATATGAGTGAGTTCAAATCAAGTATGTTAATGATCAAAGTCTGCTCCTGTCTTTGATGCTTTAAACTCATTTCTTAGCCATTTTTAAGGTTGCCGACTATATGTCTTCGTGAGTGTGACTTGAAATTTTATGGCAACGCCTTGAATATTAGCTCACCTTATTCCTTTTTTCGTTTGTCACATCCCTACTAGTGCTCCCGCAAGCTCTTCATTCCAATTCACAATCCTAACCTATATTTGTTGTGCTGATCCTCAAGGATAAATTGGAAACCATTGTTACTTCAATTCTTACTTATCAATAGTCATTTGAAAGTTGTGATCCTAGGGGTTCCTAAATAGAGAAGCCTTACGCAAATGGATAATTTCATGGTTCGATTTTTAGGTTAATACATTCCACTTTCTATTCTTTGCAAACAATTATATTCGAACTACTCTTAAAGATTTGATCACCACTTAAATCACGTACTTTTACTATTACTATGGCTTTCAAATGAGTATCTAGTGCCCTTGTTCCTATTTAACTAATGTTTGGAACTATCTGACTCATGCTGCCTCCATTCTTGAATTGCTTATGCTTACAATTAGTTTCATTCTATTTGCCTCATAGTACTATTTACGTTACCCATAATGCTATAATCTACGCTCCATCATTTTCATTAAGTCATATGTCAGCAATAGCCTCATTACTTTCAAGAATTCATTAGCTTCTCTTTTAGCCATCTTGATTTGTTTATTGAAAACATCTCTTTACCATTGCATCTCTACCTGATTGCAAACATTGCTTAAAAGATCTTAACTAACATTCAAACCTTGTTGACTAGAATTTGTGTTTTGTATTAATGCTCTTTCCTCTGACATGTCTGATATTTTTTTATTTGCCTTAATGTTAAAAATTTACTTCATCCCATTGTTGATTTAATTTCCTTTTTTCATCCTAAACCTTTGGAGTTGTGTGGACCTTAAGAGTGCTTGTACCTCATTTTCAGCATGATTCGTCGTGTCTTTGAAACTTATTGCTAAAAGTGGAATATGTTCCTATTTGATTTTAAAAGGTTGTCCACATTCTGATACTTCTGGTTCTCATCCTCTTCTTCCGCATTCCACTTAAAGTGTATTTACACAAATATCCTACTCCTATTTATTCATAGCAATAAGCTTGTATAGCTTCTTATGAATTAAATATGTAACTCAGCTATCACTAGTTTAGGGGAATGTTGATTGTGGTAAGTTCACCATTCTTCCTGCGTTTAAATTACGCTCCTTGTAAATTAACTCCACCATTCTCTATGCAATCTAGTTGCTTACTTAAACTTGCTTCACATGAGCCAGGGCATATGCCTGCAAATTCATTTTATAATAAATCTGAGATGTTCTACACTCTGCTGGTCCAAATCTATCTCTCATCCTTGGTCTTTATCTATGTTCCCTATATTAGACATCGTGATCATTTCATTCCTTACAACATCGGTACTATATTTATGATTTTGATATTTAACCACACCTTTTATATGAAGATTACATGGGCAATCTACGTTTTATCCCTTGTATGTCTCAAATAACCCAACCTTATTCCCATTTATACACCTTTGATTTGAGCAGCTTGATTGAGCGATGAAAACTCATATTAAAAGTTGCATTAAGTAAGTGAATAATATTGTCCTTCTGTTTTGGGTAGTTTGATATTTTCTCATGTTATAAGTAGCACGGTGTAGTCTATACCTCAACCTTCTAGTTGTCCATCATGTTTAAGACAGTACTTAGTGCTTATCCTTGGCCTTGATATGGACAAGAGATGTTAACTATATATTTGTTTCTCGTGTGCGCATAGTTGCAAATCGTGATTCTTGTGGCCTTCTATTATACGATTACGGATTACCCATCCTGTGGCCCATCCTGATTGAAATAGCATAGATCGTTGATAGGGTCCATGAGATGTCGACTATCTCTTGGTTTTTCTTAAGACCTCTTATGGCCCTATACTTTGAATTTTGATACACTTGCAGCTATGTTCATTCTAACCCTTTCATGAAAATCCTTCCTTTGTCAATTACTTTCAATTTTGCTATTTGCTTCTTGTATGGGTGATGACCCCCTCAGTTATTACTATCATCGTTCTTACCCTCTGGCATTTTCATTGTAACATCAAATGTAGATCTAACAAACCTTTGATTCGTCTGATGAGGAAAGATTATCTAGATAAATAAGTTAGAGCTGCAATGCAGAACACAAAGCACCCCTTCAATGCTAGCCATAAGGGAGTATAGACTCAAGTGAGTTTATGAAACATTGATTATAAGGTCAGAATTAATCCGAGAAATCACTAAGAAGACGTGAAAGATTTAAGAACACATCAGGGTTGCTCAAGGCCAACAAAAGAGTTATGTAGATAAAAGGAGGAGACCATTAGAGTTTCAAGTAGAAGATAAAATATTCTTAAGAAGTTTCACCAGTCAACGGTGTAAGGATGCTTAATATCAAGGGAAAATCAATCCTAGGATATATTGGATCCTAGGAAATCATTGAAAAGTTAAAACCAGTGGCTTATAGATGGGATTTACCAGCAGAACTCGAACATGCTCACAATGTTTTCCATATTTCCCAACTCATAAAATATATTTCAAACCAAAATCATGCTAGCATGACAAAGCCTATAGAGGTTGCTAAGAATCCAGTTTGTGAAGAGCATCCCGTGCAAATACTTGATTATAGAGTTAAACAGCTTCATAGCAAGACCATCTCTCTATTTGAGGTACCATGGGCAAACCATAATTCATGTAAAGTCACAATGGAGTCGAAAGCGAATATGAGAAACAATTACTCATACTTGTTCGAAGTAAATCTAAGATTTCTCTCAAATTTTTAAGTTTTGAGGATGAAACTTATTTTAAAAGGGGAAGGTTGTAGTAGTCCGAGCCTAAACTAAGCTAATTATCTCGATTAATTTTCATTTAAATTACTTAAGTTAAGCATCGCATTTCAATTCCGCATTTGATATGTTTATGCATTTATAGGTTGAGACAACGAATTGGCCCCAAAATAAATTTGAAGTATGCTCTATAATAAATGATTCAGAACATATAAATAAATAAACAAAAATTAGCCCATTTATAAATATGGATAAAAGTTATAATTTTCATGGAATATATATATATATATATATATATATATATATATATATATATATATGTTTTGTTCACCTATATTAAGTAAATAAAACCATCATGATAATAAACAAAATGAAAATAAATATAAAGAACATACTAACTTAAATGAGTGGAATTTATACTTTCTTTCCAAATAAATCATTAGGACACTGATAATAGCATAGCCCAAATATTAGCCCAAATTTTAGCCTAAAGATTTATTAGTCAAGAAAAGAAAATCAAAAAAAAATAAGTAAGTGAAGCATGGTGAAATATCTAGAAATTCAAGGGAAAAGTTGTATCAAACTAACTTTTACTAAAATCAATCTCCTTTTTAAAGTCCAGTGACACCCCCATTCATCTCTGCCCTCGCTGCACCCCTCCCCTCCTGCATAACTATGCCCACACAACAACCCTCTCCCTATTCTTGCTCCAGCCACACTCCACCTGCCAGCGCGCCGCCACCCAGTCGCCGCTCCAGCCAACGCTGCCGGCTGCAAACACATCACCCCCTTTCTCCCACGTCCTTTTTGTTGGTCACCTGGGATGTTAGGGAAGGTGAATCCTAAACCCTATTTTATTAACTTTCATCATGGTATTAAGTAATAATTTGGGTGATTTTATAGTTTATTATTGTAGCTTTGATGATTTGAAGTGAGTGGGTGAAGGGGGCATTTGTAGTGGAATTGAGGTTTTGGGGTATAGTTTATCTGATTGTGCCACAAAGTTTGGCTTGGTGGAAATGTGAGGAATTATGTGTATGTTAAATGAAAATTTAGGGGTTTTGGTGTGGGGGTGTAGTATGTTGCCATGAAAGGGTTGAGGTGGAGTTGAGGATGGAGCAGAGAAGGATGGAGGGCAATGTAATTATGGGAGGGTTTCTTGTGAAATAAATTGCTTAATGTAAATCTTGAAATTAATTTGAGGAATTAAAATGTGTTTCTATGTGAGAATAGTGTGGAAATGTTATTTTGGAGATTTTAAAACAAATTGAATTTAACATGAATATTGGTGGATATTTTAGCAGGTTGAAAGAATTTTAATGTGTAATTTTGGGTTGCAGTATCAATAAAAAGTAATTGTAGAGCTTGATTCTTGGGACTTAGTTAATGTAGGGAGATGAATGGACTGGAATTCGCGTGAATAAGTAATTAGGTATTTTGTAAGTTAAAGATAGGAACAAAGATTGATTCATGCTTGAATGATAGAGAATATTATATGTTCTTGTTATACCCAAAACAACTAAGTAGAAATCAAAGTCGATTTGAGGCATCAACGAGTGAAAATCTTTTCAATTGTGATAAGGCAACAAGAGTTGGCATCGAGAATCAATTTATAACCATAAGGTAAACTTAGTAACCAAAACCTCATCATGGATAAATCACTAAAACCAATAATAACATTTCTTTTCACAATAATCATAATAACAATGGAAATAAAATTTTTAATGCAAACAATGATAACAACTAATATTAATAATAACAATGACGATAATAATTATAATGGTAATGAAAACAATATCAACTACAATAAAGGTAACTATATTAAGCGCTATAACAATAATAATAACTTCAAAATCATTGATGATAATAATAACGACAAAACGACAACAATAAAAAGAAAGCACTATATAACTAGGAAACCAAAATTGATTTGTGTTTAAACAAATAATCATAACACTATGATAATTAAAAAAAAGCATGAAGGAAAACTACGATTTATTTTCTAATGATGTAATTAATAAAAATCATTATTTTAAACTTTACTAACCATTAAACACATACACTTGGAGCAGAAACGAGGCCATTAATGTTGCTATCAAGCGATGAACAAGCATTTTATATGAGGGGAAGAGTTTTTCAAAAGAAATTCAGGTATATTTATTGTCTGTGCTCTTCGAAAACTCACATGTTTCTAATGCAATGAATCAGTTTGGAACAATGTTTTTCACCAAATTAAGTGGCCTCCATCAATTATTAAGCATCAGGACTTACGCCCCTTTATTCACCTGAGTAGCCTCAACATAGGCATCTCGACAGGCCTGAAAGGTTTACACCTATCACCATTATCTCCTCGAACGTCAATAGGGATTTCCCTTCCAAATAATAACCGGCAATATAGTTTATTCAAATTCTCTCCTTCTGTTGTTTTCGAACTAAAATGAATTGAAATGCAAGCGCTCAACTAAATTGTTCTAAAAGCTTACTTTACAATAAGGGGATAAACATGCTGGGCTTCAGCTCATTTTCCAAAATACTTTTTTGTTTTCTGTTATCGGTAAGGAATCAGTGAGCATTCCTCTCCCTAACAAGCCTAAGGAAGCAAGGCTTTGCGTCTTTTGCTGCTTGACGTTGTTAGATGCCCGTAGTGGATTTTGGCAAAGCAAGAATACCTGACGGAGCTTAAAGGTAATTCTGGATTATATGTGGGATAAGCATGTCTAATGTTGAGTATTATGAGACAATTAATTTAGTTATGTTCTAGTTATGCTAAAATCAAATAGTAGTTCAGAGCTATCTTAAATGCTTTTAGCTTTTTGGGGACTTATAAATGTGAAAGTGTTTCAATTAAGGTCATGTAATTGTTATAGAGCCTTGTCCAACTTAAGACAATGGTAATGCCTCCATTTCTTGAGACTTTTGTTGCAACCGTGATATTGAATAATCAGTTTAAGCTAATTAAGTAACTAGGGATTGGGGCATTACACCAATACCCTTATACTTTTGCTTCTTGGCAATACTTTATACTGGAGTTCTAAGAGGGATAAGGACCCATCTCACATGCCACGATCATGCCTATTGCCCCTAAGTTTGTTCCCTTCGGCAAAAAATTCCACATTTGAAGGGGCAATCGATTTGAAGCACTCTTCCCCTATTTCGATGTGCTTTGAGATCGCCTTGAAGGTTTGTATCTTCTAATTATGCATCACAATGAGTTTAAAGCTACTCCAATGATCTTTTTCATTTGGGAGGGCATTAATCACATTCAGGACTCATTCTTCCTCATAGACTTATCACCCAGCAGCCCTAAGATCTCGAATCATATCATTCATGACTCATAGATGTTCAGAGATACTCAACTGGAGTCGTTAGTATATTGCGTTCATTTTAACTAGAAGGTACGCAATCTTGTAGCGAATGTCGTACTGAACTTGATCTTAAGTTAGTTCCACAAGTCCTTAGTAGTGACATAACGTTCAAATTCTCCCAGCATAGCGTCATACATGTATGATAGCAGAGTGTAGCGTGCTGATCGATCTCTTTTGAACTAGGCTTGGTATGCCTTTAAGTTTTCTTTGTATTGCTTACCAGCAATAATATCTTTGCCCAGTTCACCTTTTTCTGTCGGTGCAGACATAGGGGTTATCAGAGGATCTAACATTTCTCCCTCATTCAGAATGACTGAACTTTCAGATGATATAGATCATAATTAATGCCATCCAATTTTTCACTTGTGAGCATACTATCAATCAAGTTCTTAACTACCACATCTGAAATATATATAAAGTGTTAGGAATGTCATCAAATAATTGAACTATCAAAAATCCCATAACTCATATGATATATTTGAATTTTTTGCCAAGATCATAATCATCACATATAAATATTAATTATCACATTTTTCCATAATATTTGTTAAATTAATTAACACATTAACTTGTGAATATCACAAGGACATTCAACTGAATCATGTAAAACACATTCACTTAAGCTTATATTACATGAAATTAAACAATGTGTCTTATTTAAAGCTTAATTTTATTGATTTACACACACACACACACACACACACACACACACACACACACACACACACACACA
>JACYFF010019584.1:36450834-36475879 GCA_017589665.1 Selenicereus undatus
TATATATATATATATATATATATATATATATATATATATATATATATGTGTGTGTGTGTGTGTGTGTGACAAGTGGGAGTACACACTCTTAGGTGTATAATGTACATTACTACTTTAGCTACCTATACCTGGCCCAAAAAAGGGAAGAAATCTACGGATGCCTAAGTCTTCTTTTCAATATATTTTTAATTGACAAAAATGAAGTACAAAGTTCCCTGTTGAAGCACGAATGCAGTGAGCCAGAAGCGTCCTTTGGGATTCCATCTCATGCGCGAATGAAGTGCTTTAGGTGGGGTTTAGAACAATCATCTCGTAACCCGAATACTTCTTAGTCTATAGGATGCATGTTAAGACTAGAACGTTTGATTGCCTTCCCTTATATTATGTGGATTAAGCAAAGTATCCTATGAATAGGTGAAACAGTGCCCTACTGCGTTAGAAGTGCTGTTAATCTCATCGAGGCCACACCTATGATGTAAGAAAGACTAGTGTAAGTGGTATTAAATCAATTTTCTGTTTTCATTTTCAAGTCTTGCCCACTTAAAACAAAGTCCCTAATAGAGTCAAACCAAGTGCAATCCCTACGAATGGCTGCACCTATTGCTAGGTGCATTGTTTGAAGTTTATTTTATTCTGAGCAGAATCGACCACATTATAAGAGAGACCTATGTTCGAACTCAAGAGCCCATCCATGTTCCGACCAGTGCTGACTGCCTGGACCAGAAGGTCGGGCCACAATCTTCATCCAGGAACCCGACTGGGTTTACAATGCTAAGATATGGCCCATCTCTCTAACCTAAACAACAGATGTTGTCTAGATTAGGGAGCGTAACGTGCATTTGAAGCCAAAATAACAAAACCTAAGGGACACTCGTAATTTTTTAAGAAAAAATAACAAAACTAAATACACTCTTTAATCGAACTATAAAACCTAAGGGACACTGAAAGGGACAGTGGGTCCCTTTTAAAGAGGTTTTTAAATAGACTACGAGTAATCCCTGAAGTGGGAACTATCTGACTCCTTGGTTTCAACTAGAGACCCAAATTTGGAGGCAAAGGTATGAGATCGTGATAGGAGTGCACCAAGCTATCACTCGTCATTATTGATAACTCCTACTAATCAAAGCAGAAAATTTGAATTAATGTCTCTAAACACAAAAGCATGCAATATATTAAGATCTAGTGAATCAAATAATAAAATTTAAAGAAACAAAGTTAGTCTAAAGAAACACAAAGAAACAATCCAAATAATTACAGTGGGAGGACTCAACTAACTAAGCATTAGATTTTCATTCAAAACACTAAACTAAATAAAATACGGAAAAAGGCAAATAGGAAAAGAAAAAGAAAGGTGATGAGGTTCGTTCCTAAGGTTGATCCACCTGGCCTACTTCGGAATCCAATAGGAATTTGGCAAAGTGACTCATTTTCATATGTCAATCAGTTCTCTCTAAATTTTTCGGTGTGTCTGCCCTCGGACTTTCAGTGCGTCTCCTCAGACTTTGGAGCATATGGAAAACAAAGAATAGCATGGTGTTTCGTAACGAAACACCTATTTCGAGAAGTACATTAACAAGAGCGAAAAAAGCCAGCGCTAAATGGCGTGTTATACATAAACTCACACAACCATTTCATCCACCAAACCCAAACAAATCAACAATCAATTGCAAGAAGACTCATTGGGTAACATGGAGAAAACCACAAGGCGGATTCATCAAAATTAACTTTGACGGATCCACAACATCACAAAGAGCAATAGGAGGATTCATTCTTCGTAATTGGGAAGGGCGATTTGTATGAGCATCAACATTCTACCTAGGAGCAGCATCAGTTTTAGTAACCGAAGCAACAATAATGAGAAACGGTATCAAAGTTGCAATACAAGCAGGCTTTACTGACATCCATATTGAAAGCGACAATAGAACTCTTATCCAGTCAGTTCAAGGTCGCATTCAAACACCATGGGAGATCCAAGTTCTAGTCTAAGACATTCATACTTACATCAAACTCTGTAACAGTGTTCGTATTACTCATAATTTTAGGCAGGGATATAGTAAAGCCGACTGGCTAGCAAAACATGGTTTGTCATTATATTCCACAATGGTGTGGAATGAGGTTCCACACAAGGACCTTCTCCGCATCCTCTATAAGGATAATCTAGGAAGAACCCTTGAGAGAATGGCTACCTAGATTGTATTCTTACCTTTCTTACAAAAAAAAAAGTCTAGAAAGACGCATTATAAATTTAATTTCATAATTATGAAAGTTTATAGATAAGACATTAATTTTACACAATTTATAAGTGATAATCCTCTCTTACTACTCAGACCCTGTTCTTTTCATTGGGAACTTGCAGGTATGGGACTGGTGAGAGTGGGAAAGGGGGGAAGGAGTGGGTGGCAATGGGTAATAGTTGTATTTTTTCTTAAGTGTGGGAAAAGGGGGAAGGAATGGGAAGGAGTTGAATGAAGTATTAGAGTTGATGTAAGTTACGTATTTTGTTTTTTATGATGTAATCATTTATTTGTGATAGCAATTACCATTGATAAAAAATTTCTTAGACTGAAAAAATAGTTTTCTGTGTTGACTCAGGTACAAAATATTGTTTTGTGGCCATTGTTACCCCCCAAAAAATGTAATTTTCATTATTTGTAAAACAAATTATGGATATATTGTTTTCATATATTAACCAAATACGAACAATAAAAAAAATACGCATATCTTCAGGCCTTATTCTTTTCATTGGTAAATTCAAATTTACCAACCTCAACCTACTTCAACCCACATGAACCCACTTCACGAACTTCAATAAAAAAAACCAATTTCAATCAATTTCGACCCACTTTAGCCCACTTCAACCAGCTTCAACCCATCATTTTCCACAATTTTAACCAACTTCTATCCATCATACAAAAATAAATTCAACCAACTTCAACCCACTTCAACCAACTTCAACAAAAAAGTGTCCACTTCGACCTACTTCAATCCACTTCAACAAAAAAATACATACTCCAATCTACTTTAACCCACTTCTGCTAATCTCAACCAATTTTACCCATTTACCAACTCATATTTTGCAACCAAAAGAATAGACCCTCAGCATACGGGAAACAATCATTTGCAATTTGTGTGAAGAAATTTCAACTTTTTGTTACTAACGCACACGGAAAAAAAATATCTGCTCAAAATACACATGCAATAAATCTGCACTCCCTGTCACGAATTACAAATAACGCCAAAAAAACTTACACATTCCTTCATTATGCCGAAAAAAATATCTACAAATTTCGCTCCAAATTACGATGAATGAAAAATAAATTTGTTACACATACAGCAACAATCATCCACGATTTGATGACTTATAACGAATATTTCGTAACTAACGCAAAAAAAAAAATAAATTTAAGCATCTCTTCCATATACAGAATCAAATTTTCTCTCTCTTCTGCAGCGCCCTCTGAACAGAGCAGAACGGTCAGTTCTGAGTCTTCTGTCACCTCGAGCCCACTCCTTCATCGTCAGCAGCAGCACCGATCAGCAGCTCGCTGGCAATTTGACACCCACAAGTTTCCTCCCATTCGGGAAGAGGACCGGTGGTGTCCGAGAGCAGGGGAGTTCTCCAACTTGGACCTGCGTTTTTTGGGGAAGTGTGACACCCAGTGCTATGCATCCCCCGTTCAACGTCAACGACAGAGTATTTCGGCTGGAGGTAAGTCTATTTTCTGGCTAGAGGTAAGTATTTTCCGGCGCCTTTTGATACAATTACCTTTGCCGTGTCACATTCACCTTTGTAGTGGACCTCACCGGCCGCTAGCCCCTGTGACTGTGTGTGTGGCAATTCAACCCCCACCCCCTTTTCATTAGTCCATATTTCTTCTGGTGCTCCTCCCCCCGTCACTGTGCGTGGCAATTCAACCCCCACCCCATTTTTCCTTGAGATTCTCTTTCTCTTTGAGCCAGTTTGTTTACAATTAGTGCTTTTGTTTCTATGTGGTACTTCCCTTTGGACTAATTGGTTTACATTTTTTTGTGGTTCTCTTTGCTAACCGCCACCAAGTTACTTTTTATGTACTAGAATATTATTGAATTATTAGTGTTGTTTTATTAGTACTTGGGTATTTTATTGTCTAGGGTCTTGGCGATTCCTATTGGTATTGTTTTACTGTGCTTCAGCGTAGATCTTGTTGTCATTAATCTAGTGTTGCGTAAGTGTGAGAGTTAATTTTAGTTAAATCGCGTATTGGTTTCTTATTGCGTAGTTTAGTGTTTACTCACTTTAATTTTATTACTATTGTTACTACGTAGGGTCATTTGCCCATTGTTATTTGCTCATTGTGCCCTTTCACTCTCTACTAACTAGTTGAGTATTTTGGTCAAGTAGACTTTTAGTCTTCGTTACTAAATTTGTTGTTCGTTCTAGTAAGCGTCTCTTTGCCTTTTAGTTTCAGTATGTGATTCTTTTCCTTTTAGTTAGGCACACCCAGTGATTATTTTGGTGTGTATTTATTCGTTTACTCCTTCTTTACTCTTAAGTGCAAACGTTTTCATTATTATTAATAGTATCTATCTTCATTGTGTTGTTGGGGGGGTGCTAGTAGCTTAAACTAGTGGCGAGCAATGTAGTAGCTTTAGTCAGTCCTCCAGAGGGATATGGGGCTAGGAGGGGTGTAGGGTTTCGGAAGGTGCACCTAGCGTCTTGGAATATTAGGTCTCTTACCGGTAAGTCGATATAATTAGTTAAGTCTTTGCATAGACGTAAGATTAATATAACCTGTGTTTAAGAGACTAAGTGGGTGGGGGCTAAAGCTAGAGTAGTTGATGGATACAAGCTATGGTATTCGGGGTCTTGCAAGGCTAAGAATGGAGTTGGTATTTTGGTTGATAAGGAGTTGGTTGACTTGATTGTTGAAGTGAAGCGTAAGAGTGATCGTATTATGACCATTAAGGTGGCGGTGAGATCAGAAATCCTAAATGTGGTTAGTGTTTATGCTCCTCAAATAGGCTTACCGGACGATATTAAGAAGAAATTTTGGGAGGATTTGGATATGGTTATTCAGGACGTGCCTCGGACCGATAAAATTTTAATAGGAGGAGACTTTGATGGTCATATTGGTGCCGGAGCAGATGGGTATGATTCAGCACAGGGAGGGTTCGGGTTCAGGGAGAGAAATAATGGAAGAGTTTCTGTTCTGAACTTTGCGGTTGCCTATGAAATGTTAGAGGTAAACTCCTTTTTTAAGAAGAAGGATGACCACTTGGTGACCTTTAAGAGTGATCCAACAAGGACTCAAATTGATTACTTCCTAGTCAGGGCGGATATTAGGAGGTTATGTAAGGATTGTAAGGTGATACCAAGTGAGTATTTAGGAACTCAGCATAGGTTGTTAGTGTTGGATGTGGAGCTCAAAGGTTCAAAGTGGAAGAAAAGGAGTGTAGGGGAACCTAGAGTTAAGTGGTGGAATCTTACTAAGGAGAACGCTATGAAGTTAAATGCGAGGATTACTGAGGAAAGAGCTTGGAGGCATGTAGAGGATGTCAATACAATGTGGGAGGCAATGGCAGTATGTATTCGAAGGTCAGCTAGGGAAATTCTAGGTACATCTAGGAGAGGTGGTAACAGAACGAAGGGAGCCTGGTGGTGGAATTAGGAGGTAAAGGAGAAAGTCAAGGCCAAAAAAGAAGCATACGCTACTTTCGTGAACAGTGGAATGACTGAAGAGAAAGAGATTAGCAGAGTTACTTATAAGGCAGCAAAGAAGATAGCCAAGAAAGTTGTTTCCGTAACTAGGAGTTTGGCTTATGATAGGTTATATCAAAAATTGTAGACCAAGGAAGGTGAGAAGGAAGTCTTTAAACTGGCAAGGACTAGGGAAAGAAAAACAAGGGATTTGGGTGTTGTGAGGTGCATCAAAGATGAAAATGATAAGGTGTTGTCTGAGGATGCAGCAATCAAGGAGAGATGACAAAGATACTTTTTCACACTCCTCAATGGTGAAGTGATGGAAGATTTTCGAAATAGGGAAAGAGAGAGTAGTGAGAGTCAGCTTGATCCTCGATTGTGTGAACCCATTAGTAAGGATGAGATTAAAGAGTCCCTAAAGAAGATGACAAACGGGAAGGTAGAGGGTCTAGATTAGATATCGGTGGAAGTGTGGAAGTGTTTGGGAGAAGAGGGATTGAAGTGGTTGGTAGGGCTTTTCAATGTTATTTTGAGGATTGTTAAGATGCCCAGAGAATGGAGGTTTAGTACGGTCATCCCATTGTATAAGAACAAAGGGGATATTCAGGATTGCAATAATTATAGGGGTATAAAGCTGCTCAATCACACTATGAAATTATGGGAGAGGGTGATTGAGAAAAGGTTGCGGAATGATATTTCCATATCAAAGAATCAATTTGATTTTGTGCCTGGTAGGTCCACCACAGAGGCAATTTACCTCCTTAGAAGACTCATGGGATTATACAGAGATAGAAATGTAGATCTTCATATGGTGTTCATTGACTTAGAAAAAACATATGATAGAGTGTCGCGTGAAATGTTATGGAGATGCTTGGAAAAGAAAGGAGTGTCACTTGAGTATATTTGAGTCATTAAAGATATGTACGAGGGAGGAAGGACGAGTGTTAGGTCGTCTGGAGGGATTACCAATGACTTCTCCGTTGGTATGAGCTTGCATCAGGGTTCTGCTTTAAGTCTTTTTCTTTTCACTCTAGTTATGGATGAACTTACAAAAGGAATTTAAGATGAGTTACCAAGGTATATGCTATTCGTAGATGACATTATTCTTATTGATGAGACCACAGATGGAATTAATGGCAAGTTGGAGCGATGGAGACATTCTCTGGAGTGGAGAGGCTTTAGAGTGAGCAGATAGAAAATTGAATACCTACATTGTTGTTTCAGTGGGAGGGGAGATGCGAGGGGAGAAGGCACTATTGATGTGATGGCGATACCGAGAAGTTTAAATATCTAGGTTCGATCATTCAGCAGAAAGGATATATTGACAATGATATTAATCAGCGCATAAATGTGGGTTGGCAAAAATGGAAGTATGTTTTAGGAGTGTTGTGTGATAAGAGGATACTCGTATGATTAAAAGGCAAAGTTTATCGTATAGTAGTGAGACCTACTGTGCTGTATGGATCAGAGTGTTGGCCTTTAAAAAAGACTCAGATTCAAAGGTTAATGGTAGCAGGGATAAGGATGATTAGATGAATGTGTGGTTATACAAGATTAGATAGAATTAGTAATTGAGTGATTAGAGACTTAGTTAAAGTGGCTCCCATCGAAGATAAGTTGAGAGAAATAAGGCTCAGATGGGTTGGCCATGTGAAAAGGAGTATGGATGCTCTAATAAGGAGATGTGAGAGGATTAACATCCCCGAAGGTAAAAGAGGGAGGAGTCGACCAAAGAAGAGTCTGGATGAGGTGATTAGAGAGAACTTGAAAGTGGTAGGGTTGACGGAGGACATGACTCAGGATAGGAGACTATAGCGGGATAGAATTAAAATCTTAGATCGCAGAGAGTTAGCCTCGCAGTTGTCTCTCGGTTGTAGTATGGTAGATTTGGCAGGGAGTTTTCTTATTCGTATGTCGTGTTTATATGCAGGTAGTATATGCATCTGGGAAGAGACATTGTCTGCCTACCCCTATTTGTAGAGGTATTCTACCCACCCCTACTTTGTTGCACTTATGTTTACATGGTTACTGTTGCCTGATTTATTAATATCTCATATTTCATTTTCTGCTGCTTATCCTTAGTTTCTCTCATTAAAATTGTCTTCACAAAATTCTTCTTCTATAAAATATTTTCGCAAAATCTTATTTTGTGAGTCTTTTGGAACCAACATCTCTATAGGTAGGGATGCTGGTAGAGGTAAAATTTCCTACATCTGGATCTCCCTCAAACCCCGCAAAAGCAGGACCCACACTGGGAAGTGTTGTTGTTGTTCCATATACAGAACCAAACCAAAAATATTTATTAGTCATAAAAAACTAATATTT
Source organism: Selenicereus undatus (assembly GCA_017589665.1). NCBI lineage: Eukaryota > Viridiplantae > Streptophyta > Magnoliopsida > Caryophyllales > Cactaceae > Selenicereus > Selenicereus undatus. Next base: position 36,458,840 of record JACYFF010019584.1, read on the forward strand.
GCTTCACAAAGCAGAAAAAAATTATTTTTTCAATATATATAGCAAAAATTATGTCATTTACAATTTTCAACATGACTAACAAATATTTCCATAACATTCGAAAAATAAATAAAACTTTTCATAATTATTATCAAACTATTCAGACACACAATTATATAAATTATAAAAGTTTTCAAAATATGAAAAATAATAGTTATATATATGAGCGGGAAGGAATGAGTGAAAGTTGATGAAAGTAGGAAGGAGTAGTATTTTTTCTTAAAGTGTGGAAAGATATGAAAAAGAAAGGAGGGGGTAGGTGAGTGAAAAGAAGTGAGTTGAGTTCATTAAATTATGAAAAGAACATGGCCTTAATTTTTTAAATTTAACATAATTGTATAATTTTTAAATTAAAACTTAAATATTCTATAATAAGTCATTTATCATTTTAATGTTGCACTTAACTTGGGACTCACCCCAGGGATTCACTCCGCAGTCAGTACCGTACGCTGTTGCGTATCCCAAAAACGACGACGGGAGTCTTACGTCCCATCGCAACAACACTGTTGATGCGCAAGGCAAGAGGGGGTTTGAGTAACCAAGTGAAACGCGATCTGGCGTAGCAGCGTACGCAACGAGAAAGATTTTATCGCGTTTGTAGCCGCTTTGTTAATTCCAGAAATGCACTCAATCCTCTGTCTGTCCTGCAACTTGTAGTATGAGTATCTGTTCTGCTCAGAGATTTTATTAACAATGACCATTCAGTTTTCATTCTCTCTCCTCTGAGTCTGAACTCCCACCTGAAATAAACCCATCATTAAACAAACAATTTATCCACTTTTTGATCAATAAAAAAAACAACTTATTCACTTTCACTGACACCCAAATCCGCTACCTCAAATTTCATCAAATATTTCACATCACGTCACCCTACTTGATACCTCATAGTATTCAATTTATATGGTCAAAGAAACCCCAAATTGTTTTAGAAAAAACCCCATCAGAACCAGATCAGATGCCGTATCAGAACGTATTGTCAGATTTGCGGGTTCATTGATTTTGATATTTTTTGCTCGCCATATCTCACTGCTTCTGCCGTTCTTTACTGATTGGACCTCTCTTGCATCATCATATTTATTTATTTATTGTTGAGCTGATTTCCGAAGTATTTATCCAATCATATCGATATTTTTTTATAGCTTTCCTCGGGAAATATGCTTTTCCTCCCCATTTCTGTCTCGGACTTAAAATTTTGAAATTCCCTGTTCCCCTGTGGTCGAAGTTTGATTTAGTAAATCTGTGATTTAATTGGAATGAAAAAAATATATATATGTGGAGTTGAGGGAGGATTCGTCACTCCTTTAATGGTTTTTGGACATAGAAAACCAGGTGTGGCCTTTTCATTATGACTTGGGAAAAGAGCAAATCCTGATGTGAGAACTCAGATCGTAGAATAAACCCCACTTGTTCATATCACGTGTTTGTATTCTTGGCAAGTAACATATTCATCCGCGTTTCCACAAAATTCTCATGAAAGAGACTTTTTAGAAGTAATTTGAGCTTATCAAATAATATGAAAACTCTGTCCCCGTTTCAAAAAATTTAATGTTTTTATTAGATCAGTAGTAGTAATTTAATTAATGTTTCTTATAAAACTTTTATTATTGAGATGTATAAACATAACTTTTAGTGATTTCGAGATTAAAAGTGATGGAAGTTTTGTATAAAGGCATCAAAAGTTCGTAGCCTCATCATTTATGACATCTGGATTTCATACAAAAGAAAATTATTAGCTTTTTGGTAGTTTGTATAAATGTTAGATCATGCTATTATAAAGAAGCAACATCGCTTACTTGATGAAAGAAATATTGAAGGAAAATAGTGACGTTGAGTGTAAATGACGAAATTTGAATCCAAAGTTTCTCATATAAGTAGAGAACAAAAATAAAATAAAAATCTTGCCAATTGTATAATCCCAAAATTTGATGTAATTTCGTTGTTTTGTGTATTGCCCTTCATGGTAAGATGTCATTAAGCGAAAGTATCTAAAATATATGCAATGAGGATTGCACAATAGTTTGATAGCATATCTTAACATGGGATTCTATGCAATGGAGATTACGTCATATATTCATGTTTGAGATACAATAAAAACCTTAACTGAAGTGGGGTATTTAGATTGAACATTTTGGGTGTGTTTGTTAGGGAAAAAAATTATTTTTTCAGAAAATAATTTTTCCATTTTACACCGTTTGGTAAAACATGGAGGAGAAAATTATTTTCAGGGGAAAATTATTTTATCCCATTTGAAGGAAATTGTTTTCCCTTGAAAAAGTAGGGAAAACGATTTTCCAAACTCAATTTTCATTGTCCAATTTTATCTCTCATTCTATTTTCTTTTAATTGTGCTTAGAATCACTCTATTTTCACCCTCATTTTGTCTCTCATTCTTCCCATCTTCTTCATGTTCATCATGTTCATCGACGATTTCAATCGTTAATCTCTGCAATTATTTCTTGAGTTCTCTGACCTTGTTACTATTGCCCTTTTGAAGAACTTCGTAATTTGAAACACTCATCGTCTCCCCGTTTGTCATTTTCTCTAATCTGGGTTTAATATCACTCAAAGTCAACTAGGTAATTCTTGGTAATAATGAAAAAATTGAGTTCAGTAACGTTGACTTTCTCTTTTGCTGGGTTTATTACTGGGTATATTTCTTAGTGATGTTTTGGGTTTGATTTTAAAGAGGAGAGAGAAACAGAATTCGTTGGTTGAGTTAAGTCAGAGTAGTGAGCAGGGAAGGAGGTTGATGGTAAAAAGAAATGAAGTGAGGACAAGGGGTTCATTCTATCAAATAGTAAAAAATGAAGTGGAAAGAAAATGATTTTTCATTCTACCAAATAGCTGAAAATATAAGTGGTAAATCATTTTTCTTGGAAAAATATTTTTCATGAAAAATGATTTTCTGGGAAAATAATTTTCCCCTTTACCAAACACACCCTTTGATATAAGTTACGAAAAGTGCACATCTACGTAATAACAATTAGAAATCAAGATCTATACCATACTGTAACATATATATTATTGATCATAATCGATCATTATATATTCTTCATTTGATGGCGTATAGGAAATAACAATTTATATGTAACACCTAGTATAGATTGCTGCTATATAGAAAATAGAATGCAGGATTAAAGATCAAATTTAGAATATCAAAAGTTCGCTTTTAACCATCAGGCAAAGTTGATTGGCATTGCTAGGTATATTTTGCATATGATGACACCAAAATCTAATCAATTAGGTGATAGCAGCATGATTTGTCACTAGCAACAGGCACTATACATGGTCCCCTAAAATCAACCGTGGATGAAATTGGTCAATAAATTAATGAGGAAAGTAGTGAGAGCATGCCCTTCCTCTCTGAAATTAACTACAAAAATAGCAGCATCCAGAAATTGCCCACATAGTCAGATTCCTGCCTGACTGAACCCGGTATTCTTTACAGCCACGCAATTCTGATCTTAGACCCTGCAATATCTATCCTTCGTTGCACAGGGCTTTTTAAATTTTCATGTTCTGTCTTCTATTTGGGCCTGTTGATAAAATTACAGCTGCCATATATCATACCGGTAAATGTGGAGTACATTATGATTCAAAAATTTAAAAATCAAAATTTCTCAAATAGAAAGTAAATCATGCAAAGATGACATCGCCTTTCATTTGGTAATAATTCAAATTTTGATTTCTATTCATATTGTTGAAATGAAAAATCCAACCCTTGATCAGTAATACCAAAAAATTCAAGTTTCTGCCTACATGTCAAGGCCTTGAACTATATTTTAGGGCCTTGAAATCTGGGCACTGAACTGATTACCCATTACCCATTATTTCAACCTTATTTGACCATAAAGCAATTTTCATGAGTACTTCAACATTTCTCGGGCATGCAATTTCACAATTTCATGTTTTGTTCTAAGATGGATGCAAAATGCCCTGTAAAACAAACTTATATCTTTCTGAAAACACATTTAGAAAATTTAGCTCCATATTCATAATCATGCGCCATAATGGGTGGCCTTGTTACTTTTCGTACCCAAACTTGTGTGCTACTAGGACCGTTTCTTTTAATAGGACAATGAGTTGAAATATGTCCTATTTTGCAATAATAATTGCAAGTAATAGAAGTCTTACTTTTGCAGTAAGTCGATTTAATAAAGAAGTTTTTATAACACTTCTTTTTATTGAACGGGTTAAAACCGATTTCTTCTTTGTTAAATGAAGCCTTTGTGTGTGCCAAGAATTGTATTTAAATTCTCTTCTCCTTTTGAAAATTTTAAGACAATTTTTTTAAGATCAACACATTTCACTTGGAGCTCATCTTTTTCCTTCTTAAGAAGGACAACTTTGTCTTGAAAACTTTTCAAATCATTAGACACTAAATCATTTGACTTTTGAAATTCAACATTTTCTTGAAACAATTCAAAATTCTTTTTCTTCAAATATTTAATTTTAGAAATGCGTCCTTGATGTCTAATATAATAAAGTAAGACTTTTGTTTTCCACGAAAACTCTAGAGAGAGATTAAGTGAGAGAGAGAGTGTCTCATGTTTCCCTAGCCTCACTGCCCCTTCCTCCCTACCCTTTCATGAAGCCTCCAGATCCACTTTTCGTGCTATGGCCACCAACCATGAGTACTGCAAAACCCAACTCCTGCTGTCATCAGTCTCCCTCACCTTTCTTCAGCCCTTCACCGCCTTCATCACTGCCTTTCTCACAACCCCTCATCATGAAGTCTCTTTGTTGTCAGCCCACGCCACACCATCTTACCATGATTGCTCCTATGGCTACTCTAGGCTGCAATCAGACCCTTTCGTCCTTCTCTTATCCTCGATGTTGCTCTAAAAAAGAGTCATTGCTGTTGCAATTGTTCAGATTTGGTGAGGAAATCTTCTGTTTCGCTAATCACAGCCAAGAGTTCCTTGCCGTTGATGCAAGGTTTGCAGCGTCAGCTAAACCCCGATTTATGGCTGAGCCCCACCTCGGGTTGCGGTTACTGATGGGAATGATTATGCCTACCTCTTCGCTTCTTTGTCCTCTCTGCATCTACCTTTTTACAACTCCTCTGATGGCCTCTGATTTGCAATTTTTTCTAAGTATCTCTGTTAAGTCATTATCATCTCACTTCTGGATTTGTCCAATTGGCAGGTTTAGAGTTTGGAGTGCCTCTGTGTGTACACCTACAAGCCTAGTACGATGCAATGACAGATCAAATCCCGAAGCCTTCTCCTCTGTGCGACCCTAGGCTGAGATGTTGTGTTTGTGTTGCGCTGACACTATTGTAAGACCCTTGGCTGATAGGCTGTGTTTAGATTTTTTTTATGATTGTGCTTAACTTTCCCCATCCTTTGTTCACTAAGGCACTGTTTCTAGTTTGATGGTACTGTGTCTGCTTTTGGGCTTCGTTGTCTGTTTTGAGTGGCCTTAGGGTTTGCCTATTTATATCAGAGGACTGCGACCTGCCTGATCATTACCCTTCCTTTGCTAAGTATCAAATTATGTCTCCTTCCTCCGACAATCTGCCTGACTCAGATGATAACCCTCAAATCATCAACACATTTCCCTCTTCTGCCATGGCACCCCAGCAACCAACCCAGTCTCCTGTGGTTGGCGATCCGCCTTCTCAAGATCCTGTTCATACCCCAGCTCCCAGCTATGCCTATTCTGTAAGATTTGGCATGGCGCATCGAAACTCTCTTGACCATACCCCAACTCAGGTACTATTGGATGCCACCGCTGAAAGCCGCTTTCCCTCTGACCAGGATCGAATTCATCTCCCGATCCCTGATCTGAGATCTGATGAAACCCTCCCTCAAGGCTCTTTACCACCTCGTGTTCCCTCTTATATGGAGGAGCTCATTGCTTTGTGTCTCCTTGCCAAGTTGTGGGGTGAAATTCTGCCCATTACCCTAATTATTGCAAAAACAAAGGTTGACTGGAAGCATATCAAAGGTGTTGTTGAGTATATTGATCTTGGAAATGGTTGGGTTTTGCTGTGATTTTCCACTGTGTCTGATAAGGAGTATGTCTGGTGTAATAGGTCGTGGTTTGTCAAAGGTCTGAACTTTGTTTTAAGTATGTGGAAACCATACTTTGACCCCTACTCTGCAACCATTGATCGTATTGATCAATGGGTGCGTATCCTGCGTCTACCCTGGGAATTTTGGGAGCAAGACACATTAGCTGACCTTTTACGGGATGTAGAAAGTCTGGTTAGAATCGATCATAATACCTTGCTTCGTCATAAAGGTAAATTCGCAAGGGTTTGCCTTAACATTGACATTTCTAAACCCTTTCCTGGTACCTTGAGAATTCCCACACCTTCTCATCTGCTCTCCATTCCACTCATTTACGAGGGCTTGCATGAAGTGTGTGCTCTTTGTGGTAGTAATGCCCATACCCTTGACCAATGTCCTAGAGTCCCATCCCTCCCTAAAATTGAGGTTGTGGTAGAACAATTCCAATCTCATGGTCTTGCTGATTGCCCACCCAACAACCCTATTAATGAGGCGTCCTCCAGTGAGCCTCCTGAACACAAGGAAAAGTGGATTCGAGTTGCCCTGAAGAAAAGGGGAAGGTCCATTTTCACTTCAAGGGATAAAAGAGGTAATACGGGAGGCATTCTTATTAATGAACCGGTGGTGAATGTGTCAAAATCGTCTCCTTTACCTATGCCTAATGAAGTCTCTTCATTGGACAAGGGGAAAGGAAAGGCTGTTTTAGTTGATCTTACTGCTTGTGAGGATGAGCCTGTTCCTAACTGACCAATTTTGGAGGGAGTTCCTATTGACATGTCCGCTACCATTCCTACTATTCCTAACATCACGGGCCACCCTTTGCTTCCCCATCAGATCTTCCCATCAGATTCCCAAGCCATCCCAATCAGTTCTTCTTCTCTGAATGATACTCACCCTTTGAACCCTTGATCTCCTATTCTGTTTGAGGACAATGATAGCTCCCTTCTGTTTGATAATGCTATGGATCACAATGGGGAAGATGATACCTTCCTTGACCTGGATGATCTCACTGACTCTGCCATTTCTGTTGAATCCTCCAAGAAAATAAAGCTGGAAGATGGGGAGGAGGCCTCCTCATTTTCTCATGAATAAGGATGATAGAGTGCGAGTTTCTGACTTTTGGAGTGTGTTGGGGCATATATGACAATGGTTGTACGCTTCCTTATGTTACTTTTGCTTCTGCCAATAATGTACCAACTCTTGACTGGCAGGCACTCCAAGGGCTTTACCTTGATTGGGCCTTTGGTGGCAGCCATATGTATTATGTTTGTTGTATTTTGGGGGAAGATAGGACTCTAGCACACTATTTGGTACATCCTTTATCTATTTTGCCTCAAGGCTATCAAAGCCTTTGTACTGGGATGTTATGTTTTATATGCATGTTAAGTGACCCTGTTTACTTTATTCGCTTTCATGGTAATAGCTGCTCAAGGAGACTATGGTACTGGGCTGTTTTTTTGTTATTTAATGACTTTGATATTGCTTTAAAGGCCAATGATGTCATGAATTTACCAGAGGCTATCACCTGTTTAGGTGCCAGTTTTTTGTTTTCCTGGCAGCTCACTGGGATTATCTGCGGAGATATGTTTCGCAACCTATTTTTCTTGGATGGTTTTTTGCATTGTTTGGATCTTATGCTTCAGCCACTGCTGTGTATGCTGCTGATACTTTCTTGGCTTGTGTTCTGTGGTGTGCAATGGGCCTGTAATGTCAGGAATGTGTTTAATATGCGACCTTTTTTTTCCTTCTTTTTGCTTCAAATCGCCAGTCCCCTTAGCCTGCTCTCCATTTTGACTGAGGCCACCCCTATTTCTTTTTTTCTGAAGTTCTTCTATGAACTTGTTGTACCATGTTGTTACAAAATCTGGGTGATTCTCCAAATTGTCACTGCTTCTGTTGCAATTCTATGGATAATGACCCATATGAATGATGTGTGGATAAGAGGACCTGAACATCTCGTGGTACAGTCTGCTGCTGTTGGATTTTTGTATGTTTGCAGGGCATCAAGGCTTTGGAAGACATCATTCATTGGTATATTATTTGTGCATCTTCAAGCTGCTGCCCTCGGAAGGATTCAGCCTGAAAGCAATATGGTTTTCGTTGTAATGACATGGTCACTCTTCTCGTCTGTAATTTTCTGTGTCATTGGCCCTTGCATTTTTTATATTTTTAGGGCCACGTTGGCAATGTTTGTCTCTATGTTGGTGAGAGGAAGGAACTCTTTTAGTTCTTTTCCTAAGGCCATTTGCTATGGTACGTGGATTGTAGTATACCAACTACAACCTCAAGACCAATCTGTCGACACAATTTTTGGAATATTACAGGCTGATTTTTTTGTGCTTGGTCACCGACTTTGTTATCGCCACAGGATGTTCGCTCAAGTGGGACTTTTTCCTGATCTCTTTATTCAGTTATATATTTCAAATTATGACCTTATGTACTCACTAGGTGGTACGTTTTTATGCAAACCAATGCTCTTGGGCTCTGTATCAAGATACTCATTCTTTAATCAAGCCGAATTGGAGAATGGGAGTTCGAGGAACTCCCATGTATATCTTAACTATTTAGTGGTATGAAGATAGTTTGCTGGAATGTCCAAGGAGCCAAAAAATCTCAATTACGACTTGAAGTAGGATTTATTAACCGCACTATTAAACCGGATATTCTTATACTTCTCGAAACTATGTTTAATGACCATCATGCGGGAATGGTTATAAAAAACTTAGGGTTCGTTCGCTATGACATGATTCCCACATTTAATCATTGCGGTGGGATTTGGTGCCTTTGGAACCCAAGTAATGTTGAGGTGGCTATCCTGGCAAAAGAAACTCGAGCTATTCATTGCCTCATAAAGGATAGTGTATATAATAAGCAATGTTTATTAACGGCAGTTTATGCCCCGGCCCAGGAGCGTGACAAAGACGTTTTTTGGCAGCATCTCAAACAGTTTAATGAGTCCGTCAAATGACCATGGTGTATAATAGGTGACTTTAATGAAATGCTTCACCCATTAGAAAAAGTGCAGGGAACCCCTCTAACGGTTCAGAAAACACATCGACTTAATGATTTCCTGACAAGTACTAGAAGTATTGATGCGAACGTTCAAGGACGAATTTTCACTTGGAAAATTTTTTTACGAGGACAACTTATTTATGAAAAATTGGATAGAGTAATATTTCGGGAAGATTGTGCGCAAATTTTTCCAGATTACTTAGTTACTAATGGCCCATTCATATGCTCTGATCATGCCTTTGTCTATTTAGATACTGCCCCAGCACACCAGCCTCGAAGAGGTACTAATTTCAGGTATCAACACTCTTGGGCCCAGTACCAAGATGCGCATATTTTAGTCAAGAAGAATTGGAGAATGGGAGTTCCAGGAACCCCAATGTACAGATTAACACAACGATTAAAGAAGGTCAAACTCAACCTCAAGTCTTGGAGCAAGGCTACCTTTGGAAACTTTAAGAACAAATTAGAAAGAAATGCAGATAAGCTCCTCCATGTGGAGGAAAAACTAATACATAATCCGAATAGTGCTAGGTTGAACAATTGGCACTATAGACTTATTAAACAAAGAGAAAAGATGCATCTTTTCAACCAGAAATATTAGGGAAAAATGGCAAGAAAAGAAAGGCTTGTCAACGGGGATAGAAATTCTCGTTTCTTCCATCAGTCAATGAAAATAAGAAAAGAAAGAAGTAGAATTGTGAAATTGAAGGACAGCTCAGGAGTGTGGGTTGAGGAGCCTGTCCAAATTGAACATTTGTTCATTAATGATTTTACAGCTAGATTTAAATCAGCTCCAGTAAGCCCAACCAATATTGATATGGAAATGCTTAATTTAGTGTCCACAGTGGATAACAAGACACTATTGTAGGCCATCCTTGATTCCGAAATCAAAGAAGCTGTTTTCCAAATGGATAAATTCAAAGCTCCAGGGCCTGATGGCTTTGGTGCAGCTTTCTATCAGGATTATTGGCATATTGTTGGCAAAGATGTCTGCACTGCAGTAAGATCCTTTTTTGAGGAAGGAAAACTCCTCAAGCAAATTAATCATACGCTAATAGCCTTGATCCCAAAAGTGAGTGATCCAGTAACGACTAGCCATTTTCGACCAATTAGCCTTTACAACACTATTTACAAGATTATTTTCAAAATCATGGCTAATCGAATGTGCCCGATCCTTGAAAAAATCATTAACCTTGTCCAAAGTGCATTCGTACCTAAACGATCCATCTAGGACAATATATTACTCACGCATGAAATCATGAACAAATTTAATAAAATGAAAGGGAAAAAAGCCTAGGTAGCACTCAAACTCGATATGGAAAGGCATATGATAGAGTTGAATGAGATTTTTTATTTAGAACACTTCAATTATTTGCCTTCCACCCCAAATGGATCGACTTAATCAAAGCTTGTATATCATCAGTTTCTTACTCCGTTATTGTCAATGATGAAGTATGCGGTTTCTTTTCACCTTCACGAGGCATTAGGCAAGGGGACCCCTTGTCCCCGTATTTATTTATTCTTTGTATGAAGGTTTTAACAAGGGCTCTCCGAAAGGTAATGGGCAACAAGAAATGTGGAATTGGAGTTAAGCTCTCTCCGAGAGCCTCCAAGATTCCATGTTTACTTTTGGCTGATGATAGTCTTCTATTTTGTAGAACTAATCTTGAATCGTGTCAACAACTTAATTCGATCCTGAATAAATTCTGTCACCGATTAGGACAACTCATTAACTTCCATAAGTCGTTACTAACTTTCTCTAGGAATGCCATGACACATGATAAAAGATCCGTGTCATCGATTTTTAATATCACCCACCAAGAGCACCTTGGTAATTACCTTGGTTGCCCAGTATTCAAAGGTCGACCAAGAACAGAAACATTTTCCGAACTAGTAAATAAAACAGCTGCAAAACTTCAGAATTGGAAAACAAATTATGTTTTCAAAGCAGGACGAGTAGCGCTAATCCAAGCCAATATTGAATCCATACCAGCCCACACGATGCAGTTTTTCCAACTGCCCAAAGAAACTAATCGTCTAATTGATAAGATTAGTAGAGATTTTTTCTGGAAAAAAACATTGACAGTAAAGGCCTGCCTATGGTATCCTGGGACAAGGTCTGTCGACCAAAGCAGGCAGGAGGGTTTGAACTCAGAAAAATGGAAGCAGTTAATAGTGCGTTTATTAGTAAATTAACATGAAATTTGTTTCATGGGGAAAGTCTCTGGGTAGAACAAATGCGAGGGAAGTATTCTATTAATGAGAACTTCTTCTCTACTGAACCAAGGAAAACGGATTCATGGGCATGGAAATGTATTCTCAAAAATCGACAGCAATTCCGGAGCGGAATTCGCTGGAAAGTTGGGAATGGACTAAGTATCAATTTCTGACTCGATAACTAGTGTGCTAATGATAATTTAGCCAAGTTACTCAATATTACAGATCATTCTCTTATTGACACCTCTCTTAAGGTCTCAGACTTCATCAAAGACAATAAAGAATGGAATATTGACACACTCCAGCCACTATTAGACCATGCTTGTCTTCGGCTCATTCTTGCTGTCCCTATCCCATACCATCCAATTTCGGACTCAGTATGTTGAGGTTTATCCGGTAATGGGGAATTCTCAACGAAGTCAGCGACTTGGGCCGCTCATGGTATTTACCCTGATAACCTAAAAAAATGGGAATATAGTTGGATTTGGAAACTTGACGTAATGCCAAAATTAAAAATCTTTTTATGGCAACTTTTCCATGCATCGCTTCCTACCAAGGACACCTTGTGTAAACGAGGCATGAATCTCGACCCTCAATGTCCTTTTTGCCATTCTGAGAGGGAAGATGTAGATCATCTATTTTTTCAGTGTCAATTTTCACAGGAGTGTTAGAGATTAGCAGCCTCCCATAACTGGATTGACCATAGTTTTGTCGTTGGAGCACAGAATGCCATTCTACAAAGATTGTCAAGGTCTAGGACTATGACCCCGACAACTCGAATAGATAAAGCAGTTTCGCTCATGTGGAGCATATGGAAAACAAGAAATAACATGGTGTTTCGGAGTGAAACACCTATTCCAGAAAGTACTTTAATAAGAGCCAAAAAAGCTAACGCCGAATGGCGTATTAGACTCAAACTCACAAACCCACTCTATACACCATTTCCAAACCAGTCAGGTGGTCGCCGCAAGAAGACTCATTGGGTAGCATGGAGAAAACCTCAAGGAGGATCCATTAAAATCAACTTTGATGGATCCAAAACATTACACGGAGCAGGCGGAGGGTTCATTATCCGTAATTGGGAAGGGAGATTTATTCAAGCGACATCTTTTTATCTAGGAGGGGCGTCCGTTTTGGTAGCAGAAGCAACGGCAATGAGAAATTGCATCAAAGTAGCACTACAAGCAGGCTTCACAGATATTCATATCGAGGGACACAACAAAATCCTTATCCAAGCGGTTCAGGGACACATCCAAGTACCATGGGAAATCCAAGTTCTGATTCAGGATATTCACACCTTTCTCCAGCATTGTAACAAAATTATTATCACTCATATTTTTAGGCAAGGTAATGGTGCAGCCGACTGGCTAGCAAAATATGGTGTATCACTTCTTTCCATAATGGTTTGGAACGTGGTTCTGCACAGGGACCTTTCTCTTATCCTCTATGAGGATAATCTAGGGAGACCCCTTGAGAGAAGGGCTAACTAGAATGTATGCTTACCTTTCTTACAAAAAAAATAATTAAAGTAAGACTTTTATTAAATTACGTTTACAATAATTATGAAGGGACTCAGATACCTCATCCAGAATGTCATAGTCCATTTCCTCATTTTCTTCTTCATCATCACTTGTGCAAGCATCATCATCAACATTGTCACTTGCATCCTGATCTTTAACTTCTTCATTTGCCATTAGACAAAAATGAGCAATCTCTTTTTCATCACTCAGGTTGCTAAGCATATTGTCCCTTCTAGATGGATTGGGATTTTCTTGGCTTGTATCTTCGTATAGTAATGTGAGTTTTCCCCAAAGATCTTTAGCTATCTCACAATAGCAGACATGGTTAAATATTTCATCATTTAGAGCAGATTGCAAAATATATAAAACTCTAGAATTTTTCTTAACCATCTCATATTCATCTTGGGTGTATTCACTCTTTGCCTTGATAACAGTACTTCCATCATCTCTTGTTCAATTTGGTACAAAAGGACCATTCGCAATGATGTCTCAAAAATCAAAATCGATGGATCTAATAAATGATTTCATCCTGCACTACGAAAGAGAAAAATTAGTTCCATCAAACATTAGAAGACAATTGATAGAAGCATTTGTCCATAATAGGACTTGGCTCTGATACTAATATATTTGTCCATAATGTGATACTCCCTAGCATTTACATAAATGATATTGCTTCTTTCTATAAGGGAGAATTATATTACTTGATGATTTTTCAATAATCTTGATTTACTCTTGAAGGGGGAGAATTGTTGTATCAATATGTTGATCCCTCGCAATGCTCATGAGAATGTAAAGTCGATGTATACATGTTAGAGTATATGATTTGATCAAAATGTTAGTGTTTAATCCCTTGTATTTTTTTCATGAGTGCCATAGATTGAGGGAGAGCACCTTTATATATCATTGATTTATTAAGGGGGAGCTATACGTGTTTGCCATAATTTTTACATGCTCGGATCTTTTTTTTCTTCTTTTTGTGATACATTTTTTATGAAACACAAGAAGAGGGAGAAGTATTTGGCAAAGCATTCATGGTCTAACATCCAGAATTGTATTCATGTGTTGTTTTTATTAGGTTTTGTCTTTCATCAAAAAGGGGAAGACTGTTAGCTTCCTGAAGCTTACAATATATTTTACTAATGTGTTTTTATGAAAGACAAAAATGAGTTTTTCTATTGGTGTATTTATCACATTATATTTGGACCAACCTTAGTGCTTTTATTATTTAAATATGCTACGATTATAAGTAGATGTTGACAAAGTTGATTTTATCTAGGAGATAGTTTAGTATTCAAATTTGAATACGTGATCTTTATGTTGAAATTTGAATACTAAATCTTGAGATAATATTATGGTTCTTTATATGTCAATATGTTTGAAAATGTCAAAGATTTGCTATTAATATGATAATATCTTGTGATAGAATATCTTGAAAGATTAAGCTGTAAATTATGAATGGTTCTACATGATTCTCAGCCAACATATTTTGCCCAAATCGAGGAAACTAGCCATTGAAATTATTTGAGAAAGAACAGAAAACTTCAAGGGCTTAGAATGCTAGATTCAAGGTCTTGAAATCGACATGAAGATCGGCTTTCCACAAGAGATGCAACGGTCACTTGTCATATTTTTCTCCACCCCTTTTTACACCTTTTATCTATAAAAGTGAAAGGGATCGACAGTAGGAAGAGGAGACAAGAGAGAGAAGCAAGCACTCATTGGCATATCTCTTACTCAAGCATTCATTGGCATACATTGAGATTTAATTTACTTTAATTACATTTGAATTGTATTGTTCAAGTTGTAATTTGGGTGGGATAATAGAATTGAAGGGTCAACTCTACCAAGCCTAGTTGAAAGGTTCAACTTGTGACTTGGAACTTAGAGTTGGTGTACTCTAGAGTTGTGTAATTATTCATCCTAATAAAAATTCAGGTTAATCATAGAGTTAGGAAACTCTAGGCGGGGACTAAGCCTGGTTGAGGTTAACCTCGTTAAAAAGTTCTTATGTTTTATTGACATTTATATTTTTGTTCTTTATATTGATTATTTAGAGACTTTGATCATCACCCTATTCACTCCCCTCTAGGAGGATTTAACCAGTCAAATCGGGGGAACACTTGTGTAAGTGGACATATCTACATCAAAATAAGACAAATAAATTACAATCCTCTTATCAAATAACATGACAATAGTTATATTTGTAGGACTGGTTCACCCTAAAATTAATATCTAATAATTTTTTTAAATTTGTGAGGAAAAAAAGGAAACAATATAAAAAGGAAAGAAAGAATGGAGGAAGAAAGAAAAGAAAAAAAAAAGAAAAAAAGGAAAAACTTATTTCTAATTATTAGATTAGTTTCCAAGTTCACGTTGAATTTGGCCTTGATAAGTTTTGTGTTGGAAAGTAATGGCTTGAAATGGAAGAGGCTTAAAAGATTGCAAGCATGGAGAATTCAAGAATTTGGAAGGAGAGGTTAAGATTGGTTAACAAGAATATGAAAAGTGGATATTTACTGCATAAGAGGTGTTGGCAAGTTTTTGAAAGCCTTGACACTATAAATAAGGTACCTAAGTATCGGTTGATGATCATCCTCATGCATGAAAGGGGGATCCTCTCTTGACCCAATATGGCGCCTTGAGTGTGGGTTGTATTCGTTTGATCCGATGCACGGTCTTGAGTGATTGTGTGAGGTTGGTATTTATGGGATGTATCCGGGGAACCACAAGCTTCTTGTAAGCGGAGAGTGTGTTGTGAGGGAAAAATAGATTTGTTAGTGTAGGGGTGACTCAAACACTAGTTAGAGAAAACTGAGAGTCCATAGTGTTGTGAGTATACCCGGTTGCAATCTATCTTTTCTTGTTATAGTGCATGCCCTAGTGGGTCGTGGTTTTTCCTCTCAATGTGAAGGGGCTTTCTACGTAATAACGATTGCGATGTGTATGCTAAATTTTATACTGCACTTTCATTCGCAACAAGTAATGTTAGAGTGGATTTAAATCATTTAATCATAACGATATCAAGTTAAACTTAAAATTAGTGAGTCCAAATTTTCCTCTAACTAGAATTGAACCCTCTAAGCTAATGAACTAATGCAAAATCTTCAACATAACATTTTTTGTATTCCTTTACAAGTATCACCCATAGTTATAGCAAATCTGAATATTGTCCAATTTTTACAAGTGAAATGACTTGCATTGAACTAGAATTGAAAAACATGTTTACCATGTTCACATTTAATATAGAATAGTCCTTTTATTAGAATTAAAAATTAAAAAAAGGACATGCATATAAATTTAAATCATTCTCAAATCCGTTGTACCACAAAAGTATTTACAAATCTAAGCAATAATTCCAACAACTTTTATTAGAGCTACAAATGTTTTGTACATGTATGTTGATCAATATAGATAATTAGTTGAGAATTCTTTTGAAAAAAATGTTACAAGAAAAAGGGCCTTCCTCTTGTAGCATAAAATAAAGTTTGTTGCCCTAAAAAATACAGAAGCTAAGGTCTCCAAAAAGTGGGGGTTGTTAATAAAGCATTTCTGGCCAAACTTACATGGAAATTCATCATTCAACTTATATGAAACTTGGATATTATGCCTGAAACTAGAACTTTTCAACGGCAATTATGTCATAATGCTTTGCTAGTTGTCCTATTAACAAAATTTGGGACTTGGCTATAGCCTATCTTTGGCTTCTTGCATTTCTGTTCCCATGTATAATTGAGTTTGTTAGAGAAGCGCTGCATACCTTGCATGTTATTACTTTTAATAAAGTCTCCTTCTCGCCCTCAGGGATTGTGATCCGTCCTTTTTTGACACTTCTGGAAAACTACTGATGCTATTACTTTTAATAAAGAGTAACCCAAACCCACGTGCCCCTTATGACGCGCTAAATGCAACCGGGCAATGACAACTTTGGCAATCTTTCCCTCAACTCCGTCCTGTTTCTCACCTTAATAACCATCCACGCCATTCCAAGGCAACCTACAGGGTCGGGTAATGTTCCCCACTGAGAGATGACAATAAAATGAGCTTCAATGAAACTCATTCCTCAACCCTCCGAGCAGTAGGTTATTTTATTTGTACTTAAACAACCAAGTTTGTCAGGGCCGGCATCAAAATAAAGACGACACTTCACACACACATATATGTATAGAAAGATAGATACATACAAATATATATATACATATATATATACATAGATATATATATATATAAATATATAC
>JACYFF010019584.1:36505879-36528789 GCA_017589665.1 Selenicereus undatus
TGTGTGTGTGTGTGTGTGTGTGTGTGTGTGTGTGTGTGTGTGTGTATTTGTATATATATACATATATATATATATATGTGTGTGTGTGTGTGTGTGTGTGTGTGTGTGTGTGTGTGTGTGTATGTACACACACACGCACTTGCACACGCACGCACGCACCACGCTCGCGCACGCATACACACACATGCATACATACATGTGTACATATATCTGTGTGTGTGTTCCAGCTAATCTTCATAAGCGTTCAGCTCTTTTTTGACAAAAAAAGGATAGATTCATTGATTGATAGCCATACAATATTTATGAAATGTATTAAATTTAAACAAATATAGATATAAATAGTAGAATATATAGATATTCCACTCACTTGTTATTTCTTGATGCAACCTTTGGGAAGGAGATTCGTAGATCAGCTATAGTTTTCGTGTGATGAACACTTACCTGTTATGATAGATTGTATCGGGTGATTTGAATTCCAACAATAGCCCGTAGTGCAATTAATCAATAATTCCATTTCAAATATGACGAACATGCAATGGAACTAAAGTTATTAAAACTCTCCAAAATGGGGAGGTAGTACCTCCCATTAAAAGAGGGGTAGAAACCAACTCTCACAAATAGAGAGATTAATTTTAGACTAAGAAAAACAGTATGAAAAACATAGTAATTGAAAATATTAGGGCTTACCATTGGCAAATTAACCGATGGTGGCCCCTGTCAACCATAACATATTAGAGTTTCTTCTAGAGAGAAGCAAAGGAAGTGAGAGAAGACGAGACAAGGGTTTAACAAAAGTTGAGCTTGGTGAAGTGAGAATCCATTCATCAAATGGTATTTTTGACCTTTCGTTTATACTAGTGAGAATCCCGTGCTTTGCACATGCATGTATTATTCTTTTAATAGTCGATATATTGTTTTTAGCATTAAGTGAGTTGTTTGTAACTAATCATAAATATTGTCCTTTGAGAATTAATGTGTTTGTGATTTATGTATGTCTGTACATGACATCATACTTCTTCATATATTAAGGTCATCTTGGTGCTAATCACTAAGCTCTTCTTTATTTCAGTTGTTATAGCAAATACGTCATTCAAATTTGTTTTATACTCTAGCGAGTCTTTCTATTAAGTTGTTTGCCATAATTTTGATGATTTTATACCTAAAAGTCAAATTTCATTTTTAAAAGTAAAAAAATATAATAAATGATAAATATATTTATCATCTTAGTTTCATGTATAATGAATAGATATAGGCATATATTAAGTATTCATCTTGTGATCTTAATATTTACCTTGTCTATCAACAAAGTTTAGTTATAGTTGTCTATTATAATTTTGTAGCCCCTTCACCCATTCACACAACTCTCTTCGTTTATCCACAGGAAGTACCAACTTCACTTTTGGTTTCACCGGCCTTCCACTTAGGCCTAAATGTAAATGTAATTCTGGTCTATCACATATTTATGCAACATCCATTCCTGATTTGACGTTGTCCTTTATTTTCCCATGAACATCCATAACAAGTTAATAATGTTCTCAAAGAAGTTCTTTTCAATGTGCATCACATCCAAATTATGGCGGAGCAGTTGGTGTTGCCAATAAGGCAACTCCCGGAATATGCTCTTCTTCGTTCAATTGTGTTCATTTTCCTTAAATCCTGGTATCACAAAGTCACCATTTGTAGTTACCATTGGGTAATCTTTCACTTCGGCATACAGTTCTTCCCCAAATAGTCGGCGATGAGGACTCCCTATAACAGTTCTGCCTTTCGTAAATGGTGTTCTATTTCTTCTAAACGCATGATTCCTTGGCAAAAAACACCGATGACAGTCAAACCATGAGAATTTACCTCCATTTCTCAATCTCAAAGCCTTTTGCTATTTCATACATATAGGACATGCCAATTGGCCATTAGTACTCCACCAAGATAACATTCCGTATTCGGGAAAATCATTGATGGTCCACATAAGTGCAGCCTTTATCTGAAGTGTATGCCTCGTAGAAATGTCATAAGTCTCAACTCCAACATCCCACAACTCTTTCAACGCATCAACAAGAGGTTGTAAATATACATCTATCTTGTTCTTGGGATTTTTCGGTCCAGGGATTACACAAGTCAAGAACATAAATGGTGTGATCATACACATTTCAGGGGGGAGGTTATAAGGTGTAACGACCACCGGCCAAATAGATTATGATCTTGAAGACAATGTGTAAGGATTAAATTCATCAGCACATAAGCCAAGCCTCATATTCCGAGGCTCTGCAGCAAATTCAGGGTACTTGGTATTGAAATGTTTCCATGCTGCCCCATCTAATGGATGACATAAAACACCGTCCTCACGTCAATATTCATAATGCCATCCCATGTGCTCTGCACTACTTCTTGATGCGTACAACCTCTGCAGTCAAGGTTTTAACAGCAAGTAATGCATCCTCGAGTATGGCAATGGATTCTGATTCCTTTGTTGTGACCTTTGCCTCTTCCATCTTGGATGCCCACAAAACTTGCACGCATCCAGGTTTGCGTCTTCCTTATAAAATAGCATACAACCTTTCCGGCAACAATCAATTTGGACCACATCATTGCCGATATCTTTAACAACCTTCTTCGTTTGCCCATAGTTGTTTGGCACGCAGTTGTTAGGGGGACACATCTCTTTCATTAATTGAACAATTTCATTGAAACAATTTTGAGGCATATTATAATAAGATTTAATACTCAACAGTCTCACCACCGCAGATAACTCACTGTGGATGGAGCAACCATCATATAAGGGTTGTTGAGCAGTTTGAACCATATTATAAAATGATTCTCGGCAAGAGCTTGACCCCCCATCCCATGCATTTTGATTTGCTATTATAGTATCATCAACCATATCCTCCATCCGATCTACGTAGGATTCAGAGTAGTCATTATTAATATGACTTGAACGTCCAACTTCGGGAATTTCACTATTTGAATACCCAGAATCATATTGTTAAGGTTCTATTTCCCCATGACTTATCCAAAACGAATACCCTTGCACAAAACCCTTATACATAAGGTGCATCTTGACCTTATCAGGCGTCAAGTACACCCTATTTCTGCATTTCGCACAAGAACATCTATATTTTCCCCCATTCAGAAACTCTGTCTGTGTACGTACGAATTGATCGAATTGGTTTACTCCATCTAGAAATTCTTGCTTATAACCACTACGATCAAGTAGCAATCTATTATACATCCACCTACGATGTGGAGGACCATTCATATTCTGTTCAAATAACAATAACCACATAAGGTATTTGATAAGAATTAATTTTAATCAAAATTATAATAATTACATAAATTGTGCAATTATATGTTATATATGTTTACTTTAAAATTTCGACATGCACAAAAAAAAACTTATAAATTTTGACAAATATATTTATATTCTCACGCATATCACAAAACTAATAACTCATACGTAGTTGATCACTTTATTCCACCAACATATCAAATTTGAACTTAAAATTATCAAATCTAAGTGTACATTGCATTGGGCGAAATCGTTAAACAAATATGAGCTACAACTTCATACGAACATCACATTTGAACAAAATTATAAACTAAAGCATCTCAATCCACCAACATATCGACTTTCAAGTTCACATCACCAAACCTAAACCCTAAATTGCATTGACCAAAATCTCCAACCAAATTAGATCAATAACCTCACACGAATACCACATTTCAACAACATTATCAATTAAAACATTTCATTCCACCAACATATGAAATTTCAACTTCAAACTATCAAACCTCAACCCTAAATCGCATTTACCAAATTCTTGTAACGAATTAGAGTAATAACATTACACAAATAGCACATTTCAACAACATTATCAATTAAACCATTTCATTCCACCAACATATCAAACTTTAACTCTAAACTGGCAAACCTAAACCCTAAATCGCTTTTACCCCAATCTTGAACCAAATTAAAGCAATAACCTCACACAAACACCACATTTCAGCATAAATATGAACTAACTATGAAATTCTAACAATGTAATACAAAAATTTGTAGAAATTACAAGTAGTTTAGTTGAGAAAAATACCTCAAATTACTCCAAAAAACCGGTGGTGAGGGGACGGGGGGCGGTGGCTGGCGACGGGGGGCGGTGGCAGACAGCGGTGGCTTGGCAGGGTGGTGGTTTGACATCGAGCTGGGTTTGCTATTTCGCCACTCCCTCTCTCTCTTTTCGAATCGCAGCAAATGAAACCAGAAACATTCTGGTTTCATTTAAGTGGGCTGGCGACGACATGGCGACGGAAATGTCGTCACCAATCTTCTTTTTTAAAAAAAAATTCGAATTTTTTTGGGCGACGGAATTACTTTTTCAAAAAAAAAAATTTAAATTATGGCGACGGATTGAATTTTCCGTTGTCATATTTGTCGTACAATTTGAATTTTTTGTAAAACTATTTTCAGTTGCCATTTCCGTCGCGAAATTTGTCGTTAATTTTTTCCGTCGCTGAATTCCGTCGTTAATTTGAACTTTTTAGTAGTGGAAGTGATGTGCACAATACATATTGGATTAGAATTCTCACTTACAAAAGAACGATAGGGGTCAAGTGAATACAATGGAGAGAAATGAAGAGTGATATCAATAGTTAACTAAAAAACTAAAATGTTATCTCATCAAAATAGAAAAAAGACACTGAAATATCTAGAAGGGACAAAGTGAGATAATCATAATAGAGTAGTAATTGTATACGTACATCTTCACCAAGTATTTTTGTGTATAAACGAAATGTATATATATATATATATACCAACATTGTTCCCTATTTAAAGGATAATCCATTTGTACCCACACTGCATTGCAAAAACTTTAAAAATCAAACTTCCAAACATATCTAAGAAGCTTATTGTTTATAAATGTTTGAGAAAACTACATTCTGTGTAGTGAGAGAAGTAGGTAGTTGCACGCAAAATGAAGCCTTGCTTCATATTTGTTCCATTCTCAGTGCCATTGTAATTCTTGTTGCCATTCTTTGCTCTTGTTGGCTTCAAATGAAATTCCATAAGTCAAATTGAAGCCTACTGAGAATTAAAATTGGAAAACATTGAAATAGAAGATGCAAAGGGGGCCTATGTTGCAACTATCACTTAAGCTATTTTTATTAGTATTATTACATAAAAAAATTTATTTTGATTAAGTATACTAACATTGATTAGTAAATGCACTGACATGGTCTATTCTTCAAATAGGGGCCCTTTAAGTAGAGGAGGTAAAATTGATTACGACAAACAACTTTGGATTATATATATATAATAGTAAATATCGTTCGTAAATAATTAGTTACCTCCTGTGCTTATTAATCAATGTATTTTGATAGTGAAAGGTTTTAATATAGGCATTATTACTATATAATGAATTAAAGATAAAATCAAAAAGATTAAAACAAAAGGCATACAATTGTGAAAGTGTGTAAATTCAGAGGTAGTTTTACTTCTATACCTTCATTGTTCATATGGTGTGGATGGACCAAGGTCGGAAAATGTACAATCAACTTTAAAAAATTATTAGTTTGTGGATCCACTCTTAAAATAATGTAGATTTTATTTCAGCATATAATATTTTGGTAAGTTTGCAGTTATTTAAATGTGCATTGATAAAATAAATCTTACTGTCAGATAAGAGGGACCCACAACCTTGTTAATATAATACCTATATTATTTTAAGAGGAATTATTTTTTGGTTAGTTTGAAGTGATTGGAAACAAAAATTAAAGCATATAAAATATTATCTTAATGACTTTACTATTCCTAATTTAAGAATGCTATATTATTTTTACTATATAATCAACATTTTATACGATTATCTTGATGAGTTTAGTGTACAATACTTAAGTGATTAATACGGTGCCTTTAATTTAGATAAAATAAATGTATTTGTATCCAAATTGATAAATGCAACTAACTATTTGATACCTGTACTAATAAATTTGTATTTAGTATTATATAGATTTTGATTACAACAGTGAAATAAATTTGCATTATCCAGACTATTGTATTGTCTTTGCAAGCACAAGAAAACTAAAAGTGTAGAAAAATAAATTAACCCCAAAAAGATGAATGAATTGTATGTTTGGTTTGGTGATTGATGAATCTTGCATAATTACCACCACCAAAAATTTAATAAACCATGAATCTACCCATGTAGTTGATAAGCTAAAAGTGCAGAAAAATAAGTTTAAATTACCAACTTACATGCATGATATATTATAGTTATTATTATAATACCAAAAGTAAGTATTATAGTCTCAAATTCCACAATATTGAAAGTCCCAAATTCACAATTGCTACAAACAACTACTTGTCTACTTTCCAGTTGCAATACAATTAGTCAACTAAAGATTAAAGAAAGAGAGAGTGTTTAGCAAATCATATATACATACACACACGCAAGTTCATAAAATTAAAAGTTCAAAAGTTGGTTACCAAAATTTCCTATTTTTTTCTTTCTTGTATTGTTGTGGGTAATCCGTAAGTAGAAAAGAATTAGTCATATGAAAGTGTACCTATGGGATCGATGAAGATATTGTCCTTATTGTATTTAATATTTTGGTAAGTTTACACTTATTTAAATATGAATTGATAAAATAATTTTTACTATCAAATAAGAGGGACCCATAACATTGCTAAAACAATGCCTATATTATTTGAAGAGGAACGATTGTTTTTGATAAGTTTGCAGTGATTGTAAATAAAAATTACAGCATACAAAATATTATTTTAATGAATTTACTATTCTTGATTTAAGAATACTATATTATTTTTTCTATGTAATCATATTTTATACGATTATCTTAATTCGTTTACTATACAATACTTAAGTGATTAATGGGGTCCCTTTGATAAAATAAATGTATTTGTAACCAAATTGATAAATATAACTAACTATTTGATATCTTTACTAATAAATTTGTATTTACTAATATATAGATTTTGATAATAATAGTGAAACAAGTTTGTATGTTCCAGACTACTGTATCATCGTTTCGTGCACAAGAAAGCTAAAAGTGTAGAAAAATAAATTAACCCACCTAAAAAGAAGATAAAATTAAAAGTTTAAAAGTTGGTTAAAAAAAATTTCTAATTTTTTCTTTCTCACAGTGTTGTGGGTAATCCCTACGTTGAACAAAATTAATAATATGAAAGTGTATCTATGGGATCAATGAAGACGTCATCCTTATTATATTTGGATACGTACAAATTACAAAAATATAAAAGGAAAACTAGTGCTTGAAAAATATAAAGATCCTAGCAAGAAGATGAAAAAGGGAAACAAGATGAATTTTTTTAAATCGACCTAGATTAATGCAGATCTCTTTCTTACCGTATATTGATCCCTAGAAATTGAAGAAGATTAAATCAAAGCACAATGGACAATGAATAAAAAGAAAATAATATAACTGGAAATGAAGTTGTACTTCAAGAAAATCAATATTGCAGACCTCGATCAATGCTTGCTTAGATAGTAAATTTGCTAGCTTGAACACATAGTAATAATGGTTTCAATAATATTACTAAAAAATGCCTATATTATTTAAGAGGAATAATTTTTTTGGTGAGTTTGCAGTGTTTGGAAACAAAAATTAAAGGGTATAAAATATTATCTTAATGAGTTGACTATTCCTAATTTAAGAATACTATATTGGTAAGATAAATGTAAGAACAAACGGCCAGTTAAGAAACTAAAATACTGACTATATTATTTTGAGAGGAATAATTTTTAGGTAATTATATTTTAAGAATACTATATTTTAAGAATGCAAAAATTCTCATTCTTATTCTTATTTCCTTTTAATGATTCCATAGTAATGCTTATATTTTCCTTGTTAATTAGTTTTCTCTTCCTTTTATCAGAATTGATTAATTTAATATGAACGGATGTGATTAAGAGTGAGAATTAATCTTATGGCCCAAAAGTTCTGATTTTGGACAATACAGGAAAAATCCACGTCAGCACAACATTACTTTTATATAATAGTATAGATAAGACTACAAGGGCATCAAATGTAAAAGTCCAAGTAAAGAGAAAAATGAATTAAAAAAATGTTCAAATATTTTAGTAAAGGTAAAATATATGAATGGCAAGGCTACAAGACCATAAAAAATGTAAAAATCTAAGTAAAGAGAAAAATAAATCTTTATATTATAAATAGTAAAATAATATAAGTTGCGAAGGCTTCCTTCCTCCAATTCTGAAATCGCATGTAATCCTGCTTCCCTCTTCCAGTAACCATCCATAACTACACCTTCAGTTTGTCATGCAAATTTCAAATTCAAATTACCCAAATCTAACTAACCGCCCTAAACCTTCTCCCCTAAATTCTCTCCCCCTCCTTTACCTATATTTGCAATCTTCATCTTCTTTCTCACATCCATGACATATAATTAATGCCCAATACAATAAATTATATGTACAACAACGTTCATCCCCTTCTTCATCCCTCTTTCTGCTATCTATTTTTTCATGCCTAATAATCCTAGCTATATTTTTTCTATGCAGTGTAATCTTTTATGTAGGCAGGTCGAAGATTATAGGTTGAGATCATTTATTCGCGGGTTGGAGATGGTTGAGGTGGAGATAGTGATTTGCTGCGATGATATGGTGCAACATGCTCAGTTCAAGGGGATTATAGGGCTCTCACACTACAAGAAATGTTGCATCTAACCACACTTAAATTTGCCTCTTTCCATGCTTATATCCGTGGCAGAGCATATTCGCCACGCTTAAGGTAAGCGTGCATAGGGTATCAGTGGGGAAAAATTCGCCACGCTTAATAAGCGTGGTTGATTGTGCACTAGCCACACTTATATCCGTGGAAGACTGTGTTATTTACCACGCTTATATGTGTAGGTAGATGACCCTCGCTTTTATCCGTGGCTAGAGTATCCTTTGGGACAAAAATCATTTTCACCATTCCATCGCTTATAAGTGTGGCGTTATGCATGTGATAACTAACTTTCAAATGTTGTAAGCGCATAACTAACTTTGGCGGGAAAATTTTCATAATGGAAAACCAAATAATCATTATATTTAAAAATGCGAATAGTATATATTTACAAACATTAACGTATTATATAATCCGATATACATATATATAGAGAGAGGCGCAAGGTAGAGGAAGCGATTGAAAATATTTGATTTTAGCATAAATGATACAAAAAGTATATTAGCTTTATAACCATAATAAATTGTTATCAATTGCGTTCCTAAATAACTATTGTTCAAGTACATAATGAAAAGTACAAAATTGAGTTCAACATGCATATAAAGTATGCATCTACTACCTAAAAGTTGCATTTGTTTGAAATAACATCTATAAGATTGAAATAACACAGAACGGATCAAGTGATATATGGAACTCCATAACTTCAAGTGAACACCTCACGAACCGATATTAGCTTCACATCCGATGTTGTAACATGCTGCCCTTCGTTTTAATCTGAAATCACCAAGTCCATATATAGGAGTTTAGTACAACAAACAACGCCACTAACAAGAAAAAACTTCTAAAAAGATTGGAAGATATAATATATAACTATTATCCTCCATAACTATGTAACCGTGCTCTAAAAACATTGTATGATATTCTTATGGTGAGGGTTTTCTTTTTAGTAAATTCCCTAATTTTGAAAACATTTCAGCAGAGTTCCGCCTAAAACTTGGCTATTTTCCTTTTACAACATGCCATAAATACAACAACGAACTATTCACAATCTCAACGGCCACATGCCGGAGCAAATCAACTCAACAGGCCACACGCCTGGAGCACCCAACACAAATCCAACCCATTGCCATGAATAAATCCAAAAAATCGAATGCATAACCCAAATCAAACTTAATACCATAAAAACATGTAATTTACAACTTTTAAACTAAACTCACAATGTTGACATTTTGAAGTCTCTCACGCAACACGTCATCAACCATCTGGGGATCAGCTTTGTAATCGCATGCGTTCAATACCTATTATAATCATGTTCAACTTCTTAACATGTGATTGAATCTATTAAAATTGAGCAGACATGAAAGAGAAGGTCATATTTACCATGCCCGCAAGATAACAAAGCGTCAAAACCTTCTTTTCACCACGAGCGTACTTTCTAACTGATTCAGGATTCTTTTTCAGCACCTTTTCTGTTACCTTCGTCACTTCCTCATAAGTCAACTAGCAAAATTTGTATATGTTTATAAGGATTTGCGTAGAACATGAATGGTGTAGAATATTTTTAAAAAGTAGACATACTGGATATACAATATTTGACTTTGGTCGTTTGGAATTTCCTTGCTCAGTGAACTTGTTGTTCATTCCCATGATGGTTCTCTAGCAAAGCAAATAAATAAAAAAAGACTTGATAATCATATACGCAACTAAGATATCGTTTGGAATGACAAACGTCATATCTGAAAAATACCTTTTGAGTGGAAGTGCTAGCTGAAGTAGGATTTCCTCCACCAAGAGTAGGTCCACCATCCCTATGAACAGGTTGCTCACGGGCAGGAGTCTCTCCACTAGGAGTAACATGTCCCTTTTTTGTAGGATGATTTGATGGCTTCGACAAATACTTTGGGATATAAAAATGTGAAACACATATATATACAATAAAGAATGTGTTAAAATATGTAATTTGTACATACCTGAACACATTTTGGTGGTTTTTGTTGTTTTCTGGGCTCTACATTGATATGCTTTGACAAAGTCGACCCTCTTTGAGTATCCTTGACTACATACCAATAAAAAAACAATTTATAGCTAGATAACACTATAATGTAACTAAGCCAACATATCTTGTATTTCCTTAAAAAATACACTTTTACATGCCTACCTAGCGCATGCGAAACTGAAAGGGCATCCTTAGACCTGCGTGACTCGTGGCTTCTTTGATCACATGGCACATCATTGACCAAGTTTTGCGGTGAACCAGTACTCTACTCATAATTCATGTACATTAGACAAGAAATAAGCAAAAATTGTCAAATTAAACACATAATTTGAAGTTTTACATGCTGATTCAGGTTCTGAGTTTGTAGATTGGGCAGCAACTTTAGCAGTCAAGACATCAATTTGATTCTGCATGGCCAGCATCTTGTTGAGAACTTTCACAAACAGCTTAGATTCACTATTCTGGTGCTTAGCACGCAAGTCTTTTGCAGTCACACCACTACCGAAACCAATAAGCTTTCCATGAGTTTCATCACCCATTAGCTTACGGTAGACACTTTTTTCCACCTTTGAGGTTTCTTGTGAGAACTTAACTTCAGAAGATCTAGTTTTCTCTTTAATCATAGTCATCGCCGATTCCTTGCAAACAAAACAAAATGGAAAGTTTAGATCATACATAATTTAGTACAATAAGATAAAATAAACTAGTCATTGTCATTGAAAAAAATAAATGTTAAAAAAAATAAAAGAGTGATGGCTAGAAGTGCCCATCATATTACCACAAACTTTGTGGTAATAGGCTCATGAAAAGTCTTCTCCTTTGTTTCGTGAGTCTCAATAAACCACTCAATTGGCCTAGGTTCCCTGTTATGTTCCCTCTCCTGAAACCATGACATTAGTTTGTCTATAAATTACTAATAGGAAAGTTTGTAATCTAAAGGTTGTCGTAAGAAAATCACAAAAACCTATAATACATGCAAATTTGTCCCGTTTTACTGCATAGCTTTGTGAACCGCTTGTGTGAGTATGCAAAAGCTTTCCCCTAGCTCTTTTGCCAATCTCAGAATATTGCTAAATGTCACATTAAGAAGCAAAAGTTTACTAAGGTTGTATGCAAATAATAAATTAGAAATATAAACATAACTGACAATCAATAATAACTCACCTTAAACTTATCGGAAAAACAAAGATCCACAAATCCAAACCACATTGGATCGCTAACTCCTTTAGGACGAGTAATCTCGTTCTCTTTTGCAGACTCAGGTAAGGGCAATGCATACAATTGCTCCTTAGTAGTATCTTTCTTAATGTATTTCACCCTTAATGATCGTTTGTAACCCCTTAATCTGTCCCCGATAGAACTTAAAACTTTTGAATCAACCAATGCATTCGATGGTAGCATGAACTTCTTCTGCAATTTGGGGAAAAGAATTACAAAGATAAGAAAAACTACAGATTCATATATCACACATCATTATCCAATATAACTCACCCGCAGATATGCTACAATTCGATCCTTAACGACTCCAGGAACTAAACCCCTTCTTTATAGTGTAGGGGACACAATTCAGGCCGCCTAGCCACATTTGCAAGAAACCTATTAAACACACTTCCTGCCTTTTTTACTGGTTGCAAGTACTTATTCAATGACACCAGAATCTTCTTAGGCTCATCCAAACTCTGCACAGTTTTGACATTGATTCTCCCTCTAAGTTTGATGACATTGCCTCCTCCATCTATAGTGGAAAGAGAAATAATTAATATAAACAGGCGTGACACTGGATACCCAAAATTCCTGAAATTAATCAATTCACAACTTTTGACTACTAAGGACAATTACCTATGACCAACACCTCTTCATTATCATTAAACCCTTCTGGCACATCAACAAGATCTGGATCAAAATACATTTGAGCCACATTATCATCATCGTTGACATCATCGTCATCAATATCCTCATCATTCTCTAAGTCCAAAGTCAAGTGCTCAGGGGCTGCTGCTTCATTTTGCACAGAGTTCAAATAATCAACGAAACATGATTGCAAACTATCTTCGACACTTGAACAAGAAGCACACGCATTAGGCAATGAAAGAGCTCAAATAACATCTATAGCAAAAAGCAAACTAGATTACGTATATCATTTATGAAATGAATAACTCGGCCTACATATATAACTCGCTGCAAAATAAAACAATCATATAGAACTCCAAACAAATATTTCTTTCCAAAGGGATACAAAATCTCTTCCAAACCAAAAACAAAAAAAGAACCCTCATTCAACAGTAGCCCAATTCTTTGGGTCTCGATATCCATCCTCATTGCAAATGTTAGGAGGCATGCATTGGGGGTAAAGCTCTTCATTTGCTTGCAATGACCCTAGTCGGTAAGTATCCCTTGGTTTTACCCTGATCACATACTCCCATCCCTTGTCATTCTCATCTTCTATGTAAAACACTAGTTGTGCCTGAGATGAAAAGATATATGGATCATCCTTTAAAGCCCCTCCTTCATGTATCCTATGTGAGAAATTTAAAAGAGTGAAATCTCTTTTATCCTTCTTTAGACCCCGTGAATTCACATTCACCCAATCGCATCAAAATAATACCACTTTACACTCAGAATAATAATCTAACTCAATGATATCAACAATTTTTCCATAATATGTCTTGCTATCAGCTTTCACCATAACCCTAAAATTTTGAGTTTTCTTTGACTCATCTTTCTTATGAGTGTGAAATCGATATCCATTGGTGACAAATGCATTCATTCTCTTAACAATTGGGTGAGGACCACTAGCAACTGCTCTAAAGGATCTTGATTCAGGCTCATCAACCTCCATATTTGACACTTAAGTTGCACATAGAAAAAATAATGAGAACACATAGATAATGCCAACGAGGTAATGTAAATTATATAAATAACATCATCATTACCCTCCCTTGTAACCAGCCAGGAAATTCTTCTAGCAACCACTTTTGCTTAATTCTCTCAGTTGGCTCACGAGGGTAAGATGCCATACGCTCATTCAAAAACAACCTGAAATTTATTATGACATTTCAATTTTTTATGGTATTAGAAGAGATATATATATGTCTAAAATAGTTATTTGTACAAACCTATGGTATTCATCAATGTCATCAAGGTGGAGTAGTACATATCTATGTGCTTGTTTACGACTTAATTCATCAAGTGCAACCATTTCCACCTTTCCTTTTGCTCGGCCAGCTGTAGCAAATAGAATACATATCCTCAATTGGGTTGGCAACATCATTTCTTTGTGGTCGGTTAAAAACCGTTTCCACTCCTTGAAAATATCTCGAACAAAAAGTTATACACTCTTGCGCAATATATCCTTCTGCTATTGAACCCTCAGGTTGCGCCCTATTGCGAACAAGGGCTTTCAAGGACGCCCAAAACCTATATGAAACACATGCATATGAACACATGAATACATATGCAAACTTAATATGTAAGTATGTATTTAAAGTGTGAATTCTAACCTTTCAATTGGATACATCCACCTATATAGAACTGGCCCTCCGAGCTTTGCTTCCTCAGTTAAGTGCACAATTAGGTGCACCATAACAGTGAAAAAACTAGGCGGAAACAGTTTCTCCATTCTACAAAGTGTCACAACCACATTAGCTCCAGCTTCATCTAACTTCTCAATAGTAAGCTCTTTGGCACATAACTCCTTCATAAATTTTGATAAAGCCCAAACAATATCTACAAGATCACTATCCTTTGCCGCCCTTAATGTAATCGGAAGCAAGTCTTGCATAAGAATATGACAATCATGACTTTTCAAATTGAACAACTTACGCTCCTTCAAATTAACACAGCGGGATATATTGCTTGCGTACCCGTCTGGGACTCTTATATGCTTTAACACACTAAGTAGTCGTGTCTTCTCTTCAGATGACAAAGTATAAGGAGCACTTGGGAGTTCGTATTTGCCATTTGGTAGAAGAATGGGATGAAGCTCAGGCCTTATTTTCATGACTTGAAGATCTTTTCGCGCCTTCAAGTTATCTTTAGATTTCCCCTCGAGGTTCAGTAATGTCCCCAACAAATTATCACATACATTCTTCTCGATATGCATCACGTCTAAGTTATGGCGAAGAGTGTTGAACTCCCAATACGGCAAATCGAAAAATATGCTCCTTTTTTTCCATATTTGTTGTTCGTCCTTTTCATTAATGTCCATAAGTTGAGTTTCACCCTTACCATATGTAAATGTGGTTCCCTCTAACTCTGCTAACACAACACTTCCACTAAGAGGTTCTGGAGCACAACCATGCTCAACATTCCCATCAAATCCAACAACATCATATCGAAATGGATGGTCTTCAGGCAACCATCGTCTATGTCCCATATAACAAAACTTATGTCCATTTTCTAACCAAACAGCTTGTGTACCTTTTGCACAAGACAGACAAGCAAAACGACCCTTTGTACTCCATCCAGATAAATTAGCATATGCAGGAAAGTCATTAATAGTCCAATGAAGAGCTCCCCGCAATTTAAACTGCGTCCTACTGTATGCATCAAATGCATCTACACCACTCCATAATTGTAACAACTCTTTTACTAGTGGTTGAAGGAAAACATCAATATCCATGCCTGGTGCCTTTTCCCCAGGAATGATCATGGAAAGAATTATAGAGGGTTGTTTCATGCAAACCCATGGTGGCAAATTATAGGGAATTAATAGGACTGACCAAGTACTATGAGTACTACTCATAACACGAAAAGGATTAAATCCATCACTTGCAAGCCCCAATCTAATATTACGCGGATCTTTCGCAAAAGTAGGATTTTTCTCATCAAAATCTTTCCATGCCTTACCATCTGCAGGATGCCTAAGTATGCCATCCTTTACCCTATATTTATAATGCCAAATCATATCTTCAGCGGTTTTGGATGACTTGTACATCCTAAGTAGCCTCGGAATAAGGGGAAAATAACGCAAAACCTTATACGGCAATTTGTTTCCCTTGTCTCTCCATCGTGAAGTGTGACACTTATCGCACTCTTCTTGATTTTCCCTCTCAGCCCAATACAAAATGCAATAATTAGGGCAAGCATGAATTTTTTCATAGTAAAGTCCGAAATCCTTTTTTAACTACTTACATTTACCCCAGGACGATGGAAATGGATTAATCTGAGGGAAAACAGTAGACAGAAGTTCAAGCAACATATCAAAGGACTTAATTGACCACCCGTGCATGGATTTCAAATGAAATAAATGCAAAAGAAAGGACAATTTCGAGAATTTCGACCCCGAAAATAATTCTTGCTCAGCTTGGTCAACTAGTCTTCTATATCCGGCATCTTCAATGTGTTCTGCCTCATTCAGTACGTCATTTAACTCAGGTTCATCATCAAATTCAACATACTCCCCAATCATAGGATCCCCAATGTCATTTAGAATGTCATCTTGCTTATGTACCCCAAAAATATCATTCAACATTCCTATAGTATCAATATGACCCATCAAATTTGGCTCAACATTGGTGTCACTATGGCTTCCACTACGGGATTCCAGACCAGACGGCATGAAAATTGATTCACCATGATGCACCCATTCTTTGTAACTTGGCAAGAATCCATTGAACATGAGATGATGAGTTAAAACATGTCTAGTAAACCAACATTTCCGCCTAAGCTTGCATCGATTACATGGGCAAACTATCATGTTACTCCCCTCGGCATTGGCAAAAGCGAAATCTAGAAACTTTTCAATTCCACTTATATATTCCGCAGATCTCCTATCCTTATCAATCCAACTTTTGTCCATTTCTGTCATTAGGAGTAAGAAAAGAAAGTCATTGTTTCCATTAGTTAAAAAGTAATTGCTTGAAATAGTATTAGGACTCACATAACATTATAGAGAGAATATTTGGATTTGATTTGGTGAATTACGTTGATTTTGTGGATATTTATTCCTGCGCTTTTGCTTACTTTGCAAAAATACATTAACCATAGTTGAAAAAATAAAAAAATTCCATAACATACAAAGACAACCTAAAAAGTTATGTTTTTAATTTTTATTATCAATTTTAAGGGTTTTATTATGTCCGGAAAATTATATTTTACAAGCTGGGTGCTTTTTATTATTTGTTATGCTTTCTTCGTTGTTAGGTAAGTAGTAGTACATTTTAAGCCTATCTTTGTGTCCTAAGGTCTTAATGGTCATTGAGTTTTGTTGGACAATCAATTCTCTACTAGAATAATGCATCCAATGATCAAGAACATCATGGTTAGCATTTAGCAACTATTACGATGGTTTAAAGTCCACTTAATAGTTAATAGCTATATAGCTTCAAGTTTGGTTAGTCCAAATCAAACTAAAGAGGAACCAACATTCAAAGCAAAATTCTCTACTACCACAATAATGTTGTTGAAGGTAGAATGATTCACAGCAAGGAAAATCAAATGCATAAGATCTAAATTCCAATAAGAAATAGTGAGACAATCTACAAGATAGCTAACAAAGCGACAAGTTTGTGAATGCCTTGAACTATCTGGATGCACATTTTCTGTTTCATGGAAAGCATGCAACTAATACACTAACCTTTTATTAGTCTCATGATATACAATAACTAAACTAGTTTTACCCTAAACTGAGAATTTCCAACTATAATGATGTGATAGAAAATCAGTTACAGTTCCAGCATCTTACTTTGCAGCATTGAAGTAACAGGTTGGTAGCGACACAGGAATGAGGAAGCAGCGAAAGTCAACTAAAACATGACATAGTGTGGACAACCAAAATGTAAGCTACCAACAGACCATGAATGAAAGCTATCATGAGCCTTTTTATGAAAGCAAGTGCATAGAAGTGGTCCAACAAGTAAGAGATATGTGGTTAACAAATGCTCAGTATTTACACATAGGCTACTGTTAACAACCTAAACAATCATCAAAGTGTATAATCCATCTGTTGTATGTATCCATAAACTCATAAATCCTTAATAGCCACAATTGAGTTACTGACTAATCAGCAGAAGGACCACATTCAAGTCTAATAACTTTGCAGAACAACCGAGAACAATCTAATCAGCAATATACCACGATGCCAAATTTCATTTCGTTGATTATTTATTTATTTGAGTTAAAACCAATGTTTATTTATTTTAATAACTATGCATTATTATTGAGTTGTATTTGGTATCTACATATTGTAGCCACACGGTCTAGACCCACAAGCCTTTCGTATGGAGGGTGCTATAAAAGATAGGTGTTCGCCTTTCGCATTGGGTACCTTTCGTAAGATATTGCGCTAAAATGTTGCCCTTTAGTAAATTTTACAATTTGTAATAGAAAAATTGAATATTTGAAAAGGTTATTATTTTTGCATTAAAATGTCAAACTATTTAAAAAATATAAATATAATGAACTGGATTTGTCTAAATTTTTACTAACTGTCAAATAATTTGTCTAAATTTCACTGAATGTTGTATAAACTCCCCTGAAATATCAATTAGGGCCAATGAAATTATTTTTAAACACATAAAAAAATTCAAGATCTAAATTTATGTTTACTAGCTAATAATATTGATTAATATGTGAAAGGAAAAAAATGCACAAATAATTGAACAAAGTTACGAGTGGTATTCTGAGAAAACTTAAAAAAAATTTCTGACATGAACCTGTGAAGTAGGAGGAAGAGTATAACAACCCAATTCAAAGGTGGAGGATGATTTTCTTCATTGTCAAAATTATATACAAACATATAACTTTTGTATGCACTTTATAATTCACAAGCAGTTAATTGAGAGAGTGAGAAACAGAGCTTACTCTGGCTGAACAGAACCACCGCCGTCGACACCCAGGAGTCGCCGAATGGTGCAAAGGTTGCCGGCAATCCTGATTCAGAAGAACAAGCAACCACCAAAGCCACGTACGCGAGCCACCACCAGAGCCAATTGCCGGAATGCTACAGTCGAACACCAGAGCCGACCGAATGCTACAATTGAACCTCAAGCCAAGGTCCACCAGCCAGAATTAAATCCACACAACCACGACCACCGGAATTTCGCCGCCAAGCACCAGCACTGCCGACCAAGGCGACCACCGGCTGCTGCCTAGGGTTTTGTGAGAGGAAGAGAAGGCGTGACTAAGAATGGCAGGGAAGACTGGCGCGCTAGCGTGAATAAGAACGGACGAGAATACTAATTAAAAGTCTAGCTTTGTTTTTTTTTTTTTTTCAATTTAATTGCTAGCTTAGTTCGGTTACCACGCTTATTATCTGTGGTTAATGCGTTACCACTCTTATAAGAGTGATTATATTTCTCCACACTTATTATGTGTGGGAATAATTGTGAGCACTTATTTTAGCTTATTTTTCTGCAACACTTAGTCAAGTGTGGTTAAATAAGCGTGGGTAGATGCAACATTCCTTGTAGTGTCACTCAGTGTTGATGCATCTCAAGATTTTGTATGATCCTTCTATCTATAATTGATGACCCATTAGTGTTTCCCCATTTCTCTAGTTATTATGTTTTTGCACCAAAAAGATATATATTCATACCAAACTTTGAGATTGATCCTCATTGACAACGATATCCTCATGGATCTACACTGTCCTAAGTTAGGTCGGTTGATTGATCGACTAAGGCTAAGAGCAATAAGAACGAATGATTTGTTAGGTGCATCACAAAAACAAGGGAGGAGTCATGGGAGCCCCACCAAGTTGGTGTGTGGTGTCGCTCTAATGGTTGCTTACAAGGACGTTATGCGCTTCGTCTTGAATTAGTGGGCACCATGTAGAACTATCCTTGGCTTTGTTTTCATCTCCAATCACTGTCTTCCTTTTGCACATGTCTATCCCCGCCCCCCCCCCTCCCCCCCTCCCTGGAAACGAAAATAAGAAGTAAAACATGTCTCTATTTTTGGTTTGGTGGCAATGCGTGAGATAGAAGAAAGAGAAACTAATTTTTCTAGTTTGGCTAAAGGGAAACTTTAGGAGGGTTTACTCTGTTTTGGGATCATTATAAGACGACTAATGTATTTTATGAGGGTTTAAAGATATGCATTTTTCCTTTTGGAGAATTGTGAAATGACTATTCAATCATGGATCTCATTTTGTTAATGGGTTCATTTTACTTCATGAAGATGATTTCAAGAACTTTAATGAATATAATACAAGGAAGCTCAATAAATTTTATTATTTTAGATTTCTTTCTAAATTCAAGACCTTTAAAGTATGACGACTATTGTAAAAGTTGACATGAAAGAAATATGATGACTCATAGCTTCGTATATAATAATTGGTTGAATTTTAATTTTTTTAAAAAAATCAACAAATTTTTAGTGACCAAACAATATCTCACCTATAGAGTGTGCTGTAAACTTTTGGTGTCATATATTTTCTTTAAGATAACATATATTCCCTTAAGAATATCTAATTTGGTCCTTTTAGTTTAAATTTTATTTTGTAAATGTCAACAAAAAATATAATTCACTTTTTAGCAAAATATCTTTCTACTTCTTAATTTTCAATCTTAATGTAAAGGTTGCTTCCTTCTATACCTTGGAACCATATAAGGCTTCTTAGAATTAATCTCCAACTGTCATATTATCAATTTTATTTGCATTTTTTTAAGCTAATCAATCCATTTGCCTAGCAAATTAAGAATATAGAGCTTTATTAGGTTTAATTTACATAGCTTCCATTTAATAGCATTAATTTATCAGCTTTTTATATTTTTGTTGTGTATGTAAGATTTTTTCACTTACGACTCTTAGAATGTATTTAAGAAAATAAAATGCGTGATAATGTAAGAATGGAAGAACATGCAACATGTGAGATTAAGGGTAAAAGTTGCACAAGTTTTATACATAATGGCGATAATAATTGGAGGGAAGAACCCAAAGCGAACGATGAGAAAAAAATAACAATTTATCTTCAAGTTTTTTTTTTTTTTTTGGGTTCAAATGAGCCACGAAGGCAATACAATGCAATTGGAAGAGGGGGAATTAAATATGAGACCTAATGTACTCAAGATCTCAATCTTAACCACTTGGCTAAGATCTCATCGGTCATGTTCAAGTATTTTTGGTGTTGTTTTGTTTTGTTTGGGGGGTATAAATTCCTTTTAGTACCATTAATCCATCAACTTTTTATATTTGTTCTTGTGTCGATAAGGATTGTTTTTCTCCTTACAACTCTAGAATTAAAAAAAAAAAACAAAGGGTGTGATAATGTAAGAATGGGAGATGTAACATAGGAGTTGGAAGATTTAAGGCTATTGGAAAACAATGTAAAAGTTACGCTCCTTTTCTGCATAAACATTGACAATAACTAAAGAAAAACCTCAAAGTGACAAAGGATAGAACAAAAATTTATTTTTAAGTGTTTTCTTTTTCTCTTTTGGGAGGGGATCCACTTATACCTATCATATTACACCATGTTTTTGCTTTTTTACATTTGTTTTCACATTATATCCTATTTCTTCTTAAAATTTTTGACTGAATTACTTTATCAAGAACAAAAAGGAGATTATTTTAAAATTATTCAAAATGGTTATAAAATCCAAACAAAGAGGGGGATTTACAAAAATCATGACGGATTTAAGGGAAATAGAACATTTATATTTGAAATGTTGCACATAAAAATTAGGGTACATAATAATCTAAAGGAAAAATAGAGCAAAGAAACATTATATTTTATGTGTTTACTTTGGTCATGGTCTATATATGTTTTTTTCCCAATCTAAATCTATTCTTGTATCCTATAATTTTTTTTCCTTCTATATTGTTACTAATCGATAATATCCAAATATTTTTAAAATTTAAATACCTGTGCAATAGCACTGGCACAAACTAGTTGGTTATAAAAAAGCATAACAGATAATGATGGATTGGGGTACGGTCATGGTCTTAGGTAGTGTTTGCTTGGAGGGAAAATGATTTTCTCAGAAAATAGTTTCGAATTTTCCGTTGTTTGGCACGATAAAGGATAGAAAACTATTTTTCAAGGAAAATGATTTCCCCTCGATGGAAGAAAATGATTTCCTTTTTAAGAAGGTGGGAAGTTGATTTTCCTCCTTCAACTCTTTAATGATACGGTCAGCTAAAATTTAGGTGCAAAATTCGATTTCAACAATTTGGATCGAAATTTGACCATCCTATGAAAAAGATTAAAATAAATTCAAATCTAAAATTTCGACTCAAATTTTTTTGATTTAATCAACATTTATCTCTATCGCGACAACTTAATTGGCATTTTTTGCCGCTAAAACAATTTAGTCTACTTGCCACTAAAATAATTTCAAGGGGTTGGATCGAGACATGATCATCAGATAGAAAATATCAAAATAGGCTCAAATTCAGATTTTGAGCATGATATTCTTTCATTTAGTCAATATTTTTTTCCACAACGACAATTAATTGATATTTTTCATTCTTTAAACAGTGCAACGAATACTTTTCACCACTACAACAATTTTAATAGTTTGGCTTGAAACATGATCATCGGATCGGAAAGATTAAAATATGCTGAAATTTAGGTCTTGAGCACGATATTCCTTCATTTGGTCAACATTTTTATCCACAACGACAATTCAATCAACATTTTTGCCACCAAAACAATTTAGTTGATTTTTTTGTCACAAAAATAATTTCAACGGTTTAGATTGAGACCTGATTATCCTAAAGGAAGCATTGAAAAAACTCCATTATGAATGTTAAGCTCAAAACTCCTTCGTTTGGTCAATATTTATCTCTACCATAATAATTCAGTCAATATTTTCGCCATTTAAACAATTCAGTTGATGTTTTCCTCTTTTTCAGGAAAAATGATTTATATTTTGTACTAAACAACAGAAAATTCGACATTAAAAGCAATTTTCCTGAAAAACCATTTTGCACAGAAAATGATTTTCTAGGAAAACCATTTTCCCCCTAACCAAAATATACCTTAGTGCAGCTGGCATTTGACTTTTTTTTTTTGGAAAAAATTGTTAGAATTAGAAAGACGGATTGGCTTCCGAATGCAAGATTGAGGGGAGGACATCAGGGGTCAAAAATTGATCACATAGCTAGAATGGATATCATGTGTATGTAACACTTGATTAATGTATTTTAATTGTATGTGTTTGTATATACATTTCAACATACATACCTGTTTATCTCACGCACACACTCTCTCCCTCTATATATGCACGTATGTATGTATGTATGTATGTATGTA
>JACYFF010019584.1:36553789-36575434 GCA_017589665.1 Selenicereus undatus
GCATTTAGGGATTCTCAAGAATTGAGTTCCACGGATTAGCTGTCCTGACGCTCCCGTCCATAAATGCACGAGGAGTAGGATATACGCATGGTTGCCATCCGCTGCACAGCAAGGGATCCTGGGGAATTGCACCCCTGGTATGGACGGTCCTGAGACCGCCGTCCATAAATGCACGCGTTTCGAGGTGGGAGCAACGCGTGCGTGAAACTGTCGCGATTCAGTATAAAAGGTAATCTTTAGGATTGAGTTCCCTGCACTCCTTATCGGGTTCCATGGCTTTCCCACGTGCTGCAGATACCAAAGGGATGAGCGAATTTATCGTCTGCCATTTCGCGTGGGACCGGCGGGGGAAGGCTTTCCCCCCACGGCCCATCCCTAAGGACTTCTAAACCTTGTGTCCCGACTTTGACATGGTCGTGGCAGAGCAAGCGGCAAGAGACTATGGTCTTCCTGAGCTTACCCAGGCAATCTTTTATGCGATGCTCCTCAATGAACCTGAAAGGCTCGGGGTTCTGTATGGGCTGAGGCTCCAATCGTTTGAGGTGGCCCTTTTCGAATTGTGCTGGGGGCCATTCAAGTCTTGGGTTTGGCTATTCGTCGACAAAATTTATGAGGCGCGGTTTCACCCAAGCGGCTCAAGCGCGCACGCACAGCCCGACCATCAGGATGGGGGTGCCAATGGGGCGGCATCGGCCAGCGGTTCAAATTCGGATGGGGCGTCTGCTCCCTAAGCTCGTGGAAGC
The DNA here is from genome assembly GCA_017589665.1 of Selenicereus undatus. Classification (NCBI taxonomy): domain Eukaryota; kingdom Viridiplantae; phylum Streptophyta; class Magnoliopsida; order Caryophyllales; family Cactaceae; genus Selenicereus; species Selenicereus undatus. The sequence continues at coordinate 36,554,533 of JACYFF010019584.1, forward strand.
CGGCAAGGGCGTCTGTTCCCTAAGCTCGTGGAAACCGGCGGCCTACCTCCTTTTTTTTTGACACGTGTCTCTAGCGAATTGGCCACTGAGCTCGTTGGGAAGGTCTCTGGCTTTTGGGCTCTCCCCCTCTTTTTCTTATAAATACCTTGCTATTTCTTTGGAGATGATGCTCACGAGTGTCATTCTCTAGGAAGGATAGATTTAGTGCAAGCGACCTGCCTTCTTCTCGACAAGTCATGGCCTTCCCTCTCATTTGCGACACCAGGGAGATTACTACTTTCGTGAGGGAGATGCTCGTCTGGCGTCCGAGGAGTGCATCGCACCCCCCTTGCCCTCTTCCCGAGGATTTTCATGGGTTGTGCCCAGGCTTCTTTTTAACCGAGGCCGAGAGTGCGGCGGCGGAGTTTGAACTTCCCGAAATCGTTCAGGCGACGTTTTACGCGATGCTGTTGAACGTTGTCGTCGAGCTGGGCGCGACTCATGAGTACATGGGGAATGAGATGAAGTCTACGCTAATGGATCTGAGGTGGTCGACCTTCGAGAAGTGGATATATTGCATGGATGATACCCTGAGGGCGGCTCAGCAGAATCGTTCAGCTGATGAAATGAAAGTTTCGGATTCTACAGACGGCCGTGCTCATGGGCGCTTAGCCTCTAGAGGGACTAGGAGCGTAGAGACCGGCCTTTAGGCCGTGCTCATGGGCGCGTAGTCCCCAGAGGGACTAAGAGCGTAGCGACCGGCCCTGAGGTTGTGCTCATGGGTGCTTAGCCCGCAGAGGGGCTAAGAGCGTAGCGACCGGCCTTTACGCCGTGCTCATTGGGGCGCTTAGCCCCCAGATGGACTAAGGGCATAGCGACTGGCCTTTAGGCCGTGCTCATGGGCCCTCAGCCCCCATAGAGGCTAAGAGCATAGAGACCGGCTGTTAGGCCGTGCTCGTGGGTTCCTAGCCCCTAGAGGGACTACTCGAAGCCAAACGCCTAGGTACACCGACTCTCCGCTTCATTGGTGACGTGGTCGATCTTTGGGAGCCACGTGGCGTCGATTTGGGAGGGGCATGCGACACGCGTTCTGGCTCTATATAAGGATGAGCATCTCATCGATTGGATCATTCGTGCACCACATTTTCTATCCTTTAGAGAGAGAGGCTCTGACATCCCTCTTCTTCTCCTTCCTTCGCAGGTTGCCTTAGCTTCTCCAGTATTCTCGTTGCGACCCTTTGAGGTTTGCTTGGAGGTTAGTCCCTATTTCCAACCAGGTTTTTTTGTTTTTCGACGTCCACAGGTACAGGTTTGCGCCTTCTCGCCGCATTCTTTGTATATTATGTCGTCTTGCTCGTCTAGTGGGGGCGTCCCCGAGGAGGAGGCCGACTCCCTCATGGAGGGTCGACATCTGCAACTCCCCGACCTTTATTGATGGCCGTGCGGTGGCTGGATTCCCCCAAAAGAATAAGTTTAGGGAGCCGAAAAAGATTCCTTATGCTGTCCCCGTCTTCGAGCCGGGCACGCCCTTGTGGTCCAACTACGAATATTCCTCTACCCCCAACATTCTTAGCCCCGAGGTGACTGTAACGTATCCTTGGGAGGTTACCATAGCTAACTTTGTGCTCGACTTCTAGTATGGCGAAGACAAAGTCGACTCCACGCATCCGGACTCCAGACGACTTGCTGGCCGAGGGTTCGATAGGTAATCCCTGTTCAGCTCTTCCCTAATCCAATGCGGAGGTCCGAGTTGCCTCCTCTAGTTCTAGCACATCTCCTCGGTCCGGCTCATCCAGCTCGGCCTCAAGGTGCCGCTTGTCATCTGAAGAAGCCTCGACAAGCTCTTCTTCCGAGTCATCGGGTTCTGGCGGTCCGGGGCTTACCCAGAGAGGTCGGGCGCCGACAATTACCGAGATTTTGGCTGAGGGGCTAGAGTTCCCCGGGGCTCCAACCCGCTTGAACCCGCAGGATGGTCCGGGGAGTCACTTCCCCGACCCAAGGGTGATTTCCAAACTCAAGAAGTCGGCACTCGACAAGCAGTATCTCCTTTTGGCTGAGTACTCCTTTGTGATACCCGAGCTGGACGATAAAGTGAATGAGCCATCCGCCAAATGTATAGCGGTATATAGGGCGGCCCTAGACTATGGCCTGCGGTTTCCTCTGCATCCGGTGATCAAGCAGATTCTTAACAAGGATGAGTTAGCGCCTGCTCAAATTGTGCTGACGTCCTGGCACAACATTTGTTCATTTATAACCACGTGCGAGTTGCGTGGTCTAACTTGCTCGGCACGAGCGTTCAGTCTGGTGCAAACGGTTCAGAGGGCCCCCAAGGAGACAAGGGATTTAGGATGGTACTGCTTCAATAACCGGTCGGGCTTCATGACGGCCATTGACAAGAAGTCAAAAGTGAGATATTGGAAGCATGACTTCTTGTTTCTACGCAGGGCGTCGGGTTGGGGCGACGTCCCCGACTGGAACGAAGGGAAACCAGTTCGAAATCCCTTTGGAGAGCCCACGGCCGAGGAGCGACGAACTGCTCACTACTTTATGTTCTACATTCGTGAAGATGACCGTCCTCAGCCCATCCCAAGATTTATGAGCCAGGCAATTGAGGCCGTGACGGGTCCAGAGAAGAGGAGGACCAAGTCTAGTGACCGAGAGCCATTGAACTGGCTGCCTAAACTAAAATTTTTTGCTAATGACTTCTTTCTTGCCGCGGCGGGCCTTATGATCCTTAAAATTTTTACCAAGGGTACTTAGTTGTCCCAGCGCCGTTTAGTTATGCGTTTGGTGCTGACCTGACCTGTTCATCTTTGTGCATATCAAGCGAGGGTCCGGCTGACGATTTTCAAGACCGGGGATGCGACGACCGAGCAGGTGGCAGCTGATGCCGAACGCAGGAGGGAGGAGGAGAGACAGCTTGCCGTTACCCAGCAGGCTAGGAAGGTAGGATATATGACCCCTTCTTTCAATCACAATAGCGGCACGGGAGCTAACTTATCTTTTGCAGGCGCCTTCCCTTGGACCGCGCAGGAAGAGACCTACCGTGAGCTTGCCACCGCCGCGCAAGAAGCAGAGGACCGAGGTGGCACCCGGGGAGAATGGTAACGAAGCCCCGCTGCAGCGAGGGCAGGCGAATGCTGAAGGGCCGGTCACTCAACAGTCGACGAGCCGGTCTTCGGGGGAGCGGACTGCTGCCGGGCAGGGACACCATACCCCTACTCGAGTTGCGGGAGCTTCCACCGCGGTTCCAGGCAGCGCTACTTCGCATTCCTCGCAGCCTTCAGGCAGCTTTATCAAAGCGGACCCCAGCATTCGTCTCTCCCTTGTTCAGGACATAGACAAGTCCTGGGATCTGGCGACCCCTGGGGTTTCGGATCCTCCGCCTGTATTCGGGGAGGAGATCGGCATGGCGGGGGCCTTTGCTCGAGGCATGAAGGCCGTGGCGGAATGCCGACGCCTAGAAGGAATGGTGTCTAGGTACTAGCGGTGTTGTAACAGGCTGCAGGCGGAACTTAAGGCTCGCGAAGTTGCGAAAAACGAGCAAGCCGTCAGCTGGAGCAAGCCGCGGACGAAACGGTCCAAGCAAAGGAGCGGGGCTACCAACAGGGTCGCACTGATACCTTGGCTATCCGAACTTGGTCATGCTAACTTTCGCGGGCCAGTTCAGTGACGACCGGTACTTTGAAGCCTATCTGAAATTTGTTAACGAGCGCGAACGCGCCGATATGGAGGGTCGCGATCCTGAAGAAGTGGAGTTCATCCCTCCATCCGAAGGCGAGGCCGCTGTTGACGAGGCCACCAATCCTTTGGAGGTCGAGGTCGGACTGTCCGAGGAGGAGCTAGAGGATGGTGGAGAGCCCAACGCGTAGCCCGTGTCCCCTTAACTTGTCTCTGCTCCCCTTTCTCTTTTTGTTGTTTTCTATTTTGTTTTTTGTTTTTTTTTTCTTTTACTGTGTCAGAATTGCGTTACTATGTAAGAATTGCCTTCGTACTCGTTGTAAGAAATATTGCTTAATGAAAAGGATGTGCCTTCCTTTATGTCGCCATATTCACGTTTTCCACTTGTTCTTTCGTTTGCGTGGATTCCGTTTCTTCACTCGTCCGTGTAAGGGCGGCCCTGAAATGAAAGTACAAGGGGTGTACTCGATTGTCAACTTTGCCTCTAGAGGGACTGAGGGCATAGCGACCGGCCTTTAGACCGTGCTCAAGGGCACTTAGCCCCCAGAGGGGCTAAGAGCGTAGCGACCGGCCCTGAGGCCGTGCTCATGGGCGCTTAGTCCGTAGAGGGGCTAAGAGCGTAGTGACCGGCCTTTAGGCAGTCCTCATGGGCCCTTCGCCCCAGAGGGGCTGAAAGCGTAGCGACCGCCCTTTAGGCCGTGCTCACGGGCCCTTAGCCCCAGAGGGGCTAAGAGAGTAGCGACCGGCACTGAGGCCGTGCTCATGGGAAGAGGGGCTAAGAGCGTGGCGACCGACCCTGACGCAGTGCTCATGGGCACTTAGCCCCCAGAGGGACTAAGAGTGTAGCGGTCGACCGTTAGGCCGTGCTCAATGGCCTTTGGCCCCACGAGAGGCGAAAAGTGCAGCGATTGGCCCTTAGGCCGTGTTCATGGGCGCTTAGTCCCTAGAGGGACTAAGAGCATAGCTTCCGGCCCTGAGGTCGTGTTCATGGGCGCTTGGCCCGCCGAGGGGCTAAGAGCGTAGCAACCGGCCTTTAGGCCGTGCTCAAGGGCGCTTAGCCCCAGAGGGGCTAAGAGCTTAGCGACCGGCCCTGAGTACGTGCTCATGGGCGCTTAGCCCACACAAGGGCTAAGAGTATAGCGACCGACCTTTAAGCCATGCTCATGGGCCCTTAGCCCCTAGAGGGGCTAAAAGCGTAGCAACCGACATTTAGGCCGTGCTCAAGGGCCCTTAGCCCTAGAGAGACTAAGAGTGTAGCGACCGGCCCTGAGGCCGTGCTCATGGGCGCTTAGCCCCCAGAGGTGCTAAGAGCGTAGCAACCGGCCCTGAGGCCGTGCTCAATGGCCCTTGGCCCCTAGAGGGACTAAGAGTGTAGTGAACGACCGTTAGGCCGTACTCATGGGCGCTTAGTCCCCAGAGGGACTAAGAGCGTAGAGATCGACCTTTAGGCCATGCTCATGGGCGCTTAGTCCGCAGAGGGGCTAAGAGCGTAGCGACCGACCCTGAGGCCGTGCTCATGGGTGCTTAGCACGCAGAGGGGCTAAGAGCGTAACGACCGACCTTTAAGCCGTGCTCATGGGCCTTTAGCCCCTAGAGAGGCTGAGAGCATAGCGACCGGTCTTTAAGCCGTGCTCATGGGCACTTAGCCCGCAGAGGAGCTAAGACCGTAGTGATCGGCCCTTGAGCCGTGCTCAGGGGCGCTTAGCCCCTGAGGGGCTAAGAGCATAGCGACTGGCCTTTAAGCCGTGCTCATGCGCCCCTAGCCTCTAGTCCCTAGAGGGGCTAAGAGCGTAGCGATCAGCCTTTAGGTCGTGCTCATGGGCCCTTAGCCCCAGAGAGACTAAGTGCGTAGCGAACGACCCTGAGGTTGTACTCATGGGCGCTTAGGCTGCAAAAGAGTTGAGACCGTAGCGATTGGCCTTTAAGCCGTGCTCAAGGGCGCTTAGCCTAGCCACAGAGGGGCTAAGAGCGTAGCGACTGGCCTTCAGGCCGTGCTCATGAGCATTGGAGAGGCCAAAGGAGTAGTGACCGGCCATAAGGCTGTGCTCATGGGCCCTTAGCCCCACAGAGACTAAGAGCGTAGCGACCGACCCTGAGGCCGTGCTCATGGGCGCTTAGCCTGTAGAGGTGCTAAGACCGTAGCAACCGACCTTTAAGCCGTGCTCAAGGGCGCATAGCCCCAAAGGGGCTAAGAGCGTAGCGATCGACCTTTAAGTCGTACTCATGGGCCCTTAGCCCCTAGAGGGGCTAAGAGCATAGCGATCGGCCTTTAGGCCGTGCTCATGGGCCCTTAGCCCCAGAGAGACTAAGAGCGTAGCGACCGACCCCGAGGCCGTGCTCATAGGTGCTTATCCCATAGAGGAGCAAAGACCGTAGCGACCGACCTTTAAGCCGTGCTCAAAGGCGCTTAGCCCCAGAGGGGCTAAGAGCGTAGTGACCAGGCTTTAGGTCGTGCTCATGGGCCCTCAGCCCCAGAAAGGCCAAAGGCGTAGCGACCGGCCATAAGGCCATGCTCAAGGGCCCTTGGCCCCTAGAAGGACTAAGGGCGTAATCAGGACCCAAGATGTGTAGAAAGTGGCGCAAATGTTCATTACTCAAGGAGCACGGGGATAAATAAGTACAATGCCTACATGTGATATTTTCTTAAGTTGCTGCTATGCCATGCCCGGGGAATGGGGGTGCCCTGAAGGGTCTCCAGCCGATATGTGCTTGGATGGATTTGCGAGACGACCTTGTAGGGTCCTTCCCAATTGGCAGTTAATTTGCCATGCTCCGCTGCACGGGCGACGCTCTCTCTGCGCCGGAGTACAAGATCCGCGACTTGGATGGGCTGTATCCTGATAGCGCGATTGTGCAACCGCGCAATCCGAAGTTTATAGAGAGCCTCTCGGAGCAAGGAGTTGCCACGGACGGAGGGGAGGAGGTCCAGGGCTTCACGCAAGGCCGTGTTGTTCGCTGCTGCTTGAAATGTTGTCAACCGATGAGTATGGAGGGCCACTTCCACTAGAAGGACGGCTTCAAAACTGTAGGTGAGCATAAATGGGGTCTTCCCTGTGGCTGTATTTTCAGTGGTGCGGAGATGCCATAGAACGCCGTGCAGCTAGTCCGCCTAGTTGCCCTTGGCATCACCGAGCTTTTTCTGTGACCCATCGAGGATGGACTTGTTAGCCGCCTCGACCTGACCGTTGGTCTGGGGATGGACCACGGCCGTGAAGCGAGCCTGGCAGCCCAAGCTACTAAGGTAATCAATAAGCTTGTTGGTTTCGAATTGCCAGCGATTATCGAAAATCATAGTGCGGGGGATGCCAAACCTGGTGATAATGTTTCGCCAGATAAACTTGCATACTTCTGCGGTGGTAATGGAGGCGACGACCTCGGCTTTGATCCACTTGGAGAAGTAGTCTACGGCCACAAAAGGGTACTTACGCTGGCCTGTGGCTCTGGGAAAGGGGCCAAGAATATCCATGCCTCATGTGGCGAATGGTAGTGGGCTGACTATCGGCGTCATATGAGTGGAGGGGAGTCGTTGGATAGGTGCAAACCTTTGGCACTTGTCACAAGTCCAGGTTAGCGTCATTGCATCTTCCCGCAAACTGGGCATGTAGTAGTCGGTTCGGAGAGCCGTCACGGCTAGCGCCCGCCCCCAGTGTGTAAGCTACAAATGCCTGCATGCAATTCCTACAAGATCTGCTTCCCTTCTGCCGGGGTTACGCATCGCAGAAGAGGCCGGGCAAAGGAATGCTTGTAGAGAATCCCCTCGTACAAAATGAACCAATTTGACCGCCTCTTTATCTTCTTCGCCTCCTTAATATCGGTGGGCAACGTGCCATCAACAAGGTATGCGCGAATAGGTTCCATCCATGTGGGACTCCGGTCCAGCCATGCTACCTCATGCAATTCGATGCTCGTATCTATCTGAGTTTCCCATTGAATGTTCTTCGGGTTGCCGTCATCAGAAGAGCTTGCCAGTTTGGACAGAGCATCTGCTTGTCGGTTCTCTGAGCGGGGAATGTGCGCTATGATGAAATGCCTAAGCAACTTGGTGGCTTCACGAACCCGCCTAACATACGCGGCCATCACCTCATCCTTTGCTTCGTAGGCCCTGTTGAGCTGGCTGACAATGAGTTGGGAGTCAGAAAAAGCCTGGACATGCTCAGCCCCTGTGGTGTGGTAGAGTTCTATTCCTGCTATGAGGGTCTCGTATTCGGCCTCATTGTTGGATGCCTTGAACATGAATTTTAGGGCGTGCTCGTGACATGCTCCAGTAGGACTTTCCATGATGAGACCGACCTCATTACCATCCTTAGTTGACAAGCCATCTATTTACAAGTTCCAGGGTCGTGGTTGGGGAGCTTTCTCCGCAGGTGCGATGCTTTTGGCTAAGAAATCAGCTAGCGCCTGGGCCTTGATGGCCCGCCGCGGCTCGAAAGGCAAGGTCGTAATGCGAGAGTTCTACGACCCATTTTAGGAGGCGTCCAGTTTCTGAAGGACGTTCTTTAGGGGCTGGTCCATTAGGATCAAGATTTTATGCGCTTCGAAGTAAGGCCGTAGCTTCCGGTTGGCCATCACTAAGGCATACGCGAACTTTTCGATGAGGGGGTAATTCATCTCCGTGCCTGCTAAGGCGTGGCTCACGTAATACTCTGGTATCTATTCCCATGCTCTCTCGGCCACAAGGATCGCGCTGACTGCGTGTTCCGACACGGCCAAATATAAAACCAAGGCCTCCCCCTCCACGGGACTGGCAATTTGAGGTAGCTGAGCCAAGTACGACTTCAGAGTCTGAAAGGCCTCGTCGGCCCGTCCATCCCACTTGAAATTGTTCCGCTGGCATAGGACACGGAAAAAGGGTTGGCACCTGTCGGCGGAACGAGACATGAACCGTTCGAGGGAAGCTACGTATGGGGGTGTGCAAAAAAACCCGAAACCGTAAACCGAACCAGAAAACCGCAAAAACCGAACCGAAAAATCGGTTAACCGAACAAAATTTTCATTAAAATTGGTTCGGTTAACCGAACCGATTTTTTTTTTCAGTTTTCGGTTCAGTTACGGTTCGGACTATTTGAAAATTTGGTTAACCGGCGGTTAACCGAACTGAAAATAATAATTTTTTTTTTAAAGTATACAAAAAAAATAAAAAAATTAGGTAAGAAAGTGCACTTTTTTATTATTTATAAATGGTTACCAAAGTTTAATTTTTATAAAAAGAATTTAAACATCAAAAATAAAAAATTTAGTTAAGAAAGTATAAGTTTTTTATTATTTGTAAACGGTTAACCGGTAATCGAACAAAAAAATCGGTTAACCGAATCGGAAAACCGGTTAACCGAAATTTTCGGTTTGGTTACGGTTCGGGTTTTTGGCGAATCGAAATTTTCGGTTAATCGAAAAACGGTTAACCGAAAATTTCGGTTCGGTTACGGTTCGGAATTTTTTTGAATCGCAAAACCGGTTAACCGATTTTTGTTTAACCGGTTTTGCACACCCCTAGCTATGTAGCCTGTCAAGCACTGAACTTCCCGTACACTTCTGGGTGGTTTCATATCGAGGACGGCCTGAGTCTTGTCCGGGGTTCGCTTCTATGCCACGATGACTAATCATGAAGCAGAGAAACTTGCCGGACCGAACCCCAAAGATGCACTTCTTCGGGTTGAGCTTCATATTGAATGCTCGGAGAATCTCGAATGTCTACCGCAAATCGCCTTTGTGGTCGCTCTCGACCTTGCTCTTCACGATCATATCGTCCACATATACTTTCATGGTCCGCCCGATAAGAGGCTCAAACAGCTTGTTGACTAGGCGCTGGTAAGTGGCCCCGACATTCTTTAGACCGAAAGGCATCACTTTGTAGCAGTGGAGGCCTCGATCGGTTATGAACGTTGCTTTCTCTTGGTCCTCGAGACAGAGGGGTATTTGGTGGTGCCTGAGAAGGCATCCATGAAGCTTAGTAGAACCTGACCGGCCGTAGCGTCCACCAATTTGTCGATCTTTGGCAAGGGATAGATATCCTTTGGGCAGGCCTTGTTGAGGTCTGTAAAGTCGACGCACATCCTCCAAGTGCCGTTGGGCTTTTTTTACCAATACCACATTCTAGATCCATTCGGGGTACTGGCAGTCCCGAATGAAGCCTGCCTCCAGTAGCTTCTGGACCTCCGGCGTGCTCGGGGCCCATGTGGCGCTTCTTTTACACGACTGGCTTGTGCCGAGGATTGGCATTTAGGTGGTGTTCTATTACAGTGGCGGCGATGCCGGGCATTTGTTCTGGTCTGAAGGCGAAAATGTCCTTTTAGTCATGCAGGAGTGAGATAATGGGTAGCCGTTCCGGGGGTGCAATGTCGCGCCCAAGTTGTACACCGAGATGCGGTCATAGGAGGCGGTCGCCGCAGCATCGGATGCCCTCGCACTGCCATGGGGATACTCCTGGCGTCGGTAGCGAACTGGGCGTCGGGAGTCTCCACCTGCGGCCTCCTATTAGGAGGGGCGGGGTTCCTTTCGCCGCGAATAAAGCCCTTGTCCCCAGGAGCCTTAGCCTTCTTGGGAGCGTCCGTGCCCTCGGTGTAGATCTCGGTGGTGTGGACAAAGTCTGCGACCTTCCTTAGCGCTTTAGCTAGCGTCGTCTCCTTTTGTTCCGCCAAGGAGAACTTAAAACGGTCGTTCTTAAGGCCGTTCAAAAAAGAGTGTATGCTACACCGTCTTCCAACTCCAGAATTAATACTGCCTCTTGATGGAACGAATTCGGCAAGGGATTCCTGCGGCCCCTGCTTGATCTTCGACAAGTGACCAACAAATTTATCGGCCAGATCTTGAAAACAGGCTATGTTCCCCAGGGGGAGGCCATTGAACCAAGACTGCGCTACTCCCTTCAAGGTGGCAGGGAAGTAGCGGCAGTAAGAGGCGTCGTCTACATCCTGAACATACATCTGGGCTTTGTAGACCCCCAGGTGCTCTTCCGGATCTGTGGTCCCATCATATAGATCAACCATCGGCATCTTCACCTTTCCGCACCATGGGGCGTTCACGATTTTGGGGCGGAAAGGGGTCGAAAAGGAAGGAATGGCCGAGCGAGCGGCCATTCCAGAGACTTTGATGGGGGTGCCCAGGTGACGTTCGACCTCGACCACCGAAGGACTCCTGATTTCTAGGTTGCGCCGTAGCTCCCTATGCCGGGAGCAGTCTCTCACACACGGCTCCTGGCCGCGTACTTCCCTTACCGGTGGGCTCTGCATCTTGTCCCGGTTAGTGCGACGCTTCGGACTGGAGCGGCGCCCACTTGACCTACCCCTTTTCGGCCGAGAGGTCTGTTCCTGCTCCTCGAGCTAACCGGTCCTCTGCGAGTGGGTGACATAGGGGGTTGAGATGGTAGCGGAGGCTACGACCCGTCCATACTCAGATCGGCAGGCGATATCAAGTGTGGCACGGTCTCCCTGCCGCCCGTCTGAAAGGCGGTTGGTCCTATACGACCACGAGCCTTCACGGGCGTGGTCCGGGGGGAGCAGGGACATTGGCTCTTGCTGGCGGGGAAGCCCTGCCCGAAGTGTAGGGTGCTCGAGAGGGTTGGGATGGTCGTCCGTGCTGGTCATCTCTGAAGCTCTCTTGACCTGCTCGGTGACCTGCCTCGTGATAGTGTCCGCCATGGTGGACATGAGTCCTTTCAGTGCGTCCACCGTAACATAAGTTTCGCGCTCTTGGGGCAACGCCCCCTCTGCCCGAGGGCTCACCCTAGAGCTCTCGCTAGCATCCTCCACCGCGGGTGGCGCATAGTTGCTGACGGCTGGGGCATTGTCTCTGCGAGTCCGCGCTCGTGTTGCATTAAATAGGTAATGACATGCATATCAAGTACAACTTTCACAATCCAACTTAATTAGGGGAGCTTTGGCTATTTTAAAGGGAGAAGGGGACTTAGACAGGGGGACCCCATGTCCCCCTTACTCTATTCTGTTAATGGAATATCCGTTTAGGTTGATTAGACAAGCTTATAATAATCCAAACATTCACTACCATCCACATTGTAGACAATTCAAGTTGTCATACCTAATATTTCTAGATGACTTAATCCTATTCTATGTTGTAGATATAGTTAGCGTGAAATGCTTAATGCAAGCCTTTCCGACATTCTCATAATGTTCTGGGCTAGTTGCAAATCTTATAAGTCATAAATAGTTATAAGATGGGATTTTCCCTTTTAGGTACCCTGGAATACCTATAATAGCTAACAAGATGAGTAAAAAGAGTGTCCACGATGGATGAATACCTATTTTACCTCATTTTAGCCCCTAGCTGATCTCTTTTTTCCATTGTTTTCTCGTTTGATCTTGATGGGAAAGGGTCAAATCAGCCTCCCTTGGTTTAAATTACGCTTATGTAATGGTTTTTCATATTTTTAGGAGTTTCTGCTGAGAAAACAAGAGATCTACTAATGTTGGTAGAAAGGAAGGCGGTGGGGACGAGCTTCAAGATGAAGAAGAGGTCGCGTGAAGTTCCAAGGTGAAGACAAAGATCTGGCATGGGTACCCCATGCCAGAGATTTGGCACAGGCACCTATGACAGATGGCACAGCCCTACCGCTCCTCCACTCTTCATGACTTAAAGCAGTTTTTCGACCAATAAAAGGAGGGCCACAATCCTTTTGGGGGGAACTTCTCTCTTAGCAATTTTTAGGGTTTCTTCCTCCGTCTCTCAAACCCCATTACGGGGTGAATAACTAGACTAGATTAGTCTATACTATGTACAAGACTATGGATTTCTCAATCGAAGAATAAGTTTGTCTTCTTCCGTTCTCTTTTAATTTCTTTTTTCTCATTTCGTTCACTAGTTTGTTAATTCTTGCTTTGGTTTTCTTTTAGATGTTCACTTGTGACTATAGTTGTAATCTTTGCTTGTGATTAGCCTCTTAATGACTAACTGATTTTGTTTAGACCTTTACCCCCTCTTGTTTATGCTACAATTTAAGGTTTTCTCTCACGCCCATTAAGTGCTCGATGAAATGCTCGAAACAGCTTTCATCTGTGTTTAGGGGCAATTGACTTATGTTGAAAGGTGAGCTTAATTGTCTATGTGGGTAGAGTGAATAGCCAGGATTGGGACATGAAAATAGAATCGATCGCTACTTAGGTCAAGGATTGTTAATCTCGTAGTTTGATTGAGTTAATCCTATGAAAATAGGTGGTTAGAACGATTAGACTAGTCTATTGACCCTTAAGAGAGGGCTTGGGTGGACTTTAATGATACAACCGATCATCCTTGAATACTAGCCTAATTTGGGACGGTAGGGTTTTGACTCGATTAGTTAGTCTACCATAGGTTTAATTACAATTGAGGTCTTCTTTGTTTTAGTAGTTTAGTTTTATTTCCCTTCACCCTCTATCTCACCTAGATTGATACGCTTGAGTTGGCTCTAGTAATTGAAAACAAAACTCCCTGTGGACACGAACCGTATTCGCTGGTTGCTAGCTACAACTATACCGTGCTCTTGTGGTAAATTTTAACGTAACAGCAACTTGTCGACAAGATAATTGCCCGGATCAAAGTCTTGTCTTCAAGAACTCTATCATATGCATGTAAAGTAGATTGGTAATTCAACTATTTTGGGCATTTTTAATTTCTGGGCCACCATTTTTGTACTATCACAAGTAATGAAGGACATTACTAAGATTTGTAGGAATTCTGTATGGAGTGCATATCTAGCCTATAAGAAATGCCCCGCAATTTCATGGAAAAGTTGTTATAAACCTAATACTTATGGGGGCATAGCCTTGAAAAATTTGGAGTCTTGGAGCCTTCCTTATGCTACAAAGCTTGTATGGCAGGTTGCCTTAAAAAAGGACCAATTATAGATAAAATGGGTGCATAGCAAATACATTAAATCCAAAAACTGGTGGGATTACAAGCCCTCGACCCACAAGACTACTGTTGGTATTGAAAAAAGCTTTGTGGTGTAAAGGATATTTTCAAACGGGGAAGTAAACATAATAGAAAGTTGTTTTGGTATGATCACCCCTATGGGAAATATACATTTGCAACTAGATATAACTGCAGCCTTAACCTGTGAGACAAGGCTGAACAGGCAAAGTTTTTTTACACAAGGATTGGCATCCCTAAAAATGCGTTCATTTGTTGTATGTTTATGCAGCAAAAACTTCCAGTAAAGAGCCAATTGGCAAGGTTTGGAGCACAGGTAGACACTATGTGTGGTTTTTTCAATGAGAGCACACAGGTTCATTTACATCTTTTCCCAAATTGCTGCTTTGCAAGACAAGTGGGGGGAAGGGATTTGTTAGCGGGTGGAAATTAAGCCTATTCAATCAAATGGATGGCTTAAGCAATTAAGTAATATGAAATAGGGCAACCCTGTTAAACCGATGTTGTATGCAACATTTACAACTGGGATTTACCATAAAAGGTACCAAGAAATCAATAAAAGGAGCAACTCATAAGAAGTGATCAAGAAGATAAAGTAAACAGATATTATAGAGAGTTTTATTCATATATAAATCATCACATAAATAAAAAATATGTGTAGATAGAATGTTACATTGAGGCAAAAAGAGTTAGGACAATCCTAGGCTTTTTGTGCTATATAGGTTGTATATACCTGTTATGCAGTATAGATTTATCTTTTTATCATTTGTAACCCATTTATGGCCCCATCCATGGGTGAAAACTAATTGTATCTGCATTACTACTTTTATTATTTAAAGATCTTTTCAACAACACATTGTAATTTCAACTCCAATAACCAACGGAAAAAATAAGCATCTTAGTGAGATGTGTCCAGAATTCAGTTCCTTCTATCTCTTAGGCCTATAACTCTTTCCAGACTCATGTGACTCTAATGAAATTTGATTATTAAAAGCTTGTTGATGTAGGTTTTTTTTTTGGAAGGGGACGTAAGGGCGGAAATTTGTCAACCTCTAGAACGGTGTGGAAATCAAGTCACTAGTAATTTTTGGCCTAAACTCTAACCTAGGGAAAGTGGTAAATGTCACTAAGCATGATTAATTAAAATGGTACTCACTAATTTTAATCTAAATATAATTAATTAAACTAAACTAAAATAATGCATAATCAACAAAATCAGCACAAAATATCATATTAAGTAATAATCACTAGCAAAGCATCTAATCAACTAAGAAAATGTTAAATTTGCTAACTAAAAGAAGAAAGAGAAAGAGAATTACCTCAAAATCTTGAAAATCCAGGAGTAGAGGTTGATCTCTATTGTTGGAGCAAGTGAATGATGATTGTAGGTGGATTCTGTACTTAGTCTCACGAATCTGACTAAACTACTCCTAATGTAACCCATTGATAGCCAAAAATTGAAACTTGTAAAAATAATTTTGCAAATCCCAATATGGAGCAGACAGAAAGAACTTGAAATTTGAATTCTTGAAGAAAGAGAATGAGATATTAAGAGTAGATAAGAGAATACAAGGATAATTAGGAAAGGGCGACACTAATTTTAATCTATCAACAAACAAAAGCATGCAAATTTGTGCTTTCAACTAGTAAATCAAACTCAATAAAGTAAGAACTTGACTAAAAATGCAAATTAAAGAAAGAGAAAGAAAGCAGATTACGTCAAAACTTCACTACTCTTTAAAAGTGGCTACAAAATGAAACTAAATCTACACAGTCTCCCCAAACCCTAGGCTAAACCCTATTCCTGAAATCTAAAAATTAGATGATTACACAAATGGGGGAAGGGGGCTTTAAATAGATCCTGGCATAACAAATTTGGCACGGTCATGCCATGTTTCTAGAATTCTATATAGAAATAGTGCTGACATAGGATTTGGCACGGGCACCTTGTGCCACCTGGCACTGGTAGCCCATGCCAATTTTTTGCATTGTTCTTCTTCCTTATTTCTCCCATAATTTTTGTGCTTATTGACCCGGCCTTGCTTCATGCCGATCCCGGGTTATCCTCCAAGGTTTTCTGGGTTAACGTGTCTAACTTTTGGCATGCTTCGCATGGATTAACCGCCATTTGAGTAACTCTTTTTATTACGTATGATACCAACAAAACACAAATAAACAACCTACTTATCAATTATTTGAGCTAAATCTAGGTAGAATGAGGTGTAAAATTCACGTGCATCTTGACTGAATAAAACTACACTTAAGAGACCCCCCAAAAAATGAATCAACAAAATCAGAGCCTAGACAATAAAGTTATGACCAGAACAATGAGTAAGAAAAGTTTCCTGGCCTAGTGGCTTGCCATTGATCCTAAGCGGTGAAGTTGGCCTTGTTACCCATGCTATCGGTTCTTACTGGGACCTGTTTGCATCCTAAGACATATGTTCAGCTGAGACAAGCCTAGATTCTTCTCTAGCTTGATTTTTGGAATACAATCTTTAATGTTTTTACAAATCCTGTGGGGGTTCCTCCTCCTTACTAGTAACAAAAAGGCTTGTTCCCCTCTTCTTTCAACATGTATTCCCATATTCACCATCCATATGTTATTTTCTACCTTGTTAGAGAGACTGCTTTTCCTCTACCTTATCTGATCAATGAGAGGATGCTCTTTGGCCAAATAGAAGCTTTGATCTTGATGATGATTTCAAAAATGAGGAGAATGAACAACAACCCACAAGAAGAACACCTTGATGAAGTAGATTATAACTCTAACGAGGATCAAACTCAAAGCAAATAAATTTTATCAGTTTTAATTTTTAAAAAAACTAGAACCAATAACAATCAAAAGTAGATATGTCTAGGACAAAGCCAAGCCACCATCTAAACTAATCAACCCAGCATTCAATAAGCACCAATGATTGAAATAAAGGGAAGACTCACAATCTTGGAGATAAAGAAAATGAAATTTTTGTGGAGAGATAACAAGCAACAAGCTTTTTATTCTATAATCCAAATCCGAAAATAATACAAGGAATCAAGCCATTATAAAGTGGGGTGCCCTCATCTCCAAGCTTTGTATCAACCAATAGAATGAAAACAACTAATAAAATGTTAGCTAGTTGTACAATCAAAACAAAGAAAAAAGGGGACTACTAGATAAGATGCAAGGCTGAAATATGCTGCACTTATACTTACATAATGGCATCCGCCACCATCCAAAATGAAGGAATTTGGGGGTTATATTTAAGATGGAGTTGTCTGGAAGTGTCCACCAACTTTTCATAAAAGCTTAACCCCTAAGTTACGCATTTGATGGTCCAATTAAGCTTGTGATCCAAATCGTACATATCCATGCGTCGTCCCTTGCTCAACTTAAGCTTCATAACTCGCTCAATACTTGAAATTTGAAGGCGATCATAGCTTGTTGGAAAATAGATATCGAACGATATCCAGCCACGTGTATTTTGCTAAAATTGGAGCTCGTTTACCTACTCAAAATTGGGTTGGAATTTGAAGTAAAAATCTTAACTGAAGTAGAAAAATAAATGCGAAGTGACTTTAGAGAGTAATTACCTAGGCTCCTTATTTTGGGTTATTAATTGTCCTGCCACCCTCTTGAACTTACTCATACCCTTAGTTAAGGTCTAAGTAGGTATTGGCCTAGGAGGATCTTCCCTTAAAGTCCCATTTTTGGAGGAATTAAGAAAGCCCCTTGCTTCAAACCGATGGCACGTCGGAAAACCTTGGTGTTGGTGGCTTGCTTCGCATCATTGTCCCACCCCCCCCAAAAAAAAAAGCAAAATACTGCAAAAATAGTTTCTCAAATACAAGAAAAAAAAATCCTTTCTTCTCCATTTTATAAGAATGCTCTAGAACAAGTTGGAATTCAAAAGAGTGGTAAATATTAGCATCACCAAACCAAGCGAAGGTGGGTCTTCATGACTAAAACTAGATATATAATAAATTAATTTTCTTTTTATTATTTATTTTATTTGTCTTATTTTTAATTTTGTATTGTCATGCTTTTGTTTGATCTTTCTTGATCTATTTTGTACATACTCAACTTGCACTGCTACATAATTAATCTAAGCAGTCACTTCAATGCATTGCTTTCCTTTATAGTTTTTTACCATGTAAAAATGACTAATTTAAGAGATCACCCAAAAATCTTGTCTTGATGTGCTAAGTCAACCAAAAGGTCAAAACTTGAATGAAACTTAACATTTTGCATAGAATTTAGAGATTTGGTGGTTTCTTTGTGTAGGAAGAAATAGGACTAACCTGGATGCAGAAATATACTGTCGGTAATAGTCCACGCGTATAAAGAATACCAGTCACACCAATAATAATACCAAGCGGCTACTAGAGTCGCTTTAGGGTTTCACGTCCTAAACCCGAGAACTTGATAGATGGTAATTCGGCCATGAGAGAGAAGTAGGAGAATATAGGAGATATAATATTCGTGTCATAGCGTCTATCGAGACTAAACCCCTTAAACCTCTTTATATAGGTTAGGGAGTAGCAAGGGTTGTCGCCCCAGGCGACTTAAGTGGTCGTCGGGCCTAATCTCATTAGGCTCGTCCAACAGCTCCCACTTGGCCACTTAGGCCATAAAACACATATTCTCCATGTATCACAACTCCTCACGCGTCATACCAGGAATAGGACGTGCGACAAAAAATAACAAGTAGTGTTATATTAAGTTACCATCCAACTAACATAACACTTTCACGAAATACGATACCCTAAAAATATCGTAAGACATCACCAGTGGCATCTCTAATCCCTTATGCCTAATATATCATATGATTATGTTCTCAACACAATCGCCCGGGCTGATATGATGATGGTGGATAGATTTTTCCTTAAACACTCATGAAATCTCATCTTAGCTTAATTGCTTTCCTCACGCGTTCTCGCTGAACCGTATACATCGTGGTTCTTGAGAATCACATTAAGGTAGCATTATTAAGCTTCGACTTAATATCATAGCTTTAAGTCAAAGGATTATCGTCCATAGGGTCACACAGTGACAAATGATAGGGAATTCAATTGTCACCCCACATATGGGTCGTCCTATGAGTAGACACAGTATGAGATGTGTGTCACGGCATAGCTCCCATTTATCTGGGTTCGTCACTCTTTATGCCATGCAAATCGTCAGTCTAGATTTTCACCCAAAAATCTAACCTGAGCCACTAGATCAACGTACTGAATGTTGCTTTTTACAGTCAAGATTCGGCTTTTAAGGCTTCCATATGAAAACTTATTTCATACTCAACTCCCTCGAGTCTCATCTTAGTCTTACTAAGGCGACTATATTCATTCCACTCACACACTTCCAGTGTGAGTAATCAATATTGCACACCTAGTGCAAATATGATTCAGTCTCATCCTACCCGCTACTCAAGCGTCAGGGTGATTGCCTGTGTGACTAGGCCAATCAGAAGCCTGTGACATTTCAATATGCCTAGCGTACAACAATGAGCATCTTGCCCATAAAAGAAACGTGCACATCACGTAACAGAACATGTCTAGATACCAAACCTTATGAAATCCAAGACTCAACCAATGAGTTTTGGATACATCACTAGGAATGGGTTTAGTTAAGGGAACATAATCACCTTGTTAGTCTATATATATATATACCAAATGGCAATGCTTTTTGTCTCTATGGTACAAGATACGCAATCTACCTCCATAGTCGACATTGTTGTGCAGCTGTGCTTCTTTGCTGCACCATGACATGGCTCTCCCACTTAGGGTGAAGACATGTCCTGAAGTTAACTTAGACTCATCCGAGTTACCACCCTAATCAAAATTTGAGCATCCTCTCAACTTGAGGCCTGCTCCTTGATAGCAAAATGTTGAGGTATCAATACCACAAAGGTAGCATTTGATTCTTCTGATGACTTCTCAATCAGAAAGTCTTGGGTTACTTTGACAACGACTTATCAAATTATCCGCAAAGCAACATCAGGTCATGTACATAACATGGCTTTCATTAAGCTTACTATGATACTAGGGTTAAGGACATTGTTCATTATCTCTATTTTGTCATCTGTTTTAGAATAATGAGCAAGACTCAAGGTTGAAACCTTCTCAACTGGAGTATCTATGGATTGGGAATTATAAACCCAAAATCGTTCCAAGGCATTTTTTATGTATGCTTCTTGGGACGGCTTTGGATTATTTCCACTCCCAGGACATACCTGGTTTCACCCATTTCCTTCGTTTCAAAGACATGGAATGACTACCTTTTACTAGCTTTAATCATCTCCAAGTTGTTCCTAGTCAACGGTATGTCATCAACGTGAGGAACGCAATCCCACGTTGATCTTTTGACATACACAATGGCCTTCTGAAACCATAGATAAACCAAGATGGCTTTATGGAATCTAGAGTACCAAGAACCGGAAGATTGCTTAAGATCACATATGGACCTTTTAGAATGACACACATTATCCTCTCGTCCCTTTGATACAAAATCAATGGGTAAGTCCATATAAATTTCCTTCTCAAGATCACCATTGAGAAAAACAATCTTTGCTCCATTTCGAACAACTCAAAGTTCGAATGGGAAACCAGGGTTAGGAGTATCCGGTCCTAAACTTATCAATTGAACTATCCATCCGATGTTTTATCTTGAAGACTTACATCGGAGTGGAGTTTCAACGAGTTCTCAAACCTTGTCATTGAGTCCATCTCATCCCTTATGACATCCAGTCACTTTTTTGAGATTTAGTGAGCCAATCGTCTCTTGATAAAAGGTAGATCCCTAATCTCCCGATGGAGTGCATAAGAATATTTCTTTTTCAATTTTGAAAAAAAAGGTCGAGGAATTCTTGCACGCTTAGTCCTTGGGATCCTGGGACCTTCATTATTTGTCTGATTAGGTAAGAAATCCCTCCCCCTTTCTCTAAGAGGTATGGGACCAGGAGTTTCTGTTAAGATCGTGAGAATTCTACCATAAGAGGGGGGGTGAATTGTGGTGTCTGATTTTCGCGTTGTAAATAACAAAGACCCTTGTGACTTGTTTGCAGAGGGTGTTCTCAAATATTGCAAATGCGAAAATCACCAAGATAAATGCGGAAAATAAAGCACACACAATTTTTACGTGGAAAACACCTCTAGCCCAACTGAGGTGTGAAAAACCACGACCTAAATCGTGTAGGATTTAACCACTTCACTAAACCGGGCTTAACTCGTTACAAATGTAACACACCTTGTTACAACTTGCAACCACGTAACCTCCTTCTCTAAGGCAGATTACACCACATCCAAATCTCACCAGATTGGACACGTCCAAAGTCCGCACGACTGAGGACCACTCACTCACTTTTCTGATTCAAGATCAGGGTTACAAAACACCTTACTGGGTGCT
>JACYFF010019584.1:36575444-36598776 GCA_017589665.1 Selenicereus undatus
TAGAGTTCAGGAACATGCCTTACAATCAACTGTCGAGATGGCGTTCTTGACTTAATGTAGAATCACCGAGTAAAACCTGTTTTAAAGACTTGTTCTCACATGTAGCAAACCAGTTAATACAATAAAGATTATAAACAGCAGTTAGGCCTGTTAGGAGATAGTGTTTGGAGCAACATTACTTGGACACATTTTTACACTTGGATTTGCTATCATCAAAACTTAAATATAATAACTCAACAGTTTCTCCCCCTTTCTCTAAGAGGTGTGGAACCCTGATTAAGAAGAGAAGATTACTCCCACTATCCATTGGAGGTGGGATCCTGAACATGAGGACTAACTGCATGTTCAGGAATGACTCTCCTCAACAATTGGAGATTGAGGACGAATCTCATTCTCCTTGACAGATGAACCAAGTAAGGAATGTGTACCATCCTCAATGACTTAGTGAGAACTCCAATCCTCCCCCTCTCCGGGAGGTGGTTGAAGGTCTTGTTATAACGTATACAAATTTAGGCTTTTTTCAATTGCACCAAATGCTAAGAAACTCATCCTTAAGAAAATCAATATTCCGGGATTTTGTTTCACGAAGAAAATATTCATGATCTCAATTGCTTCGAAGAGTTTTAATATTTCGTACCAATTGAGTCCTACTACCGCTATAAAGTATATGAACGCTTCGAGTACTTAATAACGGTGGGATAGTAGGTACATATACCTATATCATGAATATATGTAGCTCCATGATATGCTTTCATATTCATGGACCCGCAGATGTCTAAAGTGAGCGAATGCTAAGGGATTTGATGGACTCGAAATCTTACAAAAAAGATTTCCTGTTGCTTTACTAGCTAGGTATAACCACATTTTGCACCTTAAGCCTAGTGAGTTGGTCTTAAAAGGCCATCTTTGGCTAGTTAACTCTATCTTGACCCTTATGGTCAAAACGAGCATGTCTAAAACAAATTCAAAAATGAGACAAGGATGGAAGATGTTCTATTTCGTCCATTGAAAACACCTTTTAATGTGACATAGAAAAACAAATCACCATGCCATATGATGTCTAAGACATCTAGATGAAAATTAAAGAAAACTAACCTTAGGGACAGAAGACATAAGGAAACATCGCACCTTAGTTGCATAGAGAGCATCGAGAAGAGACAACATAGTCCCTTCAAGGAGCCTCGAATGATTTGTCCTTAATTTAAGGATATCTTTTCTATCATCGTTACCCAAAATGACAATTTGTGAACCCACTGTGTTGTGGGGAAAGTTCACAAGGATTAACTCGTTCCTGAACTATGCACTTGGTTGCTCCCGTATCTGCAATCCACTAAGGATCCCAGTTAGCAACAAATGCTTGGGAGCGCACACATTATCCAGGAGGGGTTGTGGAAGGAGGTACCTTAATCGACTTAGGACAATCCTAAGCATAAGATGCCTAATTTCCACAATCATAGCACTCACACGTGCTATATGCTTCTCTTTATTTCCTTAGCCTTTTTCCCTTTCGCAATACCAATCTTAGGTCCAGAACCTTTTGAAGGAATGGATCCGAATGAACCTGATGCTAAGCTAATCCCACGCATACTCAACAGTGGGATGACTTTTAATTCCCACACTAAATCGACATTGATGCAATATGACAAAGTATAACATCTTGATCGATCTATTCTCGAACAACTTTTGTTTTTTTTTTAAGTTTTATAGATACTGTTCACTAACAGTACCATCTTTGTCATCCTATAAGAATTAGAACCTAATGAGTGTCCTAACATTTCACGTTCATTCAGAAGAAACTGAATCCTCTGACATTATGTATCATAGTCAGTGCTATCAAGTTCTTTTATTGGTAAACAAATTACCAACTTTATTGCCATATCTAAAAGGTATATATTCTTTAAAGTGGACATTAGACATATTTTCAAATAAATGAATTACCAAAAACTCCTTTGTCCATGTCATATGATCGAAAATTTCGCTAAGCTCATAATCATCTCATACAAGCATGAATTAGAAGTTTTTATAACTTATTTATCACAATTTTCCATAAAACATAATTTATGGAGAATATTATGGTTAAACAAATTAACATTTCAGATATATCACAAAGATATCCAACTTAATGTAAACCAAATTTACATGAAGTTATCTCATTATTTGTAACTACTAACATGTCGTTTAGAACTCTATCAATGACATACAAAACATAAAATCCAAATTATTATCTAAAACACATTTATATAATAAAATGAATCTATAATGCTAAACATATTTGAATAATAGCATGTTACAAAAGAATTTCATAAAATGCCCAAATAGCAATATATAAAACACATTTATATAATTATATGAAACTTATTCAAATGTTACTCGCAAATCATAAAACACATTTATAATATTACGAATTTAAATTTCATAAAACCAATTCATAAAATACTGCTATATTACACAATTAGTAGGTAACATGAAACGAATCCACATTCCTTAATTTGGGCAAGGAAAAAGTGCTAAAACAATTAGCAAGTTTACTACAACCCATGTAGTTCATGTATATAAAACACATTTATATAATACTACTAATTGGTGATTGACATGAAATGTATCCATGTAATCGAACGCAACATACTTTGTAATATGAAATATATCCAAATATTAGTCGTAATTAATTATACATAGAACATATCTATATGATATTAAAATTTGGATGAAACAAGCTCATAATAAAGCTCGCAAATTATATAAAACGTATTCATATAATGTTACAAACTTAAATTTCATGAAACAAATTCATAAAATAATTAAATACCCTATGTATCCAAATAATAGCATGAAACTTGTTCATGTAAAACTTAATGAATCATTTTTGGTAACTACAACAATGATAGAACAATTAACTTATTTATAATTGCTCATGTTTTGCATAAAATTATTAAATCATGAAACATATTCATGTGACGGGATGTTATATAAAACATATTTATATAATATAACTGATGAAACATATTCATTTACCGACCAAAGGAATCTTTATATCACATAGATATTTATTGAGTTCGAGTAAAACAAATTTACGTCATACACACTAATCATATATATGAAACGAATTCATATAATTTCAACCCAATTGATCGATAACAAGTTACTCGGCATGAAAATTTCAAGTCGACACACATATAAAACAAATTTATATACGACATTAAACATATTAATGTTTTGTAATGAATTCACACATTCAGGATTAAAACTAATTCGAAACCTCAATTCAACGAATGAATTAAATGCATAAAACTTTATCAACTTGAATATCATTATAATTCAATTAAAAATCATGCCATGACTAATGATAATAATTAAACAACAATGACTGAAAAATAATTCGATCCAAAACAGTCAAAAATAGCTTGATCCATATTATTGAAATATGACAAGAAGCAAACCGGCCCAAAAATAAAAATGGTTCAAAACCAAAACTTGGGCCAAAAATCGGCCCACTAAACCGGGCCTCCCCTTCTCTTTTATTTGATAATACAACCCAAATGAAGGGGGTTTTAAGGGCTTTGCTTTAACTTTCTGTCTCCTCTCGGTCTTTCTCTGCCAACCGAGCCCTTTCTCTCTCCTGCTAACTCTTGACCTCTCTTTCCTCTCACTGCTTCTCGATGCCTCAGTGCCATGATTGTGGAGCACCGAGCCCCACCCAGCACCCCTGCCTCCTTCCATTTCACGATGGTTCTAGTATCTACAACCGTCGACCCAGGCCCTGAATCACGCCCAAATGATGCTTGGCCGCCGCCCCCACCAGTGCTAAAAGTGCTCATAGCCTTCGATCCACACCAACCCGATGAGAATCGACACCATCACCATGTAGATCGGCCAAAACCGAGTATGGTGGTTCCGCTTACTCGTCCAACGCGCCACTGAGGCGGCAGCATGTGGGTACACGCGCCTCCAAGGACGGCGATTTTCACGGGTTTTTTTTTATGGTTGTGTAGATCGGCGTATGTGGGTGGCAAACCGAGGAAGAAGGAAGCAAAACTTACCTTCGTCAGCGGCGCGTGACGCACACGCACCACCCCTTGCATTCTTCTCTGATGGGTAAACACGGTTTCTTTTCTCTAACCCCGTCTCCCCCTTTTTTCTTTTTTTTTGTGTTTTGGATGGGTAATTCGGCGGCGGTCAGTGAGGGCCATCGAGACCTCATGGGGTTCGCCGCCACCGCTGCCACAAAGGCATCAACGGTGGAGATAGACTGGGTGGTAGACCACTACGATCATACCGCTGCCTTGCTAGGGTTAGGGTTTCGGGGTTGAGGAGGGTTTAGGGTCTCGGGTCCCCTCCCCCCCCCCTTTTTTAATTTTTTGTCGAGGTTGAGTCTCTAGCAAAGAGGAAATAAGGTTAGGCTTTTGGGTCTGCGGTTTGACAAGCGTGTGGTCAAGACTAAATTACTCCATGTTCAATCGCATGTACCAAGAATTACATACGACAGACACTCACATGATTTAAACTTTGATTAAAGGTTTGAGTATTTAGTCAATCATCATCATAGATACATGCTTAAAACAACTGCACAATTGTAAATAAACATGCTTTCTGGGCAGTCATGAACTAATCATGAAAATTAGGTTTGATTGGTTGCTTAAAACCGTAAATTCAGTTTTGCCCAATCATACTCAATTGTAAGATTACGCCTTTCAAAACGCACACAACATAAAGGCATGTCTAGACTTATTGATAGTAAATCTGCAGTTTCTAATACATTCTAGGCATCATAATAACATGAGCACGCTTCTGATTTTAGCAGTTTGCATAATCACGAAAATTAACCAAATTAAACAAATAAAAAATAGCATGCTTTTAACAAATCAGTTTCGACAGATTTATTAATCTTTCAATTGGGACTAATCCAAACAGTTTAGGCTCTGATACCACTGTAGGAAGAAATAGGACTAACCTGGATGCGGAAATATACTGTCGGTAATAGTCCACGCGTACAAAGAATACGAATCACACCAATAATAATACTAGAGTCGCTTTAGGGTTTCACGTCCTAAACCCGAGAACTCAATAGATGGTAGTTCGGCCATGAGAGAGAAGTAGGAGAATATGGGAGATATAATATTCGTATCATAGCGTTTCTCGAGGCTAAACCCCTTAAACCTCTTTATATAGGTTAGGGGATAGCAAGTGTTGTCGCCCTAGGCGACTTAAGTGGCCGTCGGGCCTAATCTCAGTAGGCCCGTCCAACACTTTGAATCCTCAGTAAAGATCATGTTGAATGAGACATGTTGGTGGGCAAACAATTGTGCCAATCATTAGTTGTACCTTCACCATTGGATCCATACTATTCGTTATGCCTTGAAGTCAAGTAAATCCCCATCTAAGATCATGGGGATTATTTTCTAAAAATCATTTTCAAACTGCTTTCTGATTTTCTAAAATATGGTGGCTACTCTACTCATTTACATAGCTCAAGCTGTCCTAAGTACTTATCGAAAGTGCAATTGCTTCCACTAGAGGTGAGATTGGGGAACCTAAGTTGTGTCACCTTCTACCCTCAAAACTAAAACTAGCTAATGTGGAATCGATTTAGAAACAAACTAGTGAATGCTAAACCCCAACATTGAAAGGTTGTAGGAGGAACAACATGAAGAAGATTTAGAATAAAGACATATTTCATACAATAGGAGAGACCTACATCAAGTAGATGTTTGGAAGCCTAGCAACCATAAAAAGGCAATCAATCAAATAAACTGAAATCTGAATACGTTTGAAAGGTTTGAAAACTTCATTTTGGATGTGCACATAGGGCAGATAATAACTACTGGCTTCTTCATAATGTGTAAACACCTTAAGGACATTCCCGGCTAGAGTTCTAGAACTCAAGCCTGCCACGTCAGCAGGAGTTCCACTTGCATTCCATTCACTTTGGAAATCATTTCAGGACAATTAAATTAAATATTTGTCATGGAGCCCATAATGGAACATAATTTATTACTTAATATTTTTTATTTTGTGTTTGTAATGTAATTTTTGTAGCATGTGTGAATGTTTTTTATTTTTGAAATTAAAGAATATTTATTTTATTGAGCATAAAAATGGATAATTTGATTTTGAATTTTGTAATTCTTTTAATTTTGTGTTCGTATTTTAACGAGTGAAAAAAGATATAATAGAATGTACAACTCAATTAAAAACTAATACAATAAGAAGGATCGCTATTGAAAACAAATCACAATACGAAGATTCGGCATGTTGAAAAAAATGCAACACGAACGTTCGACTATTTAAAAAAAACACAACGCAAAAGGTCGACAAATAACACATAACAACTACATTTACGATCTTCTTTGCGTCGTGTGTCGATTCCATATTTCTTCCACCAATTCTAATTGAAGACGTGCATGTAACTATCGATTATGAACTTGTACTACTCTACGAAGGTAGGCTACATAGCACGGATGATGGTCCTGTTGGACATTTGGTTATGGGGTATTATCCAACACATCATTATATTCAAAAGTAAGGTCATACAAATCACGCTCGTCCTCGACAATTATGTTGTAGAGTATACCATATGCGTTCATTATCACACCCAATTTACCCTTGTCCATGTTTCGAGTAGGGCCATGGATGATGGCAAAGTGAGCTTGTAGAACCCCAAATGCTCTGTCCACATCCTTCTTGACAGACTATTGACGCGCAGCGAACAATTTTGCCTTGGCTCCTTCAGGAAGCGGGATAGTCTTCACGATGGTGGCCCATCTCAGATAAACAACGTCAGACAAAAAGTACCCAATATTGTACTTGCGACCATTAACGACATATTCGCATTTTGGAGCCCGACCCTCATAGACCTCTTGGAAAATATCGGACTGGTGAAGGACGTTAAAATCATTGAGGCTTCCCATGCACCCAAAGAGTGCATGCCATATCTAAAGGTCACACGAAGCAACAGATTCAAGAATTAAGGTGGGAACTTTGTATGTCCCTTTTGCATACAATCGATACTTCCTAACATACCCAGAACGTCTCAGGCTTCTGCCACTTGTAATAAATTATCAACATCAGGTTAGGTTGGTTTTCTTAAGTACTCTTCCCCAAACACTTGAATAACCCCAGTGGCAAAATTTTTCATGCACTCCATAGTTGTGCTTTTGCCAATCTTTAAGTATTCATCGACATAAGACGCTGATATACCATATGCCAACGTTCGCAAGACTGCGATGCACTTAGTGAGTGGCGATAACCCATGCCTACCGAGACCATCATACCTCAATTGGAAGTACTAAAAAATACTCTCTTAAGTGCCAACTATGCGAAGGAACAACTGCTTTCACATATGAAATCTATGCTGGAAATGGGTCTCGTTGTAGATGGAGCCTTCGGCAAAGTAGTCTTTGTAGAGACGATCGTGTGCTTCTTGTCAATCTCTCTTTACAAATACTTTCTTCTTGCTCGATCTTTGTGATGATGGTGAAGCCCTACTTTTTTGTCTAATCTTCAGAGCCAACTCCAACAATTTCGGATCATTTTCATTATTGACATTATTTTTCAATATTGGTGAATCATTGCTAGATTCTTCTAGGATGAAGCTCAAACCAATTGTTGCGGATGACAAAATAGAGGAGGATGGTCAATCACTCATTGTGGAATACCTGTGCATATAAACATAAAGTTACAACTGTAAGTCAAATAAAAATTATATATTAGGGAATTAACCTTCTAATATTTAGGGAAAAAACTTAGAAATAGCTATTTGTAAATTTATACATAATGCATCAACTTAGAAACAACTTAGAAATAAAAATTTCATTGCACAAATAAAAAGGTTTCTAATGCAACTAATGTTTCTTGAAAATACAACAACACCATAAACTTAACATTACAACAATTCTGGTAAACTAGAACTGAGCAATTAATCTAAAGAAATGTCAACATCAAAGGACGACGAGTTTTGACAGTAACGACTCCTAATTTCTCTTGAATTGGGCCATATGGAGCTTGATCTTCAGGACACATCTCTGCTATGTTCATTTTCAAAATTTTGTCCTCGTACTTCATCTCCTTAAGGCGCTACTCCCTTTCTTCCATGGATTGCTGACAATCTCCTAATTTAACACCTTTCACATGTGCATCCGTCTTTTTCTCTTGCGTTAGGACATATCGCTTGAACACAGTGCTGTTCTTCATATTTGTTTACCCGTAAAGTCAACATCTCTGTGGTCACTAGATCCAACATCGGGTTTGCGACTTGCTCCTTCGCTTTTCTCTCGGCAGATAAGCCCACCAACTTCTTTAGTTGGTGTATCCTTACTGGCAGGAATTGCAGGGATGTTAGGAGTGCCAAGGGTGCTAGGGGTGTCACTCTCGGAGTACACCCCACCTCATTTACTCTCAGTTGTTTGGAAGATGCTTCTGCAGATAGATCGCAAAAGGTCTCCCATTTGGGTTGATCCTTCAATAACACCCACCAATGCATGAGGTAAAAGGTTTTGGCCACCATAGAAGCATAAAGATCTTGGGCCTTTTGGATAATGTCGTCCTTGTTTGCACCATTTGGGTTCGCCCGGTACGCTTGAGTCACACAAGCACACCATTTGGACACTAATGGAGTGGCTCAGTTCCCACAGGCATTGTAGACCGTTCCCGTTCTCTTTGTCGCTCTATCAGGAGCGTGTTCGTTGAAGGTGTAGGCCACCTTAGTCCAAAAACTAGCCAAATTTTGATTTGCCCAGGTGATTGGATTTATGCTCGCATTAATCTATGACTTGACCAAACGGCGATCCTCCTCTAATGTCCACTTGGGGGCACTACACCACCTTCCTTATTGGTAGGGTTATTACTAGGTGGAGGACGAGGAGCTGATGGGGTCGTACGAGGAGGTTAGGGTTAGTAACATGGAGGGGGCATTGATCCGTAGCTAAAACTTTACGGTGGGGCGTTTGATGGTGGAGGGTAACGTTGCTAATTTGGGGGGTATTATGGTAGATATTGTTGGGAATGGGGTGGAGGATTACATAGTGGTGGGTAATGTTGCAAATTAAGGGGGCTTGGAGGAAGGTTTAAACTATTCCCATGTTCACATTGTGACTCATCCCTGATTAAGTAGGTGCATGAATGACTGTGTGTCATTTGGGTCCATTTTTTGTTTACCTACATGTAGTAAACAATTTTTCATTCTAACTACTCCTTTAAATTTCAACTAATTCAAATTACAAAATTTTCAATTATACAGTTAAACCAAGTTAAAGAATACTAAGTTAAAATTTAAATTAACGTTAAAACTAAGCATGTGATTCAACATCTCATCATAATAATTAAGACATACTAAGTTAACATTAATTCAACATGAAATTACAAAACATATTTATCTAACATTAGGAACATCAAACAAATTTCCTAAGAACAAAAATATATTCTACCAATTGCAAATTAAAAATGTTACATAGGGTTTTTAAAAATTTCTAAATATTTACTTTTTAGCATGTAATTTTCAACATAAAACCCATTAACTTAAAAATTAAACGTATTACATAAGCTTCTTTAAAATTTCTAACTTCTTTTCAATTTAAATATTTGAATGACTACTCTTAAGCATGAAATTAAAAGACAAGCCATTAACGTGAAAATTAAACAAACTACATAAGCTTCTTTAAAACTTATCACCTCTTTTCAATTTAGACATGTGAATGTCTACTTTTGAAGCATGTAGTTACAAAATGATGAACCTCTATTTTGTCCCAATTTCAGCCCCTAATCGATCCCTTCTCTCAGTGTTTTCATGTTCAATCTTACTAAGGGAAGGGCTGAATTAACCTCCTTTAGCGTACATTCCACCCATATAGCGTCTTTCAGTATTTTCAGGGACTTTGTCGAAGAAACGGAAAGATGGACGACATTAAGCAGAAAGGAGTGCTAAGGAAGCGAGTTTAAAGCCGCGAAAAAGCATCGCACGAAAGTCCCAGTGAATCGAACACATGTAGCACAACCGAGCCACGAAAACCAGCACAAGCGGCCGAAGCCCCCAAGTAGCATGGCCTGGCAGTGCCACTTGTGCTGTTTTTGGCCGGTTGTACCAGATTTTTGGCACGGTCCCACCGCGCCTCGAAGCATGACCGTGCCACCCCCGTTCCGCATCGTGACTTAAATTTTACTTAGGGGTAGTTTTAAGGGACATTTAGTTTTCTTTTCCCTGACAATTTCTTAGGCGATACTTAGGTTTACTAGAGAGTTTTATTTTCGCACTTTTGAATTCGCTATTGGATTGACGTTTGTTCTACCGTTAATTTATGCGATTAATTCAGGGTTCTTCATCTTAATTCTCTCTCCTCTTGTTCTTAATTGTTCTAAAGTTTGGATGCCATGGTTGTTGAATTGAGTTATTCGATTATTGTTCTAAATATGATTGTAGGCTAAATTCTCCAACTTAGGTTGGGATTAACGCCAAATGTGTATGGTTGAATCATAAATTGGCCCAATCCCTACTTGCCCTTTGTTTTGTAATTGCGAATTCTACTATACACGCCACATGCTCGATGAAATGCTCGAAAGAGCATTCATTCTCTTTGCTAGGGTTTAGGGGAGCGTTGAGAGATGAAACCTTTACCTAGTGCGACTTAGTAGACGATTAGGGTTTTAATATGAAAATAATTAAGATCCTAATTGGGATTTGAGATTGTAGACCTTGTAATCCCTTAACTTTTAGTCCCATGAGAATAGGCGACTATAATTCTAGGATTAGTCTTCGACCCTTGAGAAAGGGAGGAGATGGACTTAATTGAGAATTTATCCATTCGTGATGCATGCTTGGGAATGCTTAGTAGGGCTAGTA
The DNA here is from genome assembly GCA_017589665.1 of Selenicereus undatus. Lineage (NCBI taxonomy): Eukaryota > Viridiplantae > Streptophyta > Magnoliopsida > Caryophyllales > Cactaceae > Selenicereus > Selenicereus undatus. The sequence goes on from JACYFF010019584.1 coordinate 36,586,273, forward strand.
ATTGATTCACTAGTATAGTCACGCTGTTAATTCCAACCTAGGTGTTTACTCTTTTGTTGTTTGTTCCATCTTTTAGTTGTTATTGTTTCCCTTAGTTAAGCTACAAAACTACAATTATGATTGCCTAGCTTGGGTAGAATAATCTAGTTCTAGTAGTTGAAAGCAAAGTTCCCTGTAGATTCGACCCGTACTTGCCGGTTGCTAGCTACAGCTACGTCGTGCACTTGTGGTACTATTTAAGACTCGACAAGTTTTTGATGCTGTTGCCGGGGATCTTGCGCCTTCCAATATTAGATCTGATTCGAATACTCTAGACTAGGTTTTTATTTTTGTTGTTTTGCTTTAGTTTATTGTTCTTCCTATTCTTGCTACAAAATGTTTACGCCGTGGTAGTGTTTGCTCTTGTATGTGCAGGAGGAGCTAAAAGGATCAAGACCTTATCCCATTGGATCCTGAGAAAGAAGCAGCAACTCATAGGCGCAACGGAGAAGCGAGAAGGACGAAGAAAGCAGAAGCAGTGATGGCAGGGCAGGAACAGAGGGTGTTGCGCGATTACGTCCTGCCACAAGAGTCGGGTATCACATCGTCTATTGTGAACCCAGCGGTCGAAGCCAATAACTTCGAACTCAGTCCCGTAATCATCACCTTCATGGAGTGGGACCAGTCGGCGGCCATCCCTCGGAGAACCCAAACATGCACCTTCGCAAATTCCTTGCGAAGTGTGACACCATCAAACTCAACGGGGTGACCACCGGCGCTATTCGACTGAGCCTCTTTCCCTTCTCACTAAGGGATAGAGCCAGTGACTGGCTGCAGAACGAGGAGCCCAACTCGTTCACCACCTGGGAGGCTCTCTCAAAGGCTTTCCTCAGCAAATACTTCCCACCTGGCAAGACTGCCAAGCTGAGGACGGACATCACATCCTTCACCCAGCAGGATGGGGAGTCCCTGTACGAGTCCTGGGAAAGGTTTAAAGACCTCCAGCGGTAATGTCCCCACCATGGAGTTCTTGACTGGCTCCTAATCCAAACCTTCTATAATGGGTTGGAGCGGTCAGTGAAGATTTTTGTTGATGCCGCAGCAGGGGTGCTCTCATACGCAAGTCTATTGAAGCGGCAAAGGCATTGTTGGAAGAGATGACTTCCAACAATGATCACTGGTCAAGTGAGAGGGCCATCCCCAAGAGGGGCGGTGGCAGACATGAGGTGGACGCTGTGATGCTCCTAGCCAGTAAGGTAGACGCCCTCGCACAACGACTGGATAAAGTGGCTACCCCATCAGTGACTTCTGCGCGGCCATCAATAGGGACCTATGCATATTGTGAAGCTTGTGGAGTACAGGGACATACCTCTAATTAGTGTTGCAATGCCCCCTAGCATTGAACACGTCAACGCTTTCCACAATTACAACCCACCACCATAAAACAAACCCCAACCCATCACCTATAGCCAGGGTTGGAAGTGTCACTCGAACCCTCTCTACAAAAATCCCAACCCTCACCCCCAGAGTTTTGTCCAACCACCTGGTTTCCACAACAGAGCTCCCTGCAATCCATGCCCTCCACCTCTTGAACCCACATATCACCTGGAGAGTCTTATGGAGCGCTTCATAGCAACCCAAAACAAGACCAACGAGACTCTTAGTGAGTCAATCAACCTACTGACCTCTAGGGTCAATGCTATGGCCACCCACTAGAAGACAATGGACACTCAGATCGCCCAACAGGTGAGCCACATGTCCCGGCCTCAGAGGCATCTGCCAGGCCAACCCGAGACTAACCACGCGGGGTCACGCCACTGTCATCTCCATGATGGGAGAGGGGTTAGAGGAGAGTCCGGTGATGGTTCTCCAGAAGGTCATTCCAGTTCCTGATTCTACAGGAATAGAGGAGAAGAAGAGAGAAGAGAACTTCAGTTATGCTGGGGAGCCTAGTCCTCCACCTCCCGCTCACACTTACTAGCCCCCAGTGCCTTTCCCCCAGCGACTGGCATGGTCCAAGCTACCTCAACTTGAACCTAGATTTGCACAATTCTTGGAGAATGGTGGCGCCAAATCTATATCAGTAACCCCTTCCTGGAAGCTTTCAAGGATGCACCTGCCCATTTGAAGTTTTTGAGAGAGCTCCTGTCCAAGAAGGGAGAGCCTGGGGACGCTTCAGTGGCCCCCATTGGCGGATCCTACAGCTCGCTCTTACAGAGGCGATTGCCATCGAAACTGCAGAACCCTGGCAGTTTCTCTATCCCATGCTGCATAGGGGATACACAGATTTAGAGAGCTCTCTGCGATCTGGGCGCCAGCGTAAGCCTCATGCCGCTCTCTCTCTCCAAGAAGCTGCAACTACGGGACCTTACTCCTACCAGCATGACTATTCAGCTAACCGACTGCTCCATCAGCCAGGCTATAGGTATTCTGGAGGATGTCTCGGTTCAGGTGGGCACGTTCCTTGTCCCATGTGATTTTGTCGTCCTTGACATGGACAAGGACTTCTCGACCCCCCTCATCTTAGGTCGCCCATTCCTTGCGACTGTGGGGGCGGTGATTGATGTATCGACTGGCACCATGACCTTCACTATGTGTGGAGAACAGATTGCTTTCTATTTTTCGTCACCCATTCCATCTCCCAACCCAGGTGCCCATTCCACTCCTACAGCCCCTACTCTCTCCACTCCTCCTTCACCTGTCCTGGATGCGGAGGTTACTCATTGGGGTGGTGGACCCCATATCAGGATGATAGCCTTGCCCCTTTGGGCCCCATTGACTACTCTTACATTCAGTGGGCCTCCTTGGGAGACAGACATTTCCTGGGCAGCGCTGATTTCTGATTTCAGCCTTGGGGAGGTGTTGGATGTACAGCCATTTGATTTTTCAACTACCCCACCTCCCCCTATCTCGCCGTCATATCTCTCCTGAGGTAAAGGTCAAGCTTAGGACCTAAAACAAGCGCTTCTTGGGAGGCAACCCAAGGCATTTATCGCTTTCAAAGAAAAAAAAACCCCAGTGTAACACCCCCGCCCTTTTCCCTCCCCCTCTCACCCTTCGATCCTTGTATTCCCCTTCCCTTGCTCTTTTTCTGCATCTTTTTCATTGAGGACAATGACAATATCAAGCATTGGGCGGTGAGCTTATTGCCCTTTGGGTGAATTCGCGGATCCTAGGGTTGGGTCGGCTGACGTCACTTGCATTCGCATCATATAGATAGGACTTCATATAGTTTCACTAGGCTGTTTTTACATATTTTGTTTATTAGAGCATGCAGCTTAGAGCATATAGAATTAGATTTTGCATCCCAAAAGGAGAAATGATCGAGCTGGGCATCTGTAAGCTTTCCAGGTACTATCTCTCCCCTTCTCTTCATTATCCTTCCTATGTTTTATTGTTTTTTTAGTCAGTTTGTGAAAACCCCTCTTATGATGAGAATGAAAGGGGTGATGATTGTTCGATCATGTTAATTTGTGCGTTGAGGTGTGGTTTGTCTTGGTGTGATTTTTATGAAAGTTGTGTTTAATTGTGCCATCTGTAGTCTCTTTGCCCTATGTTCCATGCCAATTACCCCTGAGACTCATGTGGTCTGATCTGACTGACTTTGATAAGTGGGACATGTGTTGGAGGAAGTCACTTGACTATGGTAGGTTTACTTGTGAGATTTTTGAGCCTAATGACTATTCATTACATATAGTCTCTACTTCCTTTCATGTGTGACTCCTCTGTGATGCATCTCTAGAACCTGGTCCCATGCCTTTGACTAACAGCAAGTTTGTCTTGGAGGCTTTGCCAGCTCGCATGAGCTGGGAGCAAATCTTTTGTTTGCCTAATGAGATGTGTCAGCATGTTGTTACTGTCTAACAACATCCAGAACTTTATGCTAATGAAATCAAGGATGCGGGTGCATCAACAGAAGGCCCTATTTAGTGTGCCTATTGCAACACCGCAGTCACTTTCACTGACGATGATTTGTTATTGGGATCCAAGCCCCATAATCATCCTTTGTTTGTGGCTGGTTACATTAGGGAGCAGAACGTTAGACGCATTCTCGTGGATGGAGGGTCACCCGTCAACATCATGCCCAAGTCTACAATGAACAACTTAGGCATCACAGTGGAAGAACTGTCTAAGAGTTGAACGATGATTCAAGGCTTTAACCTTGAAGGCCAACGTGCAATCGGCATGATTCGTGTTGAACTAATAATGGGAGATTTGACGACGTCCTCCATCTTCCATGTAATCGATGCTAAGAGTTCCTACAGGTTATTACTTAGGCGACCATGGCTTCATGAGCATGGGATAGTGGCTTCCACTTTACACCAATGCCTTAAGTACTACCGTGATGGAGAGAGGAAAGTGAACGGGGATGTCAAGTCATTTACAAAGGCTGAGTCTCATTTTGTAGACGCAAGGTTCTTTGAAGAAGGTGCTGCACCTAAAGAAACCATACCGTCAACCATTTCTTCCACAGGCAAAGGTGTCGCAAAGAAGGCCCCCCAAGCAACAAAAGATGATGCTCCTAAGCAGCATCTCAAGAAAGAAGCAAGCAACTAGGGTAGTACCATTTCTTGTGTTGAGCAAGTTGCTAAACAAGCTCCAGCGTCAACAGGATCTATGCCACCAGTCTTAAGGTACATACCTAGGTCTCGCCGTAAGGAGGCGAATCACCCTTTAGCGAGTACACAAGCAGAAGCATTGAGACCGAAGCTACTAAAAAGGATGATGGAGCTAGCATAATCACCTTAAAAGGAAGTGCAACAGTTCCAACGCTAAAAATGTGGCAGGCTAAGGTGAGTAGGCCCCCTATTTTCGGGTTTGTCGTTTCTTCTAAAGAAGGCGATGACTTGCCAAGTGCACGGACTAGGGAGGGATTTGATCCTAATGCATACAAGCTTATGGAGAGGGCTGGTTACGACTTTCAAAATCCCAGTGCCTTAGGAAAGGTAGTCGAAGCCAAGCCTCATGGCCTTACCGAAACTCAGAGAAAGATTCAAGAGCAAGGAGGTTCAGTTGGCGTCTCTAAAGTTAGACTGGGTTTCACGCCACTGCAGCCAGTCAGAATCTCTGGTCGACGAAAGGACAAGAAGTTGGCGATTCAACACATCTCAACTGAAGAGATAGAGGTGAGTGAAGATGAAAATGCTTCACCCAACCCAAAGCCCTCTGTGTTTGATAGGCTACAATCATCAACTTCTAAAAAACGTCTGTCAGTATTTGCCCGTATAGGGAAAGGGAAACATCACAGAAGCTCTGTTTTCAACAGAATCAAAGATCATCCCCAACCAAAGCCTTCGGTTTTTGCCAAAATAGGAGCTTGTGAAAAGTCCTCGAACTCACAACTTTAGCACGAGAAAAGTTTCGCATTTAGTCGCTTGGGAGTGATAAAAGAAGTTCAAAGCTCTATCCTTTCTCGAATGAAGCGCCTCGCTAGTCTGGATGTTAAAACGGATGGTTCATTAAGAGTAAAGAGACATACTGTGATCTTCACAAGTCAACGAAAAAACTCTTACTCTAACGAGGAAGTAGAGGAAGAAGATGTTGTTTCTTCCAATCATATCACAATCCACGAATGTGATGACTTAGACTCAGAGATAGAGTTGGCAGAAACTCCTAAGACTTTCGAAGATGGGGGGCAGGCTACAGTTGATGATTTGAAAGAGTTGAATCTTAGAACCAATGAAGAGCCTCGTCCTATCTACGCAAGCTCATCACTCACACTCGAAGAGGAAAAGCAATACTTGTAACTCCTATCAGAATACAAGGACGTATTTGCCTGGAGCTATAAAGAAATGCCTGGGTTGGATCCAAAGGTCGCAGTCCACCGTCTATCTATCAAAAGGGGTATTTCACCTAAGAAGCAGCCTCAGCGACGTTTTTGCCCAAAGTTGGTACTGGAAATTGAAAAGGAGGTCAACAAACTCATAGAGGCAGGATTTATTCGCGAGGTCAAGTACCCAACATGGATTGCAAACATCGTGCCTGTCAGGAAGAAAAATGGGCAACTTCGTATTTGTGTGGACTTCCGGGATCTTAACGACGTTTGTCCAAAAGACGATTTCCCGTTGCCTGTCACAGAGCTTATGATCGAATCAACCACAGGGCATGAAGCGTTGTCATTCATGGATTGTACCGCAGGATACAATCAAATTACGATGGCACCAGAAGATCAAGATGCCACAACTTTCCGCACACCTAAAGGCAATTTTTGCTATAAGGTGATGCCCTTCGGACTTAAGAATGCAGGAGCAACGTACCAAAGGGCAATGCAAACAATTTTTGACGATATGCTCCATAGGAAAGTCGAGTGCAATGTCGATGATTTGGTGGTGAACTCCAAAAAGAGGGAGGACCACATACAAGATCTTCGTTCGATCTTCGAACGATTACAAAGATGTCAATTGAAGATGAATCCACTCAAGTGCGCATTTGGTGTCACATCTGGAAAGTTCTTGGGTTTTATTGTTCATTACATAGGGATTGAGGTCGACCAATTGAAGATCAAGGCAATCCAGGAGATGCCTGAGCCTAAGGATCTCAGGGAGCTTTGCGGACTTCAAGGTCACTTGGCATGTATCCGGAGATTCATCTCAAATCTTGCAGGACGCTGCCATCCCTTCAACCACCTTATGAAAAAGGGCGCACCGTTTAAGTGGGATAAATCGTGTCGTATGGCATTCGAGAAAATAAAGGAGTACTTGACCCATCCTCAGGTGTTGGGGGCACCCATCCCTGGTAAGCCTCTTCGACTGTACATTGCAGCTCAGGAAAAATCCTTAGGGGCACTGTGTGTACAAGAAGATGAGGAAGGGAAAGAAGTCACCCTGTACTACTTAAGTCGTACGTTGGTCGATGCTGAACTGAAGTATTCCCCTATTGAAAAGATGTGCTTGTCGCTCATCTTTGCCATCCAGAAACTCAAGCATTACATACAGGCCTATATAGTGCAAGTGATCTCCAAAGTCGATCCCATCAAGTACATCTTGTCTAGGCTAATCTTAAATGGGCGACTAGCAAAGTGGGTGGTCATCTTAAAATAGTATAATCTTGTCTGTGTACTCCAAAGAGCGATTAAGGGACAAGTGTTGGCAGATTTCTTAGCAGATCATCCCATTCCCGATGATTGGGAGCTAAATGATGATTTGCCAGGAGAAGGCGTGTTTTACATCGATATCCTCCCTTCCTGGGAAATGTATTTCGATGGTGCAGCTAGGCGTGATGGCGCTGGTGCAGGAGTGGTCTTCGCTTCCCCCGAAAAGCACGTTCTTCCGTATTCATTTGGGCTCACTAAGTTATGCTCTAATAATGTGGCGGAATACCAAGCGCTTAACTTGGGCCTTGAAATGACTATTGAGATGAGGGTCATCGATCTCAACATATATGGTGACTCACAACTGGTCATCAATAAACTACTTGACGAATACGAGGTTAAGAAAGAGGACCTTGTCCCGTATCATAGGCAAACATTACGCCTGCTAAATAAGTTGGACATGGTCAAGTTAGAGCATGTGCCAAGGAGTGCCAACAAGATGGTTGATGCACTAGCAAGCCTCACAGCCACTTTAGCACTGGGGGCAGAAGGAGAAATGACTATTCTAGTATGTAATCGCTGGTTTGTTCTGCTAGATGATGAAGACTCAGAGGAAGACGTCAACATGATCTGCGTTCTTGAAACAGATGTAGAAGAATGGCGTCAACCAATAATTGAGTACTTAGAGCATGGAAAACTCCCTAGTGACCCAAGGCATAAGACAGAAATACAACGGAGGGCTGCAAGCTTCCTTTACTACAATGGGACGCTTTATCGACGTTCCATTCTTTGTCTGTGGTTACGATGCATGGATGCTAAAGAAGCAAAGTAAGCAATGACGGAAGCACATTCAGGTGTGTGCGGAGCACACCAATCAGGGCGTAGGCTGCATGATCGCATTAAAAGGATAGACTACTAGTGGCCGACTATGGTACAAGATTGCATAAATTATGCAAAAAGGTGCGATGCTTGCCAGCTCCATGCTAACTTCATACATCAACGTCCCGAACCTCTTCACCCAACAGTTGCATCTTGGCCATTTGACGCATGGGGGCTTGATGTCATTGGACCAATCACGCCTAAATCGTCCGTCGGTGACTCCTACATCCTAGCTGCCACTGACTACTTCTCTAAATGGGCAGAAGCAATTTCACTAAGAGAAGTCAAAAAAGAAAATGTGGTTGACTTCATAAGGACACACATTATCTATCGGTATGGTGTGCCGAGGTACATTATCACCGATAATGGAAAGCCATTCTTCAACAACCTAATGACTAGCCTATGCGAGAAGTTTAAGTTTGCTCAAGATAAGTCTTCCATGTACAACACCCCTGCAAACGGCCTGGCAGAAGCCTTTAACAAAACACTTTGCAACTTACTCAAAAAGGTCGTCGCAAAGTCTAAACGGGATTGGCATGAAAGATTAGGGGAAACTCTTTGGGCATATTGAACAATGTACAAGACGCCAACACAGTCGACCCCATTCGCTTTGGTCTATGGAGTGGAAGTCGTTCTACCATTAGAGCTTCAAATCAAATCACTTCGCTTCGCCATACAGGAAGGTTTGACATAAGACGAAAATCACAAGCTTCGCTTAGCTGAACTGGAGGCCCTTGATCAGAGAAGACTTCAGGCACAACGGAAGCTAGAATGCTACCAAGCTCGTCTATCAAGAGCGTTCAACAACAAGGTTCGACCGTGATCTTTCGAAGTCGGAGACCAGGTGTTGGTAGTAAGAAGACCGATTATTGTCTCCCAAAAATCTGGAAGCAAATTCACCTCCAAGTTGGATGGTCCATATGTGGTTAGAGAAGTTTACACAAATGGAGCCTACAAGATAGTTGGTGCTGATGGAGTGCGCGTAGGACCCATAAACGGCAAGTTCTTAAAGCGCTATTATCCTTGAAATATAATGTTGTAAAGCTCCTAAGTAAGAGCCTAAACTGCTCGTTCTTTTAAGTTAAATTCATTTGTAATACTCCTGACCCGCAAGAGTCTAAACTGTGAACGATAAAACAAAACAAATAAAAAATGTTATGTTTTTGAACTACGTATGGCTTGATCCTTTGGGATATTACATTCCTTTTAGGTACATAGGCAACTTGGGCATATTTGCTAAGTACAGCCGTAAAAAAAAAGGGATGAATAAATTGTGTTAGTACTCATTAGTTTTGTTCGTTGGCTATATCTACATATTATTGCGTAAACTTCAATTGAAAGACTCATCTTATTGCAATATATCAAAACCAATTCCAATTAAACCATACTGAGTCCAAAAAAGAAACAACAAATTGTAAAGTGAGGAAAAAAAATTCTAGAACAAAACAATTGGGTATGGTCTAAGCAGCTAGTGCGCCTAAAAGCTCTTGGACCCGCTGCCTTGCTGCTTCAACTTGAGCCGTTTCTTCTACAGTAACTTAGGGCACAACATCTAAATCAGCAACCTCTTTTTCAAGAAGAGATACACCGTCTTTGGCTTTCTTCAATGAAGCTTCAGTCTCTACTAATTTGTCCTGCAATTCCAGCTCATTCGCCTTTGCTTGTTCAAGATCTGCTTCAAGTAGCTTCCCTCACTTATGAGCTTGGGCGATAGCAGTAGTTGTCTCATCAAACTGTGCACCAGCGTTTGCCACTGAAGCTCGTGCCTCCCCAAGTTTGTCTATTAAGGCTGCTCGCTTGTTTAGCAATTCTTCAGTAGGAGTCCGATCTTCTAATTGGGCTTTCAACTTTAGGTACTACCCGACTTCGTTCAAATATGCCTCAACACTATTCTTTAGCCCCAAATAATCTGCCTGGAATGATGATAAGGTTTCATATATCTACTCAGCTTCTTGGCGAATGTTTGCAAGGTCGCCTTCTGTCTTTGGGATGAACTTTTTCAACTGTTGTTGAAAGCATGCACGACACTTAAGGCCAAATCGTTAAACACGCCAGAAGCAATTCTCCCGGGAAAGTAGGTTGCAACAGAAGGAGTAGGTGATTGATAGCGCTCTGCTCGTTTCATTGGCAATGGCATTATGTTAATAGAATCGTCCTCAGTTGACTTGGCATGTGGCACAGTCAAAGTGGCTTCACTGTCTTTCTCACCAAATGCAGCCTTAAGTGTATCTCCAATTTCAACAGTATATCCTTACATTAAAAGGAGAATTAAGTAAAAAAAAAAAGAAAAAAAAGAGGGGAAGCGAAAAGGGGGCAGGATAACAAGATGCACCTCTCCCTTTGCTTTGTTCTCTGATTTTAGTGAGCTCGTCGCACTGTTAGACTTGTTCTTAGGCAGCTTGGTTGCAATGTCTGGTCTGCACTTCGAGCCTGACAAATTCTTCGCTCCACTAATAGAAGACCTAACTCCCAAACCTCTCAAAGCTTCAATCTTCGATTTCCCAGGCGAACAACTTCTACTTTTCGGAGGAGATGTGTCTGCTCCCAACGAGGAACTATCGCCTCCCTCTTTTCTAAGCTCAGCGGGGGATAAGGCGTGTTCGTTATGCGGCTGCATGATTGGTTTATGTGCACTTGCTTTATCGAAAGTGACGACTAAGGCGGATGCATCATCAACAACTCTCGCTTTAGAAGCCCTTCGTGGTTGCACAGCCTCGCCTCTAGGATATTTAGGCCCTTGAGAGAAAAGATCGCCCCGCGAAGATCGCCACCAATTGGCATATACAATAGTGACTAGTGTAGACTTCTTATCAAGAGGAGCAGGAATTGTCACGCTGGATCTTGTTATGTGTTCTGTAAGGTTGAACCAATAGCGAGCTACGTCCTGTAAGGTGCCTTCTCGGTCATTCATTCGTGGCTCACTTAGTACATCTTGATAGAAGCCAAATTGTCTCCCAAACTTGCAAGGGAAGTATGGTTCAATCACAATTGTTCTTCCTTGTCACAGGGTCAAAAACCCAGAGCGAAGGCAAATCAAATATGCTTTCCAGGTTGAGGATAAATTCTGGGTGTCAATCAAGGTGATCGATGTATCCTTCATAAGAGCATTGGAATACATGACAGACGGATCCTTGCATTTCAATAGCTCTCGAGCTTCTTGTACGTCAGGAGTCCAATTCATCTTTTCACCAAAGAACTTCACCATCTTAGGATGGCCGTGCCGATGATGGGGATGATCAAAGTAAGTTTGGAAGTAAGTCCCTAACCATCCATAAACGTAGTGAATGGGAAAAATTACTTCCAACTTATTCAGGCTTCAAGACGTAGAAATTCTATTCAACCCCCGATAAATACTAGCCAAAGCAGGAATTGCTAGGTTTAGACATTTCCCATGAGACAGTTTGCTTGCAGCTACAAACACAGCTGGGCGAATAAGGCACACTGCTTCAGTTGGTAGCGCAAAGGAGCACAACCAATAGGAAATAACGGCAGCAAGGTAGGTCTCTTCGATTAGAGCCTCAGGAATGTTGAGCGTCACAAAAGGATCTTTCTCTCTCTTCGTTCACCCTGTGTGAGGAGCAATCAAGTCAAATGGACATGATGTGTTTGTTGGAGCTTTAACTCGCTTTCCGTTGTCACGGCTGGGAGGAGGTGTGTAAATCTGTCGACCTCTATACCAGAAGCGTATCCATTCAGAAGGAGGAAGTTGAACAATGCCATGAGCATCTTGGCATAGTCTGTGGAATGCAAAAAAGAGGAACGTGCAAGTCGCTGGAATACCATTGTCTCCACATCCTGTAGAAAGGAGTTCTCTGGCGGATGGAATGACTTCTTCGTAGTAAGCACCATCAGCTGGAAGTCCACCTATAGTCCGTAAATCCCATAAGGAGATTGACATATCGCCGCTCTCTGTGCAAAAGGTGTTGGTAGTGTGGCACCACAGTTCGCAGAATGCTTTGAAGATGGTGAGACTCATGTCATAAGAGAACAAGGATGCATACAGTCCGTCGTAAAGCCTCCATTCCTTAAGTCTGTCTTTGTTGAGACCAAGAACATCTTCAAACCATTCCCAATAGCACGGTATGAAGAAGTTGTCGGAGAAACAAGGTGAAAAGCTGCCCGAGGATAGTGTCCTATCCATGATACGATGTCAAAGTAAGGGTGTTGCTCCCTGAGAAGGGGTTGAAGATGCAAATAATGGCGAGCTAAGCTTCAAGAGTCTCAAAGTCGAGATGACTCCGTCTAATCTTTATATTTCGCGGGTAGATTCCACACTCTAGCATGAATCTGCAAGGTAGTTATGGAGTAAAGAGCGTCTATACAGTAGCGGTGTTGGCATATCTACACGGAGAGCCACGTCTTCTTCAATTGGATCGTCTTCTCTGTCCAGGATGGTAAGAATTGGCTTCTTGGGATCGGATGATGAGTCCAGAAAATGCACCATGGCGAAGGAAGAAATTCAAGTCGACTCCAATTAGATTAAGTGAGGGAGTCTCCTACGAAGAATCGAATCTACGGGGAGAAATGATTCCTCGTCTTAGAAGTCGACCTCACTTCGCGATCTAATAGGAGGAGTCGTGGCTGGAAGGAAGAAATTCAAGTCGACCCCAATTAGA
>JACYFF010019584.1:36603776-36664396 GCA_017589665.1 Selenicereus undatus
TATATATATATATATATATATATATATGTATGTGTGGAAGGCAAAAATTCTGCAACGAATCAAATCGTGCCACGTGTAAAAAATCAGCCAATTACAGATTGTCATGTGTCACGTTGACTTTGGTGGACCCGCTTGGTCAAAATTAAGTTCAGCTAATTAAAAGCTGCCACGTGTCATCGATGATGCAGAAATTAGTAATTATTTTCTTTATTTAGAAATAAGAATATAATTACTGGGCCTAGGCTTAAAACTTGGCTCTAACCCTAGCCGATAGAGCCTATAAATAGGGGTCCTCTCCCTTCATTTGGGATAGGCAGCATCTGTAGAATTCAAAGCTCAGACAGCAAGGAGCATCCAGCTACCAAGCGAGAAGGATCAAAACTTGCAGAGCTTCAGAAACTACAATCAACCACTTGCAAATCAAAGTCAAGAACAAGTCTTTAGAGTTCTTTAGCTGATTTACACCAACCGAGATCAAGCATCACGCCCCTGGAGTATTCAAGCGATTAGGAGATTGAATCAGATGATTTTTTTTTCTGTATTAAATTTAGAGATGCCTACATATTACATCAATATAAAGATTAAATTTGCTTCTGAATTTCTTGTCTCTATTTATTTTAGGTTCGAAGTTTGTGTTTACAAATTTTTGGCACGCTTGGTGGGACTACTCTTCCTCTCATCTCTTTCTCCTAACAGCAAAAAAAAAAGTACATTCCTTTGAAGATAACATGGCCCCTAAGAATGCTATCACTCAATCTTCAAGGAAACCTGTCCGGTCTGCATCTTAGGGATCAATAACTGCTAGTGTTGCATCTGGTGGTGTCATGACCAGAAGTATGGCAAAAACTGCTACTGTTATCACTGGGGAACACGCAATTGTGGCTGCACCATCACTATCACATAAGATCCAAAACCTCGGGTCCAACGTATCTGATGTAGTCAATTAAGTCGCTTCAAATGTTCTGAAGCAAAAATCTGTTGCTGGCTTCATCATGCCACAAACAATTCCACATGGGATGGATGAACTCCAAACTCACACCAACCCTGCTTTTCAACCCGTCAATTTTGAAGATGATGGTTATTCAAGCAGTGATTCCTATTTGGCATCCTCAAAGGGATCACTTTCCTCGTGTACTGAAGCTGAATCATCTGACACTGTCGTCATGCCAGTTATGGTGACAGGAGCTACTAACTTCAAGGAACAACTGGCGAGCATGAAGGCTACCTTGGATAGGCTCTCCAAAGAGAGTGCAGAAAAGGACGCCCAAATCAAACACCAGAACTATCAGATTGCTGAGCTGATGAAGAAGTTGGAAAAGAAGTCCTCTGAAGCTTCCAACAAAGGTTTAGGCGCCGAAGACTCTGATAAAGAGTCCAGCCACAGCGAAGAATCTGATGACGAGCGTAAGGCAAGAAAGGACCGCTCTTTAAGCTCGATGTTTGTTGAGCAGATTCAGAACTTAATAGCAAATGCAGTCAAGGCTCAGTTGGGAGGAGGATCTAACAAGACCCACTTGTATAAAAAGCCTTATACGAAGAGGATTGATGCTCTTCGCATGCCACATGGCTATCAGCCTCCCAAGTTCAACCAGTTCGATGGCAAGGGCAACCCCAAACAGCATATTGCCCACTTCATTGAGACGTGCAGTAATGCTAGCACAGAGGGGGACCGGCTGGTGAAATAGTTTGTTCGTACTTTAAAAGGGATCGCATTCGACTGGTACACAGACTTGGAGCCAGAGTCCATTGATAGCTGGGAACAAATGGAGCAGGGGTTCCTGAATTGGTTCTACAGCACTCAACATGTTGTTGGCATGACAGAGCTAACAAGCACCAGACAATGGAAGGACGAGCCGGTTCTTGATTACATTAATCGCTGGAGGTCCCTAAGTCTCGAGTGTAAGGATCGTCTATCAGAAGCTTCAACCGTTGAAATGAGTGCTCAGGGTATGGAGTGGGATTTACTATACGTCTTGCAAATGAGTAAGCCAAGGACCTTCCAAGAATTGGTAACGAAAGCTCATGATATGGAGATAACGATCGCAAGTCGTCGTGGTAAGTCTTCTTCCTCATCTCACGCTAGAAAGGACAAGGGCAAATTCAAGAAAAATCCCAAGTCCATAAAGTCCTCAAACAAAGAATCCATGGCTATTTCGACTGGGGAGCCGGCTCGAATCTCTGGAAAGCCCAAGTATGAAAACAAGAAGGGTGGATTCTCCAAGGATACTGGAAGGAAGCGTCCTACATTAAAGAAATTGCGGGAGAAGAAATACCCATTCCCTGACTTAGACTTGTCAGGAATGCTTGATGATCTCCTTGAAAATTGGGTTATCGAACTTCCAGAATCAAGACGGCTCGAAGAAGCTGGAACGGTTACCGACCCAAAATATTATCGGTATCATAGGGTAGTTAGTCACCTTGATGGGAACTGCATTACGCTCAAGGAGCGTATTATGCAACTTGCCAGGGATGGGAAGATAATACTGGATTTGGACGACACTGTTGAGACAAATCATATCTCCACTCAGCTGGAGTGTTCCTCATCGGCCTGGAAGCCAAAGCATACTCAACCTGGTGATAGAGTAAACACTGAATTGATTTCCTCCCTTGGAGAGAAATTAATTACAATTCAACTTGGAAGTTTGGAGCCTACGGTGGTTCCAATTGAATCTAAGGGACCCTTGACAGAGACTGATTCTTTTGTGGATGATAAAGCTGATGTTGACGAAGAGGGGTGGACTCTTGTCACTCGCCGCAGGCCAAGGAAGCAAAGGCAAGTGCAATCATCGCTTCTCCGTTGCAGGAAGAGACAGGGAAGAAAGAAGAGCCCTCGTCATTCAAAAGGAAAGAAGTCAAAGAACGTCAAAAGGCACGAGATTCTGCCTATTGACCTCCTTGAGCAGGAGCCGCTTGTCTCTGTCACAGTCGAATAGTTTTTTCCAACAGGCTTCTTTGAGAAAGTTACAATCAACATGACTTCATGTTCTGAGCTCGAAGAAGAGGAAGACGAACAGCAAAGTCACACATGACCAAGTTCTGTTAATTATAACTTAGTTGAATCTATCGTGCCAGCGAAGAAAGACAGGTTCAAAGGCAAAGGGAATAAATTCCAGAAGCCAAATCTCAGAAACTAGAATGTTATCAACAAGAAAATTCAGAAGCCTAAGGTAGTGTGTTACGTGTTCGGCAAACCAGGATATAAGGCCTATCAATGCAATTAGTGAAAAGGATCAGTTCAAGCCAAACAGAAGCCCACAACACTTACTACTAACATTGCTAAAATCGAGGACTATGAGATAATATGTGCAATTGCCACCTTTGAGGCAAGTCTGGTGCATAATCTGACAGAATGGATTCTGGATTCTGGAGCTTCAAGACATTTATGTGTCAACAGAGAACTCATGATCGACTTTGAAGATATTGATGATGGACAATGCGTCTACATAGGTAACTCATCTACAGCTGTTGTCAAGGGTAAAGGGAAGGTTTTACTTAAGTTTACTTTTGGAAAGATGTTGTCTTTAAATAATGTTTTATTTGTTCCTTCCCTTCGTAGAAATTTAGTTTCTAGTACCCTTCTTGACATTGCTGACCTGAAAATATTACAAGAAACTGGTAAAGTTGTTATCATGCGAAATGGGGATTTTGTTGGGAAGGGGTATCTTCGTAGGGCATTACTTGTTCTAAATGCTGCTTCGCAAGTTAATAATGAAACTACTGCCAATTCTATTTATATTGCTAAGTCTATTGACTTGTGGCATGGTAGGCTTGGACATGTTACTTTTGCTTCATTGAAAAAGCTTAGAAACATGCGATTAATTCCAAATGTGAATACTGAAAACTGTTCTGAGTGTCATGTTTGTGTTGAAGCAAAATTTGCCAAGAACCCGTTTAAATCGGTAACTACTACAAAAACAGAATTGTTGGAACTTGTGCATACAGACTTAGCAGACTTTAAGAACACAATGAGTAAGGGTGGAAAGAAATGGTATATCACTTTTATAGACGACTACTCTAGGTATACTAAAGTTTACCTTCTTAAGTCTAAAGATCAGGCTGAGGAAATGTTCTTAAAGCACAAAGCTGAAGTTGAAAACTAGTTAGACTGAAAAATCAATAGACTTAGGTCTGACAGAGGTTGATAATATGATACCAACTCCTTGACTGTTTTTTGTGAGAAAAATGGCATAATACATGAGACTAGTGCCCCTTGCACGCCTCAACAAAATGGTGTTGCTGAACGGAAAAACCGTATCTTTAAAGATATGATGAATGCCATGCTTGTAAGTTCTGGCTTATCTGATAACATGTGGGGGGAGGCTGTTTTGACTGCTTGTTTTATACTCAATGGAGTTCCCCACAAGAAGTTAGATCCAACCCCATATGAGTTATGGAAAGGATATGCTCCTAACCTGAATTATCTGAAAGTATGGGGGTGTTTCACCAAAGTTGCACTGCCTAGTCATAAACGTTGGAACATTGGCCCCAAGACTTTTGATGCTGTTTACAATGTTGCATATAGATTTATGTCTTTATCTAATTTTACTATTTCTGAATATGGAGATGCTGAATTTTTCAAGCATGTTTTTCCTTTGAAAAAGAATATGCCTCATGTTCTATCTAATGTCATACCTGAACATGTGAACTTGCGTGCTTCTAGCTCTAGTGTTAGAGACTTGGTAACTGAACCTAGAAGAAACAAGAGACAGAGGACTGAAACTAGCTTTGGCCTTGACTTTATCACTTCCTTTATAGTAGAAGTCCTTGAGAGCTTTGGTGTTGATCTATTGACTAATGAGTTTGTGTCTCTTTTCTTACTTGAGGAAGATCCTCAAACCTACCAAGAGGCTATGAGGTCAATAAATGCTACTTTTTGGAAAGAAGCTATTAAGAGTTAAATAGATTCCCTTGAGTCAAACAAAACTTTGGAGTTGATCGACTTGCCTAACGGGTGTAGACCTATTAATAGTAAATGGATCTTCAAGAAGAAACTTAGGACGGATGGCTCTATTGAATGGTACAAAGCTAGATTAGTTATTAGAGGCTTTGACCAAAAGAAGGGAATTGATTTCTTTTATACATATTCCCCTATGGTAAAAATTACAACAATCAGAACTCTAGTTGCTTTAGCTGCCATTCATGATCTTGTGGGGCATCAAATGGATGTTAAAACAACTTTCCTCAATGGTGACTTAGAAGAAGATATTTATATGTCACAACCTGAGGAGCGTGAGGTTCCCGGTCAAGAGAACAAAGTATGGAAACTCAGAAAATCCCTGTATGGTCTAAAGCAAGTCCCCAAACAATGGTACAAAACATTTGCTAGCTCTTTAGAGAAAAATGGCTTTGTTGATAACAACTCAGATTCTTTTGTTTATTCCAAAATGATTGGATCTGATTATGTGATAATATGCCTGTATGTGGATGATATGCTGATTTTTGGTACCAACTAGTATGTTATTAATGAGGCTAAAAGACTTTTGTTTTCTCTCTTTGAAATGAAAGATTTAGGAGAAGCAGATGTGATCTTGGGGATTAAACTTAGAAAAACCAAGAATGGCTTTTCCTTATGTTAGTCTCATTACATTGAAAAAATGTTGAAAAGATTTAATTCGTTCGATGTGGTACCTGTGAGAACTCCCTATGACTCTAGCATACATTTTAAGAAGAATAGAAGACCTACTGTATCTGAAATTGAATATGCGAAAAATAATAGGCAGTCTGATGTTTCTCATGAACTACACTCGTCCTGATATTACATATGTTGTTAGTAGACTAAGTAGGTACACTCATAACCCTGCTAAAGAATATTAGGATGCACTTAATCGTTTGTTGAGATACCTTAGAGGTACTCTGGATTGGTGTTTACATTTTTGTAAATTTCCTGCTATACTAGAATGTTTTTGTAATGCAAATTGGGTTGCTGATAACGATGAAGTAAGTTATACCAGTGGCTATGTTTTTACAATGGAGCCATTTCATGGAAGTCTATAAAGCAGACATGTATAGCTCGCTCAACCATGGAATCTGGGTTTATTGCTCTTGAGTTGGCAGGTCAAGAAGCATAATGGCTTAAGGGTCTCTTGATAGACATACCATTGTGGAGGAAACAATCAACACCTCTCTCCTTGCATTGTAATTCACAAGCAGCAATCGGAGTTGTGCACAATAGTGTCTATAACGAAAAAAGAGACATATCCGTATTAGACATGATGCGGTAAAGCAATTGCTGAAGCATGGTGTTATCTCCCTGGAGTATGTGAAAGCTAAGAAAAACTTAGCAGACCCGCTCACAAAGGGATTGCTAAGAAGAGCAGTTCTCGAATCGTCGAGGTGGATGAGGTTGAAGCCCATGGAATGAAGAGGTATGGTGGACACCCATTTGTGGTCAAACGAAGCCATACTAATCTTCTAATTGCACTACTTCCAATCTCTATGGCGTGTGGTAGTGCTTGTGCCACAGAGAAGCACATTAATGAATCCGTAGCCTATTATGGTGGTGCTATAGAGAAGCACTTGATGGATTCATCATCATTCTATAAGAGGTTGAGCTAACTTACACTCTTAATAATTCTAAGCCATAATATGATGGTCTAAGTGTAGATAGACTGATGGAATTACCTAAGTAAGTGTGAAGATATGGCCGCCTTCTATGAGAGATTAGGGCAGTTTCTCTAGAGCACTTATGAGACTCGAGGTATGCGCATGGGCCTTAAAAGTGCAAGTGGTTATCGCGGAGTATACATCTTTTAGGATTGATATGTGTCAACAGGGCCTCATCTAAAGTTTAGCAAGTTCAAGACTAAAGTTCACTTGTTAGACTTAGTTGTTGCCTCTTTTCACTACGTATCAATTCAATTGAAGGACATTGATATTTAAGTATCCGACCCAGCTCCTTGCCCAGGACGAAATCTTTCTCATTCTTCTTTCCTTTTTACGTGCCATTAGTAGGGGATTGTTGGAGTAATTGCGCCCCAGAAGGGTGTTCACTCACTCTCTCTATCTTTTCTTTTTGTTGTCCCACATGGAACTTTTGAGGGGTGCTAGAAATTTTGGAACCAGTTCAACCGGGACCGGGACCAGTTCCAAAATTATTGGACCCGGCCCAACCGGAACTGGGACCAGTTCCAAGAAATTGGACCGGGTACCCGGTCTTGCTCACCCCTATGTATATAGATTGAAGGTTTTTTTTTTGGAAAGAGAGAGACAAATGGTTGAGAGAGAAGGCGGAGATAAGAAATAGAGAAAATTGTCACCATTTTCTTCCTCTTTAGGTACAATCCCTAATATGAATTTTACCATTTAACTCTCATCCACCTAATTTTCCAACGAGTTTGGTGTCGAAGGCGGTTCGACCGGCTTCGGTCGGCGTGGTGTCGTTTTCGTTGGAGTAGGCTAGTGGTTTGACAGTGGAACCGGAGATTCAGATGGCGGCTTGAGACGTCGACGACTGGGATTTCGTCGGCGACGTGGATGACGGTTGGATCGTGGACCGGATCGACGTTGGATATCCGAGGGTGGTGTTTGGATCGGTGCCGAGTCTCCAGGAGACCAAGGATGCTACTTCTGAACTGAATGATACACTTTAAATGTAATTTCTCTCTCTAACTATCCGAATATGTTTTTTTGTTTAATTGATTGGAGATATTAAATTATTAATTGTCATTTGTTGTTTGATTTTTCGCCGTTTAGCCATTTGTTCGGAAGTTCTAATTCTGATTTCCAATAATGTTTATGGCATGTTACATGACTATTACTGTATTGGTGAAAAATCATGAAAATCCTAAGTCTACTCAAGTGATGGTCGACTTATCTTTTTAATAATATTTTTTAAAGGTTTATTTTATTAGGCACCTTACAAAAGTAGGGGTTTATTTTATTAGGCATTGAGAAAGGGCTTTATGGTATATTTTAATTTCCTTTTTCAACATTGTAGTAGTTATGTAATGGAAGTTTACTTATAGTAAAAATTAACATTGTGTTATTCCAAACTATAATTACTAATGGTGTATGGTGTTGAAATGAGCAACAATATTTTATATATTTTGTTGTTGAAATGTGCATCAATATTTTACATGTTTTGGTGTTGAAATGAGCAAGCATATTCTACATTTGATCAATTTTCAATAATTAATGTATTTTATTTTTTCAAAAAAAGAACAAATTTGATCAATATTGATTTCCTATCTACCGTTTATAATTGGAATTCAATGCAAAGAAATATATTCTTCAATAGTACGTAAAACTTTAATTTTGAAAAACTTAAATTAAAATATAATAAGCGTCTAACTTTCTGTAAGGACAAATTTGATAAATATTGATTAATACACAGTATTAATTTCTACACATATACAACCATAAGGGTCATTGTCATTGGTTTTTAAATTTTTTATTTATTTTTTAAAAAAATATATCTTAAATTTAAATGCTTAGTACATAGCACGGTTCCATACTAGTAAATGAGAAATAGTAATTTGATGAAGAAAAAATTATCTACCTCTAAAGTTTTTCAACATACTTTTTTTCTTACCAAAACTTAGAATAATAGGAAATATTTTTTCACTTGCATAACCGCTACATCATCTCATGAGTCTGTGCACAAGTCCTTGCTTACTTCACATTCTTCTTCCTCCTCCCTCAGTGTGCCTTACAAGGTCGAGATGGTCAGATTTTCTACCACACTGACTACTTTTGTCATCCATTCTCATTTCTTTCAATAGCAGTTATCTATTGTTATATATTAATAGTCTTCTCTCTAATTGTGAGAGTTGTTTGTTTCTTTCCATTCGTGAGTATTTTTTCATGCTTGATTTGTTTGGCTTTTGTGTAGTTTTTTGCTATTTTGAAAGGGATGAAGTGCTCTTTTAGTGTTAACCAGATCTCCAATGGAGTTCGACACTTCAAATATAAGTTTTTATGTCGGAAGAATATCTTCTTCAAAAAAAACTACACCAGATTTATAGATCTATTTACAAGTAACTGCACGACAGTTGTGGTATCTTCTCCATGTTGTATCAAGTAACAACAATACATGAGAAGACAAACGATCAATGGGTATGTATAAAGTTAGTTTTCTAGGATGGAGATTGCATTTTGACATTAGAACTTGTACTTGCTTGACTTGAATATACATTGTCGACACCACACGGAAAATTATTAATATTCTATGAATTATTCCCTTTCATGACAAAAAGAGATTATTTTTTCTTGTCCGAACTCACTATAAAATTGAATTGGATGAACGGATGATAATTCTTTTACTATGTATTGTGTGAAACATTTTACTTATGAGTTGTTTAGAATTAATTAGAGCCAATTAATTTTTATGGATATCAATTTTATAAATTTATAGCTTTTTGTACATGTATGTTCTTTTCTAAAGATATAACAACAATGTTAAACACCATTCCGGATATACACTAAATCACTCTATGTTTTGTCTCTCCTCTCTTTCCAAAAACCTTAGCATCCAACGTTCTTTTGTGTAAGAAGGGCTACCATGGATGATTTTTCATCAATAATAAGACCTATTTTCATTGATTTCTATACTAGTAGCTTGCATAATTTTAGTTTGTCTATCGGTAAAGTTTGTCTTTTACTCTATAAGATTACTTTTCAACCCTTCATAGAGTTGTTAATCTCTCTTTTAATGATGGTTATGGTGTGATTAATTGGTGCGGTTTTTAATATTAGATTAAGATTGACTTTCAAATCACTATAACATGAATTGTGAGTTCTTTTATCAATGGTAAGAGTCATTGGAGATTATTTATAATATGATTGTTATGGTTTTAGAGGCAAACATTAGCAACATTTGTGTTATTTATCTGAAAAGCAATTCTATCTCTATCTTTTAAATCTACAACTCTTCATGCATGATTTTCACCATAAGTGTCAGTTGACATTTTATTCGGGAAATCTTTATTTTTTCCATTAAAAAAAACCATCTGAATAATATAAATACGAAGTCCTAAAAACGGGCTTGTGGATGAAGTCAATGAACTTTGGGGATGTTAGATGTCATTAATCTAATTAAACTTAAGAAACAACTCCCAACAACACCATCTTTAAGAGTTCCCCCCTTCTCTCAGTCCGCCATTGAGTTACAGTCTATTTGAATTTTATATGTTTGTGTTGCTTTAGGACGAATAGCATCTAAAATTGTTTGAAAAATACGATCTTAGGTGGGTGACTCCAACTCAATGATGGACTAAAAAAAATATTCCAAATGTGGATGGTTGAGATATTTTAAAAGTTGTATTAATGGAGTCTAAAAACCAAAAAAAAAAGTTTGAATTATGATTTAAAGTCAAAAACAATGCAAGTATGAATAGAACTTCATTGGTGTCAGCCACAATTTCCAAAAGTGAACAAAATTGTGATACTCAAACAGACGGTTAGGATTACATCAGGCTGCACAAAGTAAAAAAGATAGAAAGTGCGGAAATGGACGGTGTGGATCCACCGATGCGCTTAAAAGCCCACATCGCACGATCATGAAACTGAAGCCTTTTTGAGCCTTTGTCAGTGTAACTCAGTGTCACTCAGCTTTGGTAGATGCCTTTATATGAGGTTTATTTAGAGCTGGTAAAAAGTTATTCGATTTGAATATCTGAATTTGTTCGATCTGAAAAAAAATTAGGTACGATCATAAATTTTTCATCCGAATTTTGAATCCAGATACACCCTTTTTTATATTTTTATTGTCCGAACCCGGTTTAGACCCAAATTCAACCTTCTCCGAATTGTCTGACCCGGAAAAAATCGAGTAGTGGACATCAATTTTATGTCCGAATTTTGACATTGTCAGATTTGTCCAATCCGAATTCAACCCGAACCAGAATTTTTGCTAGCCCTAGGTTTATTAAGAGTAAATTAAGTTTTGTTGTATCTATTACATATATATATATATATATATATATATATATATATATATATATTGTATTACGATGATTCTATCATGGTTAACTTTTTTTTCAACTATCATAGTTAAAATTGATAATAGCCCTTGATTTTATTCATGAAATCCCAACCGTTGAAATATTCAAAGAAATCAGTTACTTTTTAAAAAGAACCAGTTACTTTTTTCACACCCCTACCCCTTTCTCTCTCTATCTCTTTGTCACACAACGCAGCTATATCCTTCTACCTCTAACCTCATTGATGCTGGCTCTCTGCTTCTGCGTATTTCATCACTGAGTTGTTGTCAATGGTGTGGCGCCATAGTAGACAACATCAAGGTCGTGTGAAATCTGTCTCATCTTCCCTCAAAATTTGCCAATTTAATACCACCAAATTTCTCAGATTCATAGTCGCCTGTTTTCCCTTCTCTCCTCACTTCCCATCTTCTCTCTCTTTTTTGTTGCCCCCTGGAGAATATTCATACTTCGATTCATTTTCCCATAAACAATCTCCAACATTTTTGATCAATTGTACATCGCAATTATTAATTTATAGATTAACTTTTGTTTCAAATCTATCTCCACCCAGGTGGATCATTGTTGCTGTGTTCGAACACCTGAGCCGCTCATTTCGTCCATGCGTGGATCAGCAATCCTTCAAATGAAGGTTAGTTTCTGATTAAGCCCACTGCAGGTCAACCAGATAGGCTATGCCTACTGCAGGTCTTGCTGCCAGCAACTGCAAGATCACCACCCCTAGGGCATATATGTCTGATTTGGTTGAAACCCTCCCAGTTGTTTGATATTCACGGTCAATGTAGCACAGAGTACCAGCAGAACTAGTTTCCTTATAGATTGTGTTGAGGGACACAGATGTGGGCTCCAAGAAACACACATTTATTTGAGATTATAGCAGAATTTAGCGGATATATGACACGTTTCTTGATTTTAGTAATGTTGGGAAGTGCTTGCTACAGGAAGTTGGAATTTACGGGCTGATCTTCCTGCCTTTGTCATTAGAAAAGCAAAATTGGGACCAATATTGTCAATGGAGAAAGGATCGAGCACAAAATGCTTATTTCAAAGAAATACCATATTTGTCAATTTTCAATCTATAATTGCATTTGTCATTTTTAAGCTGGTTTTTACTGGTGTCAATCACCAAGTGAGTAATGACCTATATAAAGGGTGTTGGCAAGAGACAGCGCAAGGTGGGGGAGACAACAAAAGGAGATCAAGGCCAAACCTAACAATGGGTACTTAGGTCAGGTTGGGGGGATTCATTGCCTGTCTAGGTTGATAGTGAATAGATTGCAATTTACGCCACAAGAAACATAGAAAACCCAGGACTAGGCCTGATTTTGGTGCTTACACTGCTCTGGTTTGATCTTAGGTCGTGTTGCTCTCCACCTACATGACCACTTGGGTTCCTTATATCGATAGCTACCTATATATTTGCTAATTAAAAAACAATTCAGTTTCATTCTTCTTGTGTGATTTCCTTCATTTGTTTTATCAAAATTCTGATACTGTAGAGTTCATTTTGACTCCTAAGTCGTGAGGATGTTGGTTTGGTTTTGGTGATGCCAACCCAGGCCTATTTTGATACAAATCCTAGTTGAACAGAACAAGCAATTTGATTCCAAAGTTGTTTGATCACTATTAATTGTGTCTTCTTGACAGGGTTATTATATTCACAAAAACTGTACTAAAATCTTTCCATCTTTCCATCAACCTTTGCTAATCTGATTTGAAATTAGCTTAAGTTGAAACCAATCATTCCATCAATCTTTCATTGTGCCTTTTAGGGGGGGAGGGTGACTGGTTTTCTAATGTGAATCATAGTGTTGGATATTGTGGACACTCAATTTGTTGACCTTGTCTTTGCTTGTTTTACATTATACAGGAACTGGAAAAGTCAACGCCTATAATTGTGACAGGTGATCTGAACCGTGCTCACCAAGAGATTGATATATATATATAACGCAACTACGGGTAATGGCAATTTTGATACTCTGCTTTATCTTTGACCATGTGCTGAAGATTGATCTCTTTGTACATGCTCCCCCCGATTCGCAATATGTGAATGGTATTCAAATTCATCAATGGGCTTGTCGCAAGTACTCCTTTTTGTTTTGGAATGTGGTACATTTCTCAGCAACTATAAATGGTTGTGTACTACAGGGTAAATGCTTACTTATATGAGAATAGTTGATATATCAATATTGCCAAGGATTTGATTCTACAAGAATATTAAAATAGTGTCCCCCCCTCCCCCCAAACAAGCCAGATGCAGCAATTTAGTAATTGAGAGGTTGAACTCACTTTTGTGCAATGTCAATTTGTATCTCTGTGTTTGATGAGCATAGTTGATGGCCTTTTCATACAGAGTGTCTTCTTCAATTACAGTAAGGCTTTCATCACTGAGCAAGATGGCAACGAATGGTTTGAATATACCCGTTGGCTTATCATCCTGAGCTGCCTAGGAATTGTGATTCATAAGCTAAAGTGAAGAAATGATTGAAATAATGTAGTTGTCTAGACGAATTAGTTGGACAACAAGTTTTCTTGTACTGATAGGGAGCAAAAATTCGTAATTGATTATATTCTTCTCTGTTTTCCACATAATCTAGTTGTTACAAGTCATATAATAGTCTTACAGTTTAATTTAATTTTTTGGTTTCAGTTGGCTGCAATAGTCATAGGTTAATCGGTATATACGTTTCAACCTTGTGTCTAAAATAAAGAGAATGCGATGACATTTTAATAAGTTGATGTAAATTTCATTTTCTTGACATGAATAGTATTTTTCATATTGGGCTTAATTTTAGGATGTCTCCTTCCTCTATTGTTTTTCTTCATCATCATCAATGGCAAGGTTTAGTGGATAAACTAATATGCTACTAATGTACTTTGTATTTTTTTTTTAAATGTTTGGAACTTTTTTGTCTATTCCCAACCACTTTAAATTAGTTTTTGGATGCTAACTGTGGTACGCTATTGTTGAGTTATTTTGATTAAGTTTTGATGATAACAAATCTAAGTGTAAAAATTTGTCCAAGTAATGTTGCTCCAAACACGATCTCCAAACAGGCCTAACTGGTGTTTTTCTTTTGTGTATTAACTGGTTTGCTACATGTGAGAACAAGTCTCTAAAACAGGTTCTACTTGGTGGTTCTATATTAAGAACAACTCGATTGTAAAAGCATGTTGTTCCTGGACTCTAGCAGGATCAGCTCGATGTAAAGCATGGGGTTCCGAAACTCTAGCAATGCAAAGAACAACCCCAGCAAATAAGGTGGCCTTGGTGTTCACAGCAGCTCTACAAATCTTGGACAAGATGACTGGTTCAAAACAAGAAGTCTTGGGTATATAGGTTTTATTTATTTAGACTCTTGTTAATATGCCAATATTGAAAACATCATTTTAAACACCTCTTAAATCGGCAGTTGCGCTAAGCGCTTCAGAACACCAGTTGCGAACAACCCTGCAAACAGGGTGCCTAGGGTGTTTCTGAACTGAAACGGCTATGCCCGATTATTTTGGAAAAATTTATTTCGGCTGGCCAAAAGCTCTAAAATCCTTTCTTCAAATCACAGGATAGGATACTTTTGAGATACGAATTATTATGGGAGATTTGCCAAAATTGTTTTGCTAAATATTTTCCAAAAACCAAAAGATCTTTATCACCTATATTTTAGGAAGTGATTTATTCAAATTTCAAAGTTGAGATTTCTGGTTCCTTATTTGAAATTCTCCACGGCTATTTCAAACGAGAGGATAAGTTTTTATCTTTTAGAAACAAATCCCTTTTATTTTGGAAATTTCTTATCTTCTAACCGTTTGGAAAATCCTTTGCTTGGAAATCTCCTTTGATGCCATACTTGGCAGATTCTCAGCAACTTCCTTGATTTTTTTTACCGTTGATCTTCTTGGTTAAAAGCTTAGTTCTTCTCTCCCATTTCGCAGACACAACAGAGATTGAGAAAACACAGTGTGGTAAAAAAGGGAAAATTCTGAAAACCCGGTTTTTACTCAAAAGTAAGGAAAGATTTCTTGAGCTTCAATTCGCAAAGAAAACCGTGACAAGCTGTGTTAAATTGAGTTTTCAAACCATTGGCATAATAGAATCTTCAATGTACCTTACATCTGCTTAGTGAGAAGCACCCCCAGTAAGGTGTTTTCAACCCTGATCTTGGATCAGAAAAGTGAGTGAGTGGTCCTTAGTAGTGTGGACTTTGGACGTGTCCAATCTGGTGAGATTTGGACGTAGTGTAACCGTTCTTAGGGAAGAAGGTTACGTGGTTGCAAGTTGTAACAAGGTGTGTTACATTTGTAACGAGTTAAGCCCGGTTATAGTGAAGTGGTTAAAAGCCTACACGAGGTAGGTCATGGTTTTTCACACCTCAGTTGGGCTAGAGGTGTTTTCCACGTAAAAATTGTGTGTGCTTTATTTCTGCATTTATCTTGGTGATTTTCGCACTTGCAATATCTGAAAACACCCCCTGCAAACAAGTCAACAGGGTGTTCGTCATCTGAGAACAACCTCTGTCAGGGTGTTTGTTACTTATAATGCGAAAATCAGACACCACAATTCACCCCCCTCTTGTGGAAGTATACTCATAAATTCAACAGCTATTCATAACTACAGTAACCTAACGAACTTTCTATTGTGTTGTATTTCCTCTCCATAGTGCTTGACCACCATGGGTTTGCTGACACTCAGACTAAAGCCTAGAATGCTATAGATGGAAGGTTATGAACTTCCCATTAGTCCCTCACTTAATTGAAGCTTTAATGTACCTTTTCCCCTTTGCTTCACTGGTAGGAGAAACTATTAGTGAAAGAAAATTCTAGAACTAATGCAAAAGAATATCTTCAAAAACAGCTATAATAATATTTGGTGTAACTACAAGTACATGTTCCCGTAAACCCCATTTGTTTGGATAGAAGCCATTTTCCTTCTCACTTGTTTCACCATACGTGTCTCCCTTGTCCCTTGCCTTTATTGTTCGTACACTTGATATTGATAAATAAGGTGAGCATAAGACTTTGGTTTTAAAAGGGAAGTTGGGGTTTACAATTGTTTTCAGCTTTAAACCATACATATCTGTTTCGGAAACAACATTGGGTAATACTCTTCCCAATGGATGCTTCAATTGGTGTGAACCTGCTTAAAACGATTGTGAAGATGCAATGTAGAGGGCGCGGGTATGTACTAGTATTACAAATAGAGCCATAAGATATGAATATGAATATAAAAGGCATGATTTTGGCTCCCACAGGTACTGGAGATTTCTATTTTTTGATTATGTTATTTCATCCTCCTCATGCAAAAGATCGATTACTTCTTCAGCTATCATCAAATATTGTAGTGTTTCTAACATTCAACTCTGGCAGGGAATAAAAGGAGTTGATCCAATAGGAATTGTTGATGAAACTCCATGTGTACAAGATATTATGGATGACATAGTTAGTAAGGAAAAGCAAAATGAAGGAACAAGCTTGAATTTCATAGATAAAAGGCTAGACGACCTTGACGAAAATGATATGAAGAAGTTAATCTTTAAAATACCAGTTGAGTGTGAAGTGTTCTATTTTAGTTATGCTAAAGTAGTTGGATTTGGGGTTAGAAGAGAGGCACCGCGAATTAATCATCATGGTATTGTAACATCATTGCGCTTTTGTTGTGATCGCGAAGGGTTGAGATCCGAGAAGGACAAGAACCGCGAAGATAAGAAAAGGAAGGCAAGAGATGAAACAAGATGTTTTTGTAAAGCCTTCATAAGTATGAAATACATGAAAACAACATGTCAGTATATGGTAAAAGAGTTAAAGAGGGAACACAATCATCATCTTGTTCCACCACAGCAAGTGAATCTGATTCGAGCTTTCAGGGGTATAGATGACGTAACCAAAATTCAAGTAAGTGAGATGTATGATTTAGGAATAAGTCAGAAGCAAGTTTATACCAAAATTGTACATGATGTTGGAGGCCATGATAACTTTAATTGTGTGAGGAAAGATGTCTATAATGTTGTGGATCAACACCGAAGGCGGTTAGAGAATGATGTCGAAGCAGTTTTAGCTTACTTACATGGAAAACAGGAGACAGATCCATTGTTCTTTGTGAGTTATACTGTTGATGTAGATGGAAAATTAGACAAATTTTTTTGGTGTGATGGTAGGTCCCGCATGGACTATGAAATTTTTGGGCATACATTGGCATTTGACACTACCTACAAGTCGAATAAATATAATAAACCATTTACCGTTTTTGTTAGGATAAATCACCATTTGCAAAGCATTCCATTTGGATGTGCCTTGCTACTTGATGAAATGAAGGAGACATATATATGGGTATTACATCAGTTGGTGAAAGCAATGGATGGACGAAAGCCTGCAACAATTATGATAGATAGAGATAATGCAATGGCATACACAATAAGAGAAGTGTTGCCAGGCACATGTCATCGCATATGTTTATGGCATTTAATGAAAAATGTTGTTACACATGCTGGTAAACGATTTGCACATGGTTTTATCAAATGTGTGGATAAGTATAGAAAGCATGAAGATTTTGAAAAAGGGTGGCAAGAGCTATTACATCATTATAAGATTGATATGAAGAAGCACAAATGGGCTGCCGATATGTATGAAACTAAGGAAAAATGGGCAGAGGCTTATCTACAAGGGTATTTTTTTTGGTGGGATGAGAAGCACACAATGATGTGAGTCGATGAATCGAACGGTGAAAGCATTTGTCAACAAAAAGATGAAACTATACCAATTTGTTCAGAGTTATGAACGTGGAGTGAGGGAAATTCGATACCAATAGATGCAAAATGATTATATCTCAAAATATAGCATTCCTGAAATTCACCCTCCACTACTAAATATCAAAAGAGATGCTGCCCAAGTATACACAAGAAGAGCATACAATAAGTTCCAACAAGAGCTAATGTTTGAGTCAGCGTACATAGTAAAAGAACAGCAAGAAACAAATGGATGTAAATTTTACAGGTTTGCTACTCTATAATATTACATGTAATATTTCGTATTAAATTTCATTAGAAGCTTGCTTATAATGCATATGTTTCCATTGCATGCAGGTTAGAAGAGTCCGATAAAAAATGCTCCTCATACATTGTAGTGTATGTGTCGTCCAATGACACTATGAGTTGTTGCTGCATGACGTTGGAGTCCGTAGGCTTTCCATGTCGGCATACGATTGCTGTGATGAAACATGAACAATTTGATCGAATCCCTAGGGGGTGCATTCTAAAGAGATGGACAATTTATTCAAGGCCAGATTTAAGTGTGAATGAGATTGCAGTTTTTCATCAACATGTGACAAATTCAAGATACGGGTACCTTGTGTCGCTTTTTACTCCTTTATGTCACATGGCTTCTAAGGAAGATGTATATTACAAGGAGACAATGGATTGTGTGCAAAAGCTCTGGCTCAAGTATAAACATGCAGAGATTGAAGGGAAAACTATTGAAAAAGATAGTCCATTAAAATTAAACGGAATTTTAGATCCTGATGTTGTGTCCACAAAAGGGCGTGGTAAGAAACAACGATTAAGAAAATGCGAACATTGTGGCATTCGAGGGCATAATAAGTGCAAATGTCCTCAATTAGAAGTTGGGAAGGATGTACACATCAATGCATGCGAATTCCAGTCTTCCCAGTTTCCCCGAACGCCCGTTTCATCGCATGAAGTATCATTTAATCTGAATGAAACACCTCTCGAAGATGAGGACAATATCATAAACTTGAATAGCTGTCCACCATCGCCTGAAGAAGCTTCTACCTCGCGAATGGAACCACCATCTTCAAATGGATTGCTACATTGTATGCCTACTTTGTATGAAGAAGGAGAGGCCTCAATGGTAACCATTTCATATTGGCATTTACATTATCAGCTCATATTTTGGTATTTCGTACTTTTATAAGTCATATTTTTCTGCCGGGTAATGCTCAAATTTGTTTTATTCTTAATTATGCACATAGGCTACGTATCATCCACACGTGGATGCGGACAACTTAGACGATGATACGCTTGTGGTGGATTGGGTTCCAGATTTACATTGGTAGTGGTAGTGGTAGTGGTCTTTGTATGCCTTGTTGTGCATTCTAACTTCTCCTATGGTTTTTGATATAATTGTAATTCTTTATTTTGCCATATTATAGGTGACTTGCTTTGTAGCTCATATAGGGTTCGATCGTTATGAAGTGCTAAATAACT
This sequence comes from Selenicereus undatus, assembly GCA_017589665.1. Classification (NCBI taxonomy): domain Eukaryota; kingdom Viridiplantae; phylum Streptophyta; class Magnoliopsida; order Caryophyllales; family Cactaceae; genus Selenicereus; species Selenicereus undatus. Next base: position 36,622,930 of record JACYFF010019584.1, read on the forward strand.
TGTAAGTATTGTCAAACACCCATACTCTGCTCAATTAGTGGTTATGTATGGGTAAAGACTAATATCTCCTCATGTCTCATTATCAGACCTTTGGCAATTATCCATGGGGATGGTGTCCATGTAAATCTAATTAAGATATGTTCTCTCCATCTGATTTGTTATTGCTTATGCTTAATTATGGGGTACATATGTTGCTAGATTAATATAATTCATTTACTCCATTCAGTATATTTTGTCTACTTCTTTATTGGCTTAGTGTAGAAAATCAAGCAACAAATGAATGCATTGGAAGAGACTGTGATTGTCATCGAAGATTACCATATGGAATCACCCATCTTAAGGTAATGCTTGTCATGTTTGCTATTTTGACATTTGGGTCTTCCTATTTGAAGCTCATTGATCTCTGTCTCATAAACTCTGCAAGTGGTTTACCTAATTACTGTTCGCCATTGAGTTTCTGGATTCAAACTATGTCCTTCATCGAGACCTTAAAGTATGTCAATGTGTACTGCATAACTCAATTTGTGCCCTTCTTGCTCCAGATTACCAACTATTATGCATTATGTGTTTGACTCTACACAATCATAATCATTTGCTGTGTTCAAATATATTTCTGATGAAAGATCATGATGTTCGGCTCAGTGGGTGATTGCGCATTTCTATTTGGTGGTGTTTCTATATATTGTTCTCTATTATTGAAATTTAAGTAGACTTGTATCTTTTTCTGCTGTGAATGTAATGTTTCGTACAAAAGCTTTGTCAATAAGTGCTCAAGAATGGTAAACTTCTATGCTAATGGTAAGTAAGATCGACTTCTTTCTCTCATCCCCCTACTCCTGGGTTCGTCCTGGCCTTTTTTCTATAGTTGTTGTCCTACATTCTTGGTCTTTTATGATTGTGACTGACATTCCTGTGCTTTAGGTGGTCCGAACTCCAAATTATATGTACCCTAAACTGCCGTCAAATATACCAAATGGTTTCATATCCCACATTTGGTCCTTTGGTATGCCACTTTCTTTCGCTGTTTATATTAAGGTTTCTGGCCCATAAAATCTAGCTTTATTGTCTTTTGGTGCATAGGTTGTTGTATGTACGGGATGGCTGCTCAGTTGAGGATAATAAAATATGTGTTTTTGCTACATTTTGTCTGACACAACAATGTCATTCCAAGTTTATTTTCAATACCCTCTTTGGTATCAGTTCAAAGTTCTGGACGGCACTTTCAATGAGATTTTTCCTTGGCTGTTTCAATAGTTTGCTTGGTTCCATAAGGGTATGTAAGTTTCTGTAGATACAAAGTTCGTATCATAGTTTTTGACTTATAAAAAATATTATGCCTGCGTGACTGTTGGGCGGGGGGGGTGTAGGGACTCATTCAAGTGAGAATTGACTGTTATTTACAGATCCACTCATTGCACCAACCATGAACTAGGAGTCGATCCAATGCTTGTGGTGGGAATGGGATGGCGTAGTTTAATCTTTTTGTAATATACCCATTTTCACCAGCTACCTGCCCCCTCCCACTCTTCAAGTTACAGTCCCAGACATAACTCTTCGTCTACTGGTATTGCTCCACCACCAGAACAAGTGCATCCCCCCTTCCTGTACCTACTATGTTGCTTCTTTGTCATGGTGTAATGGTTCTGTTAATGGTGATTGATTTGGTAACACACCCCCCCGGCCCCCGAAATGTTGTGTTTTGGATTAAATTAGCCAAATATAAATCCACCTACAGTGACTGGTGTGGTTTTCGATTCCTTGACCCTCCCACCAGTCAACAATTGGTTAGCAGTGCAGTTAATGGTCATTTTGGAAGATTATTGCATATGTTCTTGCTATATTTGCTGCTAAGGAATGATGTTGGTTGTGCTAGCTATGTATGCTACAAATATAAACATCTTGAGCATAATTTCTGTAGAAGCTGAAGGGCGTTAATTCTAGTCATGTGTCCTTTATAGATCAATGCTTTTCTTTTATATTTTTTATTTTGAAGAAGATAGTGAGGCATTCTCAATTGTCAAAGATCCATGTTATCTCTAGTTTCTTATTGCTGCAACTTTGCTCTGTGGGTTGAAACTCACCCCTGTGTAGGAATTTTCGTTTTATTTTAATGCAACATATTTTTGACATGCTAAACTCCTGATGGATTTGTCGTGTAGGATAAACCCATGCTTCTTCTATGTCAGCGTTTGAATGCAATTTGTATACTCTATCAGCCGTGTTCATCCCAGCCACCTTCTGAAAATCCATTTGTTTCCCTTCTTGTCAATGTGAGTAAATGCAGTTTTCATATCTCATTTATTGGGTGGCCATTTATTGCAGTTGTTATTGAAGGTCTGATTTTATGATAATTGAGCTAGCTTTGTTTTGGTATCATGGATATCGGACGACTACATTTAATCCATGATAGTTGTATCTTTGGCTTATTGGTTCTCCTTGATCCCCACTATGGTGTTGAGATGTGTACAAATGTATGCTTTCATTTGGAACAAGGCTATCCACTGTCGTTGATATATCATGCTTTAGATGAAAACCCACTAGGATGGAAGCCCCCTGCCCTAGTTTTGGATCTGACGCACAAGAGGTTATAAGATACCAGACATGCCTTGATAAGTCTCTTGCAATTATTCATACTTAATCATTTTAATGAGAAATGACTTGTAGATTCATTGAGTTCCCAAGTTGAGTGCAATCGGTTATATTTTCAGCTATCTGTTTGCTTATTGAGACGGTCCTAAGGTGGGAAATGAAACAAAGAAAAGTATAAATGGAACATCCTGAACCTGAAACTGAAACAAGGATTAAGTATGTTGAATTCAATATAGTTGTACCCAAATATCTTTGTCTAGCTGATCGGAAGTGATACAGTTCCTGTGGATTTTTGCAGACAAGTGAATTCTATTAAACTCCAAAATATGCTTTGCTGTGAAGAGACTTTCAATGACAATAACACCCATTATGCGTCATGCTTTCATGGGATTGATCCAGATGTAAACAGGCTTGCTCTTGTGAGCACTTCTGCAAGCGAAGAGTGTGAGGAGACTTTGATTATGCTAAATAATGTTAAAATGCAAAGACCACCCTAATTGAACATGAAATTGGTATGGACTCCTTCAATTAGACTGAAACCTACTCTAGATAAACCAAGTTCAAAATTGATTGCTATTGAGGTCTCATTTATTTTAAGATAACACCATTGTTAGGATTACATAATGACATTTTAAGTTTCACTGCATTAACTCAATGAGAAGGGGGTGGGGAGGGGTTACAGTTCAGATGCGAGTTCATTCATCTGTTTCTAGACCTAGTATTCATTTACACAAGTGGGCCAATATTAACCATATATACCTTGTATTTTTTTTTTTATTTGAATAAACTAGATAGATGTTGAGCATATCTCAAAGTATTGTGGGCCATTGAGGGAAGGAAGGGAAATGGATCAACCATAATTTACTTTTAATGGGTGTTTGGTTCAATTTTATTTTATTTCCAATCCCATTCCTATACCTATCGGACATATGTATATGCATGGCATATTGATGTATAAAGCTTACTAAAACGATTTAAGATAGAAAAGAAGACTAAGTCTCTAAAGATACGTTCAAATGGCCTTATTTGACCATTGTAAATATGCATCTACTATGAAAATTGTAAGAATTTAACAGAAATGAGTAAATGACGTAATACGAAGGCTTTCTAAGTATTTGAATATCAGGTGACATCCCAATCCTGGATTATCTTCTTTCATTCATGTTGTTCATGGACATCTTTTCTATATTTTGCTTGGTAGAGCTTTATTTTAACTTTACTTTTTAGCATTATTCTCATCTCTGTTTTAGTGGTTGGATCTGATGAGGAAGGTGCACAGTATGAGAGGGTAATTATTCTGCACTTGTTAGGGTCAGCAGTCAATGGAAGTAACAGCGAGGTTATATTCTGAATTGTTTATGCTTCTCTTGATTTTATCATTATCAGTTTATGAAACAGCGTTGGCTATGGGTATGTTGTGGTTGCTCGGAAGGTTTTTGTATGTTGAAACTAGTGTCATAAATAATTGCATGTTCAAGATGGGGAGGTTAACCCCTTCACAGTCAGTTTTTGTTAGTTCGGGGTTTGTCATTTGTTTCTCTTAACCTGTTTAAGCTGTGAACAGTTGGTTTGGCTCAATCCTGATTTCTGGTTCTGTTACCTCCCCTGTCTCTTTGCTGTTACATTTAAGCATTTTTTGGACAATGCAATTATTTTACAGTTCTTATCAATATGGATATGAGCTTACATTCTATGGAAGTCGTGAACAGGCTTACAACTACAGTGGACCTCCCCACAGAATTCGTGCATCTGTATATAACGAATTGCATATCATCATGTGAAAACATCAAGGTTAATTCTCTTTCCTTTCTATCTGGGATTTCTTTCAAATTTAATTGGTCAGTTGTGAATTTTAGATAGCGTTGGAAAATCATGCTTCTCTTGACCTCTGTCTGATTCTGGTGTTCTGCATGCTTAGAGAAGTGCTGATTTGTGGTGCATCTGTTTTCTTCAATGCTTTTGGTGACTTAGTTGGTTCTACCTATAACTAACTCAAATCTTGTCCTTGTTGTGCTGCAGTGTGATCATGTGTTATATACCTGCATTTTAGTTAGTATCGCCTTCTCTTCCAAAGCCCTGTGGATAAAAGGACTACCTTGTCTTACATTGATGCTAATGGAAATTGGCACCGAGCGAGAAAAGGTGCCCCTGAGCAGGTAACTTACTGTCATTATACAAGAAGGTTTTTAAAAAGAATGAGGCAAGTGCATGGTATCATATGTTTGCTTGTGTACAGATCCTTACGTTCTGTGGCTGCAAGAAAGATGTTAAGAAAAAGGTTCATGCAACTATTGACAAGTTTGCTGAGCGTGGGCTTAGATCAGTAGCTGTTGCAAGACAGGTATGTGCATCTGACCTTTTCTGTGATGCTTTTAATTAGATAGCATGCACTTACACATTTTGGTCTCCTTTTCTACAGGAAGTTCCTGAGAAAAACAAAGACAGTCCAGGAGGTCCGTGGCAAGGTTATAGAAACCGGACCAGACCGGCCGGTCGGACCGGTCTGACTGCTAACCGGCTCCCTCACCAATTTGATCAGTACTTCAACTCGTCCAGACCTTTGAACTGGACAAAACCGCCATCACTCGGGAGAATCGGCTAAACCGGTTGAACCAGGTAAATCGTGGTTCAACCGGTATTTCAGTGTAGTTGGGCTTTTGTTGGGCCAAGCTGCTTTTTTCAAGTTATTTTGGCAAGCAAACCGGGTCCAGGTAAGAAATTAAGACAAAAACCTGCTCTTGAGCCACTGCCAGTGCTAATTTTGAATTCTCTCTCTTTGTTCTTCATCTTCTATTCTTTAGTGACTCTCTCTGTCTCCCAGGCTCAGCCTCACTGGGCTTGTCTCTCAATCTCGATCTCTCTCAAAGGCTCAAACACTCCTCATCTCTGTCGAATGTCAATCTGCTGACTGCTACCTGTTGCTGGTGCTTGCTGAGTTGTTGGGGCTAGTTGCTACTGTCGTGACTCGTGGGTCACAGTCTCGACTCTCGCCCATTCAGCTTTGAGCTCGCCATCGACTCTCTGTCAGTGTCAGTACCCTCATCATCTCTTTGATTTCTATTATTCATAATTTGATTAATTTCATGGTCGTTTTTCTTTTCGTTTCTGTTTAATTGGGTGTTTAGTTTGCTTAAATTGTGTGCTTGAAGCATTGAACTTCAGTTGAGTGCTTGAACTTCAGCTTTTCATTTCTTTGATTTCTATCAGTACCCTCATCCTCGCCCTCACCCATTCAGCCGTGACCCATCTATTCATTTTCTTGAGTGCTTGAATTGTTGAACTTCAGTTGCTTCAGCCTTCAGTAGCTTAAATAAGTGTTCTGTTTTTGTACATGTGCAATTTGCAGAAACTAGTAATGGGGGATAGGGATAGCTCTCCACCTTCATCTACCCTGACCCCTGATTCGTCTGCTGTTAATGCACAATCAATTCGGCAAAAAACTGATCCAGCTTGGGTTCATGTAACTGAGGCAAAATCCAACGATGGGAAGAGGCTATTGATTTGCAATTTTTGTGAGAAAGTCATAAAGGGTGGAGGTATACATAAGATGAAAAAGCACCTTGCTGGACAAAAAGGGGATGTAGGCCCATGTAAATTAGCTCCTCATGATGTTCACTTCCGGATGCAACAAACTTTGAATGAATTTGCTCAACAAAAGCTAGAGCGGCAAATCAATAGTGAAGAAGAAAATCCATTAGGTCAAATGCACATGAAAATGAGGGTTAATATGCTAGTGGAGGGATTTCAATTGATGAAGGTGGTGGCTCTCATCAAAATGCCAAGTCTTCAAGCAAAAGGAAAGCTTATTGATATGTAATCAAGCATTTTGCCTAATGAACCTTATTGATTCGGTGTGGTTTTGTTGCTATGAGGAACAATTATGACAATTTCGAAGGACATGGTGAAGCCTTCTCCACAGCCAGATGGCTGGAAGTTGAAAGAGATTTTCGCCACATACATTCTGGGAGGTTATTTGGGCCTAATGACCCATGCGCAGCAACCATGCTATAGTTGTCCAAAGAGGCAAAACTAAAGTGTCAGCTAAAGTTCTGAAACCCACCATTATTCCTCCGATCATCAAGCCTGCTGTTGATTCACCAACAATTGTGCTAGTGAGGGCCTGTCCTGATTCTGCGAGAGTTCATGCATCACCTTCTCTGGAGCATCGGGTTTTAGATTGAATGCGCGTTGTATATGTTAATTCTTGTGTACTGGCATATCTTATTTCATTATAGGATTAAATTACATCGCAATTAGAAATGGAAGTATGTTCAAATGAATTTATTGTCTATATTTAACTCAAAGTAAAAGTGATTCGCAGTTCATGTGTTCTCAATATATCAATCGTACTAAGTATGAGGGAATGGCATCCCTCAACCATAGTTTTGACGTTGGGTACCTTATCAATAAATCATGAAATCAATTTTTTGACAACTACAAAATCTCAATGCATAGTGGAGCAATTTAGTAGAGTAATAAGAATAATTAACGGCAGGCCAACATTAGATAACTCAATTCCAATTCCTAAACATGTTGTCACTATTCCATAATGCAACTAACTTCCGTAATCGTTCTGCTTGTATGTCCTGCAACATGAATGATCTATGTTAGTATAAATAGTTTTTTATGGGGATTATAAACCTACCATGTAACGTTTTATTTCCAATATCACTAAAAAGACACATACATTGTTGTTGATGAATTTGCTTCAGTACCTGAAATGGGGTACGCCATTCCCATTCATGAGTAGCTTCCATATATTTAATTATGTGCATACCACAGTCATTTGACCTAGTAAATAAGATGAAACAATGCAGATCAAAAATATTAATTAAAAGAATGAAACTTTACTGGTTGGCTGGGGGATGTTTAGATTACATACCTGATTGCTTGCTTAACCTCATTTTCAACATGTATGGAATAAGTATGAACATTATGAAAGAGATGGTTTAATTGAGTATGAATTCCCGCAAACTGACAAGATTGGTGTAACTAGAAAACAAACATTATAATTATCATTCTCAAATGTATTATACATTCTTATGGAAATAAATACCACATATAACACTTACCAAGTCTCTTACTAAAGTTATTAAACCATTATTTGCTCGATTCTCTCGTAGCGGGTCTAAAATATGGACTTTTTTATGTAAACGATCGACAACAATCAGTAACCAGTGAACTTTTCCATCCTTTAAAGGAATGTATAACTATTATTAAAAAAACCCCATCGTAAAACGTTCACCGCTCTGGAAGCTAAAACATCAAGATTTATTCGTTGTGGCAGAGATGTCTACCTTGTCAACTTCAGTAATATATGTTGGAATCATCTTAAACATAACATCCATTTCAAAATCTTCCAATTTTTTTGTCTTCGTTCTACCCCCGTCACAGGGGTGATCACATTGTGCAACCCACGAATATAACCTTTGCTACATCAAGTGTGGTAGTCAGCATATTTAACTCATTTTAAAACCAAAAATAAAGTGAGTAATTTCGTTGAATTCACCTGGAAGTATGTCGGCAAATATATTCAATTCAAATGTCTCTTACGCAATCCAAGTATTAACTCACCAGCGACCATATCAATAACCTAAACAATTTAAGAACAGCCATTCAATTACAAAATTAACAACATAAATGCAAACAAGGTAAAGGAAGAGTCAATATATTATCTTACAGAATCAGTTATATGGCCCATTGGAAATAAACTAATAAACTCTCGCACTGTTGCACTTATCCCAAATTCTTGATTAAAGTAAACAATCTCATCTTTTGAACTCTTGTGCATGTACAAAGTCCAACATAATTCACAACATTTTCGCTCTTCGTCATTGAGTGTATCCACTATTAATTGTGGAAATGTATATTCAGGTTCAAGTTCAACCTCGTCACAATCCTGCAATTGTAGCACTAAGTAGCACTGTAACTATAATCTCAACTAAAATGATATATTATAAAAAAGCAAGTAATTTGGCACATGACGGTATATGTCAAATTACATAACATATGATATTACCTTGTTAGCAAACTCGCATCCCAATCTTGAACGCAACTATACAAGAAGGATTCGATTTGTGAAATATATCAATCAGAAGTTCAGAACAAGAACTGATGATGTTTAGTACAATCATTACCTTTCCAAACATGTTTAAGGAGTTCTCCATAGAACTATCATCCTCTGACGAATTAGCATTTTTGTCCCATAATGTGTCCACAGTAGTGATAGTAACAGTAGAGTTCTCTGTAGCCGCATTTGTTTTCCTGGCACTCATAAGAGTTTGTTGTAAACATTTTATGGTTCAGAATTGCTTTATGAATGCAACATGTCAACGATGAATCACGTAAATATATCTTCAATGAACAAAATGTGTAAAAGGTTTTCATGTAATTACTTTATGTGATTGTTAACACTCATCTATAAATCAACTATCTTTCGTAACCGCTCTACTTCCATGTCCTGCATTAAGAATGAGTAATACTAAGATATGTCTACATATCTCCACGTGTGAATAGAAAAGGGAAGTGTTGCATTTGCATGCACTCTTACCTCACATATAAGAGACCAATCATATTCAGACTCAGCTTCCATATACTTGATAACATGCATCCCGCAATCATTTGACCTAATATTGAGAAACATAAGTCATAATTCAACAAAGATATCGTTCTTCGAAGGATACAAATAAGGTGTGTTGTGCGAACCCGTTTGCTTGTCTTGCCACGTGTTCAACATGAATGGGAAAATTTGACGCAGCAGCAAATAAATGATTCAAGTTGGCATATTGTATTGAGTACTCAAGTGTTGATCTTAACTGGAGAGGAAAATGTTGTCATACTTGATAATTGTTCATAATATTTATTTAAACCAAATACGATAAGTGTCAAATTGTTACCAAATCTTTTGTTAATTCCCGCCTAAAATCGTTACTCTTGTTCAATGGTAACGAGTCGAGAAGAGCAACACGTCTACGTTCCAAATCCACAACGATCAAAAACCAATGAACTGGTCGATCATTCATTGGGATGTAGACCTATGTAGGAGAAGGAATGTTTTAATAACCCATATGAAAACAGAATTTCAAATTTTCTTACAATTCCATTATTCGTAAAAGAAATGGAGCAACCACCTTCTCACATCAACTAACATCATTTGGAATGAATTTGGAAATTAGCTTCTCTTCAAAATGAATGACACTTCTATTACATTTTTCATCAGATAACTTCCATGTTGTCATCACTTGCTACACAAAATATGGGTGTTATTACAATTATACCATAACTTCATAACAGTCAATTAATCATTCAATTTTACCTGAAAACATGTTGGCAAATAGACTCGATTCACTCCTTTCATACGCGCTTCAATAGTGAGCTCGCAAGCAACCAAGTCAATTATATGTATATTCATGTGAAATCATAAAGAACAATTATGAAAAGCATAATTGAAATTCATGTGAAACTGATACTATATGCATAACGTGTCAATTACACATGCCTCTGGAAAAAGTGTCAAAAAATCAAATGGAGATGCACTGAAACCAAATTCCTAATTGTTATAAACGTCAACACAACATTTATCACTCTTCGTCAATTGCCAACACTGGGTCACATGCTTTCTCCTCAGGTCTCAATCTATCCACTACCACATGGGGCAAGCGGAACGTGTTGCCAAATTTTGTTGTAAGGATACTCTATAAGGGGAAATGTATGTAAGTTGTAAACTGCTGTAATGGTTGAGTGACAAAGAAATTAAATACGTAGTAAAAGGTACGTAAATTTGGACTATACCTCGTTCAACTTAAAGTCGATTTTTGCGTGCTGCATAATATCCAACCCTCCCTCACTAATTGACTGAGCAACATCATAAAGGAACAATTACATATATTTATTTACTCACAAAGTGTTAGGCACCGTAACATCACCAATTTATAGCTTATTGACATTGACTTTCATATCCTCTTTACGCAAAAAGTTCAAACCGCCCACACTAATTGCCTGCATAACATTAAATAACGAAAACTCATTAAATTTTATACAGTATGATCACAACATACATTACGTACGCAGTAATATGAACACTTATGTATACCTAAGTCATCAACCCAATTAACAAAAATTTGAAATTAATTACCTTCGTCAATTCATTTGCTGATCTCATGTCGTCCTTTGAGAAATTGCGTTCAGCTAAAATCCTTCTCTTCCGTTTGCTACTAGGATGTTGGGTTGAGGTAGTAACCTTCGACTGGTTACCCCCACGGTGAGAATGACACTTGAACATAGCCTGTAGTGGGTGTTGATCAACTACCGGACTATTGTGTAAGGTCAACAGATTTGGGTTTCTCGGCCTGCCCATATCAAATTCCAATCCCTTAGCAAAAGGGATTTGAATTTTTGGAGACATCATTGTAGTTTTGCTAGGTGTCAAAGAGTCAACAACCCTAGAAAGACATTTTCTTTTCATTATATTAGCTCTTCTATCTGCAAACATCTCATCAGCATTCTCACACTGCATAGGTGACTCTTTTTTCTCACTTGACTTCAATGGATGAGCAATATATGTTGTAGTGCATGTGTCAGTCATGTGCTTATTCGATTTCGTAGTTTCATTGTCAACCATATGCTTCATAAGCCTATTTACGTTCGCATTCAGCATCTTTAGTGTGTCACTGTTTTCTTTGATGACACTCGTTAGTGAAATAATGTCACTTGAGACCTTAACCACTAGGTTCTCAATAAAATTCACACGGCCCTCAAGTGAATTTTGTTGTTCACAATTCCCTTCGCATGCAACTGGGGCGCCTTTATCTTCCAAGACAGTTCCAAACACTTGTACTTTCCGCATATTATGAGTAGAATTTTCCGTCACCTTCATAAGATAGCAAAGTACTTAATTATATTTGTTGACAAAACTACATATACACTAACCAATGTAACTGAATAAACATCTATATATATGTTGTGTAGCTTTAATAGAATAATAACTCATATAAATGACTACAATGTCATGAAATGTAAAATGATCATCATGCATATGATGATCATTAATCATTTTATTTTTGTGGGTTAGAGATAAGGGGCTAGGCTCGTAAACTATTGCGAAGCATGTATGTGACAACGATGGCGAAGCCAGAAATTTGGAGGCGGGGTTTCGAAAATAAGTTGGTAATTGTGGTTGAATGGTGTCGTTCCCATCGTCTTTATTCAATAGTGAGTTTTCAAATTAGAACTTGAACAGAATGATGGTTATGTCGTTATTTTTTGTAATATCTATGCATTTTGAGGTAAAAATCAAATTAATTCACAAATTAAACAATGTCAAATTAAAAATGGAAAATTAAACTAAAAAATTACAACTAAAAAATCAAATCACCCTCAAGTGAAAGGAGTAATCAACAAGTTGCACTACTGAAGTCAATTATATCTTCTATTTTTTTGGAAATACGTATGTACTTTGATCTAGATTTTGCCTTATTGTCTTTGTTTTATTCTACTTTTTCTGAATTTATTGAAAATAAAGGACGCAGACATATGTGATTTTGGATCTGAATAAAAATTTGATTGACTGTTGTATATATTGTAATGCAACTCCATAAGAATGACCAATAACCACACAAAAAAACATGCAGTCGGACGTCATTGCTTACAAACTAACAACCCTCATATACCTATTCTCGAAACCAAAAACAAAAAATTAAAAAGCATTGCATTCCAAAGTTAGAACACTTACACACTTAACTTGAACAAATGAAGAGGCCTAGCCTTGCTTCTTCACGCGCACAAATTGATGAAGGCAACAAATTAGAGGGATGGAGAACTCATGTGCTCTCAATGTTTTCATACACCAACACACCCCTTCTGATTCTTGTTTAAATAGTATAATAAGAACTTCAAGATCGATTATCTTGTTATAATTTTCAAATTCTTTGGATTATCCTTTTTTTAAAAATTTATGGGGATTATCTTATCGAGAGGGAAGATAGTATTTTAGTTGGATTAAAATTTCTAACTTTAGAGCTTTTTTAACTAATTAGAAACCCCATATAAAACCATCTTCAAGCTCAATTATCTTATTAAAATTTTGAAATCATTTAGATTATCTTTTTTTTTCAAGTTAAGGGGATTATCTTATTGAGAGGGAATATAGTATTTTTGATGGATTTAAATTTGCAACTTCAAAGCCTTTTTAATTTTTTTTAATGCATATAGATATTTGGTGCATCTAACTCAGCAAACCATGCATAATCCTCTTGTCCTCCGTCCTTCAGAATTCCATATTCTAATACTGGAATTCAACACCTAATAACATTTACATTAGACATTAATGCTAGAAAAGCTTGACGATCCAGCAAGTCATGAATATTGAATCATAACCAATACATAACATATTACTAGCAACCATCAATGTTGACAGTCAAATACAAAAACAAAGACTGGCTCACCTAAACAGAATTTCCAATGAATAGCTCAAAAATATGATTAATGTATTTCCAGACTCCAAAACACCCCCCCCCCAAAAAAAATCCAAGTATCTGGAACATTGATTTGTCAAATTCAATCCAGCTAACAAACATCAGTAAGATTTTAAGAAACTTCAGAAGGAAAATAGAGGAGAATTTCCTCCCTAGCTTAAGACCTGCCAAGCCACCCTACCTCTGATAGCCTGATCAACATCCTCAAGATGCTGTCTGCCCTAGCTTAGTATTCTTGCTGCTGTGAGTCTCATATATGTCTTAATCACAACAACTATTTATTTACCAAATGCTTAATGAAGATATTCAGTCAAACCAATTAGCAACAGTCTCAGATTTTCCCAGACTTTCCACCCATAAGGGCAAACTCACAACTTCTAATCTCGTGTTCCATAAAAGTTCTGAAGTGTCACAAAAACATCGCCACTTTTCGTATTCTAACTCAATCAATCTGCAATGTACTAAATCGCCCGCCAAAGATATCCCAAAAATTGACACAATTCTTTCTAAATTCTCAACGCTACAATAACATTCCAATAACCAATTCCTCAATTTGCTCACTTAAGTAAAAAATTTCAACCCACCCACGAAAATCCCAAACATCTAATTACCCCGCTAGCAATTATGAGGCTAACAACAGAGGCACAGAAGATGAGGCTAAGAGCAGAGATCTTGAAGAATTAAACCTGATATTGGATGGTCTGCATAGGAACCGTCTTCATCCAAGCTATGGCGATGTAGCGGAGCAACGAGCAAGCAGTCATATGGCACATCGTAAGGAAGATCGGGTTCTCAAACCTATAATTGTTGAGTTTGCTATTGTTGTTGCTGCTTTTTCTGTCGATTTCTCTCACTTTTTCTCTCCTCTGCAAACCCCTCGTCGGAAATTAGGGCGAATGAATAGGAACCCTAGATTGTTGCTGCGACAGATCTGGGCAATTGGGGTAGGTTAGACTCGGACAGAGAAACCTCCATTTTCGAAAGGGAGGAAAGGAGTAATAATACCCAGTCAACAGTGGGTGGAATTGAAGCGCGTCAGGTCAAGAAAATTGGGGCGGGTTAGACTATGGAGATGAAGAGAGAGAGTTGATACTGGCGACTTCGGTTGACGAAGGTAGTGAATTAGAGGAGATGACGACGTTGATGGGGGTGCGAGAGGAGAGAGAAAGAGCATTGAAAGCGGCATTGAGGATGTGAGAAGGAGAGAGAAGGGGATAAGTCAGTGAAGTAAGGGGAGAGAGAGAGTGCGTGCGACCTGATGGTGACTGGCTATAACAGGTCATCAATTAACGGCTGATATTTATATAAATTACATCAACAGTTACAATAATTTTAACTATGATAGTTGATTTTTTTTTCAACTATGGTAAAATTTTCAATTGTATTATTATAATAAAAGGAGAATCCTGTTAACCTCCACGGGAGTAATTTGCGGAGCCTCAACTACTCATCACCTTTGATTTCATCTTTTGTCCAATCGTAACCGTCCTATTTAATGAAAATTCTACGCATAAAAAACAATCAAAGAACAAACCATGTTTACTCACGGCATGCATCTGCCACACGCAGTGTAACCGCCCTTTCCTCATTAAATTTTAAAAAATGATGATAACCTCCCTCCATTAAGTCTCTCTCTCTTTGTCTCTCTCTCTCTCTCTCTCTCAACTCGCGCTTCATAGAGGCACTCAACTCCTCCATCTCTTTCATGTCCCAAACTTCTCACAATAATCCCACTACTTTACGATTTTGTCAATAACCTTGCACCCCACACTGATTCTCACATCCTCCATAACTATTGTGGATGGCAATATGCTCGCAGAGGAAGAGGGTGATGAAGAGCCACATAGTGAACATTATGGCGGAGAGTTTGCATGTAAGGGTGAGAATTGGCAATAGAGAAAAAGTATTGGCAATTTAGATGAAGGGGGAAGAGCCCTCCAAGTATTGATTTCCTCATTGTATAAAAAAAAGCCATCAACTGCAATTTACAAATTGGGAAATTAGGGTTCTTAATTGGGGGAACCCTACATTGAATGTCATTCTCATCTGTTGCTTAAATTGGGGTAGTAATATGATACTTTTCTTTCTTCTGGGTTTCTTCTTCAAGTTTTGTGTCCTCTTCTTCCAATAATGTTTATGGGGGTTAAAAAGAATGACCGGAAGCTTTGGCTTCTATTTTCCAATTGGGGGGGGGGGGGGGGGGGTAGGAATAAGGGTTCCCCACTCTTTTCCTGGCAAACTACGTCATATACAATTTATGGTCCTTCGAGGATTTTATATGAAGAGCTTGACTCCATAATTAGTTGTTCTTTGATTCTTTGGTTTATGATCATTTTGTGACTTAGATTTAAGCTTCGAATGCTACTAAGCATTCCACTAGTGCCACCTCATTTTCTAACTTACAAACTATATAGCATAATGAAATTTTAATTGTGATTTATCTATTCTCAGTCTTTGTAATGTTCTTTGGATTTAAGCTTAACTTTATCGTCATTTCTGATTGTTGGATTCCTCCTCTTTTTGGATTTGGTCGTTGATCTTTCACTTCAAGTTTTTGCATTGCATTCAAGCTAGTTCATCTGAGTTACGAAGGTATGCACTCTCTTTCTTTCTGGGTTGTAAATCCATATTCATGTTCCATAGTGAATTTTGTGTTGAGATCTTTTTTGACATCAATATTTTTTATGGTAAATGGCTGGTGCTTACTCTTATACTAAAATATCTTGGCCACTCTATTTGATGTATGTTTCCATGGTAGCAGTAGTATCAAGGTCTGCATCTATTTCCTAATTGAGGCGTTAATTGTGGTAATTGATTTTTTTTTGGGGTTTTGTTCATTCATGTTACCTATTCAGTTGATGTTCTTTTTAATGAAATCTCATAATTAGAGCTACCCAATTGCTTAATTTCTGAATGGAGTGACTTTTTTTGTAATTTTGATATTTTCTGGCTACTATCTATTGAGCTATGCCCAAGTCTCAAGTTCTAATTTGATGTAACTTCTTTGGGTTATTTTCCGCTGTCAATGTGTGGGCATTAGTAGGATTTCTTTAATTTTTCATTGATAATATAAAATTATATTTAGAATGTGAAGGTTGGAGGTACAAAGTAAAAGGTATTTTTCATTCAGGTCTACCTTTAAATGAGGCTTTTGATCTAAATCCTCTCCCCCCCCCCCCCTTTTCCACCCAAATGATGGCCTTCAGTCTCCATGGGGTTTGATCTTGCTACTTTCTCTGTACACTTTATTCATTCAATCTCATCCCTTATTAATTGGCGTTTGTGTCCTTCTTTTATTTTTTTATTTAGAATTAAACGTATCATCAGAAGGTAGGGTAAAGTGGGGAGTATAGTGGATGCTAAATAATGAAAAAGACAACTCATGTTTGACATTGGATGGATGTGTGAGAGTGGTGTTATATGAGGAGGAAAGGCTTTGGGAGCTAGGTAGCACATGTGTAAGAAATTCATTGGGATGACTGAGTAAGGCTCATGGTGACCGGTGGGTTGTCGCTGGAAGACCTCAAGTGTTCATGTGTTTACTACTAAGTGTGTTAACTTTAACACTCCTTGATCTAATTCTGTTGTCATCTAACTTGGTTATCAAATTAAACATATCATCTAACTATGTTATATTTCACTAACAACGATACGTTGATGTTAGAATCTTCTTGTTCATTTTCTTTTGTGCTTGATGAATATGTGGTCAATCCCTTCTGATGGATTTTTCTAACTTGAATATTTATAGTAGTTGTTATCTATTTTCATATTTCTTATGCAAGGCAAGGATTGTGATGGGGTTTTCTTTTATCTTTGTCTGAATTGTACAATGCTCTTTCTGCATTTCCCGTTCAAAATATCAATTGTTGAATAGCCTACTTTATATAATGCATTGTAATCAACCCTATTATGTAATAGAACATTTGATCTTATTCCTCTAGCTATTGTCATTAAAATCCTAGATAGTTTCTTTTCCTTCACTGTGGCGTCTACGTAAAACAACATGCTCTTTTATCTCTCAGAAGTACACGGATAACGATTTGAAAATTGTGAAGCTAGGATTCATAAATTGTCCATCAGTGGAAACTAGAAAGCAATCCCTTTTGAGAGTTCTATGATCTTTTCATATATATAATTTTATTTCATGTCTAATATCACTTGCAAATTCTATCTATATAAAAGGTGCATTTCATTCAATTCCAAAGATTAATATTGTTCTTGTCAACTTTGAGGTGGGGCTTGATGTACTAATTCAATGATTCAATTCTTTTTCCAACGTCTTTGTAGTGCACTTAATGGTTTTTGTTTCAATTTGCTTAAGAAAATTCAACGGATCATACCGGTTATCAGGAAAGTGTTGAAAGTTCTTTCCTCTTTGGTATGATATTGCACACATTTCAATGCAATAGATATAGACTATTCTGTCAAGTGCAAGGCCTAGGATGAAATTGGTATTGTCGATGGAGACATGAATACTGGATTAATTACGGACGAGGTACGTCTTTGCACATAATGAGTTCTATACTATCTGAATTAGGCATGTAGGCTAAAATATTTTTCTTTTCTCCCATTGCTTTAATAGGTATAGCTCATATTTAGAAAAGAACAATTGGAAAGCTCCTTAGAGATAAGCGTTTTAGTGAAAATTGAGTGGCATGTTATATAGCTTTTAAGCGAGCTAGGCAATGCATGGAGATGATTTAATAAACTTCATTATTTAGAGTGAAATGTTCAAATATAGTATACTGATTTTCCAGCCCGGTCCAATTCTGTAGCAAATACTCCGGATACAGTAGGGTAGCTGAGTGTTGCAAGTGGATGTTTGGTTGTAAGCCAGCTAGGTAGTGTTTTAGGGGTCATGGTAGTCTGGCAGGGTCATGGGTTATGCATATTCGGAGAGAATCAGCACTACAAAATTCATCAGGTGTGGCTGATGGATCTACTTTACTCATTCTCAGTTTCACTTTCAGCCTTTGTCTATGGTGAGTATGTCTGAAGGCTATGTGATTAAGATGAGCAATCTCTTTGGACTTTCTTTTAGTGGTTTTCTAATTTGTTTTAAAATTTTCTCTGAGTTTAAATTTCATGTTTTATATTTAATTTGTGTTTTGATTGGGATTTTTGTTCTTATTTTGTGCTTTATTTTGTTTGACTAGTGTTGAAAATTGTGGGAGACAGGGAGAATGTAAAATAAAGTGTGATGATGGAACAGGGAGGCGAGGAAAGGTATTTGGGTAGGATGCATGTGTTGAGCCCAGCCTAGTTAGAGATGTATCAAGCATTTACTTGGCTAGATTTACAAGACATCCAGCAAAGGGTATGCTAAAGTGGAGCTGAAATATGTGTTCAGTGATATGACTTTTCACAAGATGCTGATAATCCTTGCTAGGAAAAGGTATTGCTGTGAGGGAGTGGAGGATTATGAGGCAGTGAGATTTGCTGAGATAATCAAAGAGGTGCTTCACTTTTTGATGCTTCAAATCCTGCTGATTTTGTACTTTCTTTGAGATCGATGGACTATGGTAGCCATATTAAGAGCATTAAAAAGACTTTTCCAAAACATTGAAGCTTTCTTTGACAGTTTGGTTGATGAGCATAGGTGATTTGTCTGATAAAAAGGCTGGAGAAACTACAATTATAGGGCTTCTGCTGGTTAGTATCTCCTTAGTTAATTGAATTTTATTACAAACATTTCTAATCTTTGGGGTTGGTGTGAGTAGGGGGGCTTAGTGGTATGAGGGTCTCACAAATCCTTCTTGCGGGTAACTTGGAACAAGATATTTGAGAGTTTGTGACAATGTTGAGGTAGCTTACATTTGGAACGTCTCCATAGTCGGTGATGTAGTAAGACCATAACATGATCCCCCTGTCTGACATCCTCTAAGATGTATTTGCTTGGAAAAAATTTGGAGGGTTTAATGATGGACGGATAATTTTGGACACATGATATTAATTATGCTGAAACGGAAGTAAGCAAATGCTTCAATGGTTCCTATAAGGATTGTTCTGTTAGTATCTTAGTATCTCCCCCGCCCCCCTTTTTTGGAGTTGGAATGTGAAACAAAAAATATTTCTTTGAAGGGGCCACTTCCAGCAGCAAAGTCTCATACAAGCGTAAGACAATGCAAAGGACATAATCAAGAGCTGTTCAATTTGTATAATAATCCCATAAGCAATTAGGAGTTAGTTTGGTTGTATAATCTCAAAGGCAATATGGCAATTTTATTGCGTCTGGAGTACTGGAATAGTCGGGGATTTGATTTAATTTTAAAGTTGCAACATCTTGGAGTATATGAATGCAAACGAACAACACTGTTATTAAGCATCAAAGTTTGAAAGTTTGAAGTGCTCACTTTTTGATCTCTTTAATTATGTTTTTATGAAATTATTTATGTTCTACAAGAAATGAACATGACTTCCTTTGTTTCCTTCTTTAAATTAATTTTTTTTTTATTTTCATCATAATTCAAAAAGTTAAATCTTGAAGCAATGCGCGGGTATGAACTAGTTGAATAGTAATAAAATAAAACAATTGAATCCATTTTGATTTTATCGTGAAAAATAATAAAAAAATTCAAAAGTGAGTCAAATTTGATTGATAGTCAGATTTGCAGTTCTTATATCGTCCACCCGGTTGTACAATTGCATTTGTACAACCGGGCCCACCCATTGTCTAACTGGCACTACGATGCATAAAGTGAAGAAACCGACGCCTAAAAAAAACAACAAAAGCTCATAACTGAAACTTCAAATCACCATGACCCAAAAACTTTTGCTCACTTTCTCTCTCCCAAAACCCACTCAACTTTGTGCTTGAATTGGCGAAAGTCTGCTACGTTTGCTCACCGATTCTAGCAAGAAATGTTCGGAAAATCACCACAGAAGCTTGAAGCAAACAAATTCGATGTAAGTATTAGCATATACGAAATTTATTTGCATGATCGAAACAAAACAATGAATTCGTTTGGCATTCAAGGTTTTAACAAAATCGCACACTCATAATCACGTTTTTCAAATGTTTGCAGATGGAAAGCTCAACATTCATCAGCAATGAAGAAGAGATCTGCTAGTGATGCATCAAACACTGCTCAGAAGAGGTATGTTGAGAACCTTAAACCTTCTTAAACCTAATATTAGTGAGCAAACGTACATAACCAGTGAGCAGTATGTGCTTGTTCCTGATTTTGTCTGCAAATTTACAATAAACACGTTTACCTTGATGTTGACTAATACATCCAAGACACTTTTACCTCAACTCTTCTGATTTTGTTTTATAGTAAGTTGTACCTTATATTGTGGTGAGTCACATCTTCATTTTAGTGAGCTGTGAATTATGTGCTTGTTCCTGTCAACATATGAATGCTATAGTGAGTCTTGTCTTATAATGTAGTGAGCTAAGGCTTGTATGTAGTGAGCCAAGACAAAAATCTGGTGAGCTGTAAATTATGTCCTAGTGGCTGTCAACATATACATGCTCCAGTGAGTTGTGCCTTGTATTTTAGTGACCTATGGCTTGAATATAGTGAGCTATGACAAAACTGTTGTGAGCAGTGAATAATATGCTAGTTCCTGTCGACATACTATAGTGACTTCTGTCTTATAATATAGTGAGTTGTAGTTTACATCCTACTGTGCCGTACCTTAAATTTAGATAGTGGAACCATACAATAAAGTGTGCAATCTAGAACTCCAATCTCTTTTCATATACTATTTCACATGTAGAGTGAGTTGCATCTTATATTATAGCGAGCCATGATATATTGGTAATGAGCTGTACCTTTTATTCTAGTGTGTTATCACATTTCATGTAATATTAACATTATATTTAATACTATTTGATAGATCAAAGACAGAAGGGTCAATCATAAGTCCTCAAGACATCATTATGAAGGTTGTTAGGGACATCTCATCTGAGCAAGTGAACATTAGGTAATTACCACTTAAAATATATGAAAAAATACACACAGAATAGTCTACTACACTAACATTATCTTTTCCTTTTTTATTGAAGCCCAAATTATCAAAATAAAACAAATAAAACTAGTCAAGGAATGCAAGATGGTATTACTCACTATTCAGGCCAAGGTATGTCTACATTATGTAAGCTTATATGTAATCATTTGAATTCCATATGAAGTGAGCATGGGAAATTGTATTCAAAGCACCTTTACATTATATTCTATGTTAATACCTATCAAATAGTGAGCCCTGACATATGGGTTGGTGAGCTAATACAAATGTCTAATGAGCTGACCTGCAAATGTAGTGAGCAGACAACTATATTTTGTGAGCTGAACTGCAATTATAGTGAGCAGATACCTATGTTTAGTGAGCTAACCTATAATTGTAGTGAGCAGACAACTACATTTAGTGAGCTCACATATAATTCTGGTGAGCAGACAACTATGTTTAGTGAGCTGACCTATAATTCTAGTGAGCAGACAGTTTATTTTAGTGAGCTAACCTATAATTCTAGTGAGTAGATAGTTTATTTTAGTGAGCTGAAATATATACATTAAGACCCACGTTGCATTAAACATTACACATTTATTTACTTATACATCTTGTTCACTTATACAAAATACCATGTACAGCTGCAGAAGAAGCAACCAAGGAAGCTCAACCAAAGCATCAGGAAACCCTATCCACAGCAAGGGAGACAACCTCTGGGGGGAAAACCAGCTCAACAAGTAATACTGCAACTAAAAGAAGGCTAAAACAAGAAGTTAGGAAGAACATAAATATTTGCAACACTCCACCTACTTCAGAAATGAACAACGCCGAGCTCCCATAGCAGGGCAGAAACAAAAAGTGGTGCTGGAAAAACCACAAAGTGTGCATGCTATGGAAAATCACTGCCTACTCAACAGGGAGAGGGAGGACAAGAGCAACAAAAAATAGCAAACCCACCTTAACAACGCACTCCAACATTAGGGCAAAGACTAACGTTGGTGCTGCAAAAAAAGAAAAAGGAGCCAAAGAAGACTGATAAACATCAGAATATTAGCAAAACTGAATAACAAAAGGGAGAGACAACAATGCACAATAGAATCTCCCCTAATGTTCCCGAATACACTGCCCAAGAAAGCTCTGAAAAAACAATTATCGACATTCATCAACAACCTTTAGAGGAAACAGATGACACTGTCGAGAACACCACTTACAAAATGCCTCCCCCTGGACATGATGATGAATCTAAGTCTGATGATGAAGTCTTGGTGAAGAGAATGAAGAAGATAAAACAAGCAACAAAGTCTAGGGCAAAGAAAATGCAAGTGAGGTCAAAAAAGTGTGTTAAGGCACAACCTGAAAAGAAGAAGGAGGATGTCAAAAAAAGTCTTAAACCTCCTATAAAGAGTGGACAACTCTCAGTTATCAAGCATAAAAAAGAACAAAAATCCCTGAAAAAGAATGAGGATGTCCAAAAAAGTGCTATTGTTCCTGTTGAAGGCCCCAAGTCTATGCAATCTGTGCTAAAGCCTGCAAAGGGAGACATAAAACCCAAAAAGATCTTTCAAACAAGAATGTCACCATCAGGGTTTGTTGACATGATTGATAATTTCAATGAGGCACAAGGAAAAGCAATACAAGATATGGGGTTTGGGGGATTCCTCCACTTACAAGTCATTGAATTGTCAGGGGATTCATGCAAATGGCTAGTCGATAGATTTGACCCATACTCAGTCACCTTGTACATATCACCAGACAAAAGGATTGAGATTACACCAATGGATGTGCATCTCACATTGGCACTCCCCATTGGTGGAAGGAAAGTTGAGGAGTTATATAGGAAAAAGCCAAAAGATGCCAAATACAATGAAATCCTTGATGCATGGAGAAAAGACTAAAATCTGGAATATGGGACCCCTAAGCTGAGCCAAATGCCACAATACATACTCAGTCAGACTAACGCAGGGGAAAGTTTCAAGAGAAACTTTGCGCTGTACATGGTATCATGCTTCTTCAATGGTTCAAAGAACGTACATTGCGCACGCTATTTTGCCAAGAATGTTGCTCATGTTGAAGATATAGCAACAATTGATTGGTGTCAATACACCATTGATAGATTATATGAATCTGCCAAAAGAGGGCTTCAAACTTCGATGGCCCTATTCTCTTCTTGATGGTAAGTTCTTTATACTCTATCAGAATATCATGTTTTCAGTGAGCACAATGTCAAATTTAGTGAGCTGAACGTATATAATTAGTGAGCTAAACATATATCATGGTGAGCATGTTATTTCCTTTAGTGAAATGAACATATATTATAATGAGCAGCAGATGTATTTTAGTGAGCACACCAAAACTTTTGGTGGGCTTAACATATATCATGGTGAGCATGGCATGTACTTTAGTGAGCGTAACATACATTGTAGTGACCAAAAGGTGTATTTTAGTGAGCACACCAAAACTTTTGGTGAGCTATGGAAAACTTCATCATGTGTGAAAATTGTCTATTACATTGTTCTACAATGACCATTTTAGTGAGCACGCATCACATACCCTACATACATATAGGAATCATTGTTACACAACATTACTTAATGTTAGTGAGCTACAATATATTTTAATGAGCATACGAAAATGTTTAGTGAGCAGATCACTATTTTTAGTGAGCAGACAATATAACCTAGTGAGCGAAACAAGCCTTTTAGTGAGCATTAGTTCAACTTTGCTGAGCTATAAGTTAGTTGTTCATATATTACAACTGTCTGTTACTTTGATCTCTATTCACAAATTTAGTGAGCTTAATAAGAATTATTCTTAAACATCATTACTTAATGTTAGTAAGCTAGTATACATTTTTTGTGAGCATGGGATATATTTTAGTGAGCATGGATTCATTTTTGGTGAGCTATATAGACTGATTACAAAGATAAGTTCTCTTGCAGATGCTATATCTTGACAGGTTTCTCCTTACAACAAGGACTGTTTAGAGGCAATTCCCAACAATCAGGGGATAGACAACAGAAAGGCTAAGGGAAAGAGTCAGATAAGAGAGAAAGGCCAATCAACTTGCTGCAAAAGAAGGGCCAAAAGGCTTTGGAAACAGAAGAGTGGAGCCTCCAATATAAATAACAAAGGAAGTGCATGCTGAACCACCTCTGCAAAAGGAACCTTAGCCACAAAAAGAAGAACATCAAAAGATCTTATCAGAAAATGATGAACCATCAGAGTTAGAGGTAACATTTATTTCTTTATTTCATTTATATCAATCAAGAAGAATGAAATAATTTAAACAAATATCTATCTAACATCATACAATACTTGAATGTTGTCGACATTGCATAAAGATATGGAAGAAGTGGCTAAAGTAACAAAGGCTTTAGCAAGTGCATTCAAGAGGTATAGGACATTCATGGACTACTTGTTAAAAAGGTACCAAAACAATGAAACACTCAAGAAGATAAGAGATATGGACATAAGCATGTTCACTTCCTACTGTGAGGCTCAAATCTTAAAATCCCCACCAATGACACAAAGAGAAAAGGGGGATGAAAGTGCTGAGATACCATCATTCAGTCAAGATGATGAATGGCGCAACAAAGCTACTATACTTGAGGCTATAATTGAGTTAAACAATGCTTTTGTAAGGCAACAACAGACCAGTAGCACCAACAATAAAGCTTCTGCATCAAGGCAAGGGGGCAATGACATACCAAGTTTTAAGCTGATTGATGATAGCCAAAGCCCAACTACTGTAACACCAACAGCACCAGTATCACTTTACACACCACCTTTCTCCCCCCGGCAAAAGTAGATCAAGCACCACCACCCTCCCCCTCTGCAGAGACACATCAAACACCACCACCTTCCCCTCCTCCACAGACACATCAGACACCACCACACATCAGACACCACCACCTTCCCCTCCTCCAAAGGCACATCAGACACCACCACCCTCCCACCCACAACACCCATCACAAACTCTTGAGACACAACTCAAACACCACCACCACCACCAATTCCAGAAACACAAACAGAGGGGGAAGAAATGCATAAAATAACTGAAAAAGAGCAAAAATCTCATGGCAAATAAGATGGAAAGAACAAAAAAGAAAAAAAGGCTGGTAAGGATTTTCATTGACCATGCTCTTACTTTCAGTGAGCATAGCCTATGACTTGGTGAGCAGAACACATATGTTAGCGAGCTGGTGAGCGTAACACATATGTTAGTTACCATAACCTATAACTTAGTGAGCATAACACATATGTTACTGAGCAGAAGTTATATTTTAGTGAGCATAACCTATAACTTGGTGAACAAAACACATGTTAGTGAGCAGAAGTTATATTTTAATGAGCATAAGGTATAAATTGATGAGCAGAACACATATGTTAGTGAGCAGAAGTTATATTTTAGTGAGCATAAAGTATAACTTGGTGAGCAGAACACATGTATTAGTGAGCAGGGCATATGTGTGACTATAAAGAACATATATGTTAGTGAGCACAACAAGTATTTCAGTGAGCGTAACAACTATTTTAGTGAGCACTTACACATGTTATTTATGCAGGGGAAGAGCACAGCAAGAAACCAAGACATCAACCGAGGAGAGAGAAAGGCCTAATGACAGAGCCCCTCTGCTCTCCTTTTGTGTAGAGAATAACCAAGATTACAGGGGATTTGTCAGCCTAGGAAAGGATTGTAGTTGAATTTGTATTCCATCCATCACAGGACCTTGATTCAAAGTAAGCACATAACTCACCCACATAACACATTTACAGAAACTTAAATTAAAATGAATATAAACTCACAATTTTTTTACTTTTCCTACTAAACCAGTGAAGAAATGTTTGATAACGACACACATGTTGCATATCGTTATCACATGTCAACCATGCGTCCATGAGAATACATTGATGCCCAGGTGATCAATGTTTGGGCTGCTATCCTCCACAACTTGGAGAGAAAGAGAAGTGAAGGATCTCCAAGAAGATTTTTTGCACCAGTTGATGCAACGGTAAGTATATACTTATTTTAAATTTACACAAGTACACATAATCAAACACCTAATTATACTGCTACAGAAATACTATCAATCTTGGACCCCTCAATAAATGCAGCAAAATCAGGGGAGGGAAGGTACATTGATTTTGAAACAATTCTTCAAAAAGAATTCCAGAGATGTCACAAATGGATCTCAGGAAAACTATTGCATCTTGTAAGCAATAATCTAGTACATTTTAATTGTATATTAAAACATCACATTATATACTATTAATCATTCTCCACTTTCAAGGTGTTCTTCCCGGTTTGTCACAAAAAGCACTTCTTCATCTTCTGCTTTGATTTGAAGGAGGAAAGGCTTGATATCATTGACAACATGCACATAACTGCTCCATACAAAACAACATATGGAGAAACCCATCTATTAGTGGTATGTTAAAATGCTCACTGAATCATTTACTTTACAATACATCAACTCAAAAATCTAGTGAGCTTACAAATTTGATGAGCTAATACAAATTATTGCTGAGCTAACACATAATATTGGTGAGCTATCTCACGTATTTGGTGAGCTAATAAGTATGAGTAGTGAGCTAACACATAATATTGGTGAACTAACACACGTATTTGGTGAGCTCATATGTAAATGTAGTGAGCTAGCACACATATTTGGTGAGCCAACACACATTTTTAGTGAGCAAAGACACATATTTGGTAAGCTAATACCCAATTTCATTGAGTTGAACGAAGTTATTTATTGTACATAGACAAGATCTTTTGGCAGATTTCTTCAAGAGAGTATTGGCCACCCCAAACATGAAATTGTGAAGAACATGAAACTAGTGCGAATGAGAATGCAATGGAGGACAATAGATAATGTCACACATTGTTGAATTTTTTGCATGAGGCACATGGAGTTTTATTTTGGAGAAGTAGATAAATGTGATTGTGGTTTCAAGAAAAATGAAGCTTACCAAGAATATGTTCTCTATAAAAATATTTTCAAAATAAATACGACACCTATTAATGGTTCATTTTATTTTATTTTTTGTGTTTTGTTTGCATGACAAAAATATGTTTGATGTAATGCGAGCATGGTACTGCTATAAAATCATCAACAATAAAGACAACATATATAAAAATAGGGTCAAGAGGCTCGCAAAAGAGTTCTATGATAAACAACAAGCAAAACTGAATGCAAAATCAGCCCAGCCTCAAGTGTCAATAGCACGACTAATCAGCCTTACTTTAAGTTAGAGTAATTTTATAAACTTATGTTTACAGTCTAATTTTTAGTTTGACTAATTTTAAGTTAGACTATTAATATGCTTACCTTTAATCATGGTGAAGTACTAGTAAACAGCATTCACTATTGGATATTTTTTATCGATTACTATGTCAAATTCCAGTGAGCTAGAAGACAAATTCAGTGAGCTCATAGCGAAATCCAGTGAGCTATATCTTTTACTATGCTTAATTCTATAAATGAATGCAAAATCAAATTACAATTATATTTTCTTTATAATGTTAAGTCAAATATTAAAGTGTTCAACATGTCATTGTCATATAATGCTATACTTTTATAATGTGAAGTCATCAAACATATTACAATAGTTTTGTAGAAAATAGTGAGCTAACACATGAAACTAGTGAGCTATGAATCTTCAGCAGTGAGCAACATATTATGCGTGTCAAAAGTATTCACCCTATTATAACCTTCAAAATTATTCAGCATCATTTACTTAAACTTCAAATAAAAAACAATTCTCAAACACAAAAACATTAAAACATCATAATGAAAAAGAATACACATTCAAGCTCTATTACTCAAGATACACATTTACATTTAAAATATTTGTTCAAGTCATACTATTGAATGGCCCAACTGGGGGGAAAAAATCATTAATGGTAGAAGCCAATGCCCTCTATCACTATAGCAAAATTTCATGCTTGATTCCCACGTAACTTGTATCAAAAAATAACGAACCATATACATAACTTTAGTGAACCAAATGTCTAAATGTAGTAAACAGAAACATTATATTAGTGAGCCAATAAATATTTTAAGTGATCAGACACGCTATAATAGTGAGCGTATCACCCTTGAATGCTAGCAGCTTCAGAAACAGGATTCAACTGATTGCTAGGAATCGTATCCCCATTTGTTTGCCTCAACCTTTCATCAAAAATCAAGCTA
This sequence comes from Selenicereus undatus, assembly GCA_017589665.1. Lineage (NCBI taxonomy): Eukaryota > Viridiplantae > Streptophyta > Magnoliopsida > Caryophyllales > Cactaceae > Selenicereus > Selenicereus undatus. The sequence continues at coordinate 36,651,140 of JACYFF010019584.1, forward strand.
AAAACCCTATACATTTTATTAAAGTCTAACGCTAGATTAGATGCAACTAGTACATTAGGTGAACCTGCAGCAACAACCTAAACCACCATAGCAAAAACGTATTAGTAGTGAGCATATATATGTACTTAGTGAGCCAACGTATAAATACAGTGAGTGCAACGTGTAAGAGTAACAGTGTGAGAACTGAAAATGTAGTGAGCCAATACAAACTTCTAGTGAGCGGAACCCATATATTAGTAAGCGTATCAAAACATTTAGTGAGCTAAAAACACACATTAATTCTATTGGGATTTTGCAGTAAACTCATAAAACTCTGAAACAATATTACTATAAGAAATATAGCTTATTCAATCAGATTATTAATAGAATTTTACCTGATGTTGAGAGACATCTCCTCCATTTCTTAAAGAAAACCTTGCCTTCCTTGATCTAACAATGTTTGATATCTTCTCTACCGTACTCTTGCTCCTTACATTCCTTTCACCTTTCTTCTTCGAACTTTTAGGGTTACCAATGATTTTGTTACCACCACTAGACTGTTGATCATTTTCAGTGTCAGAAACATAAACAGAACCACAACAACACCAACATCACCCTTCAGCTTGGCAAAGGCTTCTTCACATAGCTTTCTTACTTGACTATTTGATTCACTTGCAAGAAGCAAAGCCTCAAACTACCTATGCATCTTAACCCTCCATATGGAACCGGGAACACCAGATACATTACTACTTACAACTTCTTCTACAACCCGTGGGGGTCTTGCTAGCCTAGTCCATCATTTCAAAACATATTGATTAGGGACTTTAGGCACACAATGAACATTGAAAATACGCAAGCAGTGGCAGCAAAGAATACCACTCTCACTATACTTTTTACAATCAAAAACAATATTATAATCTGGTAGATTAAACCTAACCACAAACCCAAACTTCTTCAAAAGGAAATTCTCGTACACAATATATGTATGCTCTGTACCATAGGGGGTTTCACTTGAGCTAAGAAGATCTTGACAACACCCTTTTCCTTTAATGTATTCACTCAAACACTTTACACAAGTTGTTCGTATAGATATTTGAAGCATTCTACAAAATGCTAACATGTAGCAAGTACATCTCAGGAAATCCATCCTTATTTTTCATATTCTCATCCTTCTCCTTAATCCTCCACTCAGTAAGAATGTCACATAATATATTGTAAAAATCAAACAAACCACAAGTGGCATTGACCTTCTTTGACAAAGAAACATTTGTCGACTCACTTCTTTGTGATGATAAAATGCCACCAGAGAAAACATCCTTGCAATAGGCTGGACACCATTTCTTTCAACCGAAACAATCTAACCAACCAAGCATTTTCAACACTATTATACTCTTCAACCAGCCTAACGCACAAAACCAATTACCAAAAAATAATAAATTAGTGAGCAAAAAAATGTAACCATGGTGGGCAGAAGGTATAGTCTAGTGAGCAAAAACATATAACCTGGGTGAGCAGACACTTAAAAATAGTAAGCATAAAGCAATAACTTGGTAAGCACATTAAAAAACAGCAAAGAGAAACAGGGCTTACCTCTGCCAACAAAAGTTAAACTCTACTTCTGTATCATATCTCATCAAAACATGGTCAAACTTATCAACAAATTCACCCAATACTCTAAGATGATCAATATTCTTTTTTGAATTCTCCAAAATGTGCCAAGTCCACAAGCTATGGTTTGCCAAGGGGAACACCTTTTCCATAGCATTTGCCATAGAAAATGCTTGGTCTGTCATCATAGTTTTCAGTTGGACATTACATATAGCCTCCAAAAATGTTTCAAATAACCACACAGAACTCTCAATCTTCTCATTAATCAAAAACCCACATCACACCATAACATTCTTCGCATGATGATTCATACAAACAAAAGGTACACATATCATCTCATAATGATTGGTCCTATATATCGTGTCAAATACTAGGAGATCACCAAACAACAAGTAATAACATTTCATTTGTGAATCTCTCCAAAAGAAGCACATCAAATAATCTTCCTCGTCCAATTTAAACTTATAACAAAAATCTTGTTCATTACCACACCTAGCTCCTAAAACACACATCAAATGATTGGCATTGCCCCTATCTAAAGTCCTCTTGACTTCATTTGCAACACTATTGTATGCATTCCTCTCACTAAAACCAAGTGGTGGTGAACCCCCGACCTCATTTCTTAGAAGCCGATACGCATGCGAAATTTTCATACCATTTCTCCTTATCTTTTGTAAAAAGTCTACATGAGATTTCTCGACTTTTTTATGTGACCTCAACATATGCACCTCATCTTCCAAAAGCAACTCATGATTATGAATCATTTCATGCTTCTTACAAACCCATTCCCCATTTGGTTCAATGTAAAATATAACCCTAGCTTTACAATTACACATTCGGCTCCATTTTATAAATGTCTTGTCTTTTTTCCCCGGACACCTTTTAACACCTTGTTTGCTGCAACAAAACTCCCTTGAACGAATCTCTTGTGAACCCTCTCTCATTCGCAACTTGTCACACCTAATGGAAAATCCCTCATGAAAAGCATACTCGTTGTATACCCCAAATGCAACATCTAGAGAACTGACCATTTTACCAATCAGCTCTGATTCTTCACATTCCTTCACTTCAACAACACATTCATCACCATCTACACATTTCTCCTTATCAATCACAACATAGTTAGATACACCACCAACACCATTACCATCATCAGAAGCCACGCATTTGCCCTTTGAACCACCAGTAGGATTACACAAAATCCTAACATAATCATCAACATCAACTGCCCAACTGCCTCAACAACACAACGATCTAATGTAGATGCGTAAAACGAAGTATCATCTGCAAAAAAATAAAATAAAATATTTTGGTGGTGAGCTATAATGTAAAATTGGTGAGCACAAGCTTCATTCCAGTTAGTCAAATGCTTGTCTTAGTGAGCAGAGAATGCTATGTAGTGTAGTCGAAGGCAACAGATTCTGTCCCATGATAGGCACAAGATTGAATATAGTAATTACATTTGGTGAACACAGAAACTGATAAATGATTCATGCATACAATTTGAATCTCGGTGAGCTAAAGTTATTTCATTAGTGAGCCAACGACTATATTTAGTGTACACAGAACTCATACAGGTGAGTTGTTGTTTCTCATATGTAGATGGCAACAATGAAAATATCGTCTGAAAAAACAACCATAACATTTATGGTAACCTATAGTGCAAAATCGGTGAGCACAGAGTTCAATACTAGTGAGCTAAACATTTCGTTTAGTGAACAAAAAACTGCTCTGTAGTAGAAGGTAGCATATTCTTTTTAGTGAGCTAAATATATATCATTAGTAAGTCAACGACTATATTTAGTGAGCACATAACTCATAACGGTAATCAATCGTTTCTCATATGTCACCAACCAAAATTCACATAATATTCAACAATTAAACCAAAAAACCAATGTACACTTGTGTCTTAACCGAAATTAACACAAAACACAACTAAAAACACCAATCAAACATTCTGCCAAAATGCAAAACAACAAATCGCAAAATCACCAACTCAAGAACAATTGCATTATAATGTTAGATCACGACAACACAACAATGACTGCAAACCAGTTCAAACAACTCAAAATTAACTATTCAAAAACCCACGCATATAACTTCAAAATACGAACACAAAAACAGAGATCCAAAAAAATGATAACAAACCTGACAATGAATTCGCGTTTGATGAAGATTCAACATCAATAGCAACGTTAAGATCAAACTCAACCATTTAGTAATTGCATAATACTAAAGCAATTGCAGCAGCGACCACGTATCAGTGCGAGAATGAGAGAGAATGAAAATGGTAAGTTCAAAAAAAATTGAGAACTATGAATTTTTTTTTTTTTTGAGGTAGTTGCTGCCTGAAACACTTGGTGGTGGGACTGGGTGGACAAATTAAATGTCCACCGGATTGTCCGTAATAAAATGCATCAAATTTCGGGTTCTATATTATTATTTTATATAAAAAAATAATTTCTATTTAACTATCAATGAAATTTTGTTGTCTCTCAATTATTGTCCTCATATCTATTTTTATTCGTCTCATTTAATCATCATATTTTCTATTCAAGAATTGTATTTTAATTTGATTGTTCACTTTTACCATTAGTTAAATTGAGTAGACAATTAAATAAGAGAAACTCAATTCCATATAAAAGACAATGGGCTTGATATAAAAAAAAAAGCCAATGGGCAATTAGGATAAATCAATAAATATTCATATGCCGTTTTTAGCGTGCTTGATATTTACTAAAAGTCCAACAGGACAATGATTCAGAAATGTATTGGGAGAGGAAGACTTGTCCAACAACTTTGAAAGCATTGTTTGCTAAATGACTTTATAGGGTGTCAACTATCATCTTTGAAGCGGTTGCATCATATAACCTTTGAATATGACATGCATTCTTCATGTCGTTGGGAAACCTCAATGACAAACCACTCACCATTTTGATGAGTTGGATGAAGATCGAACTCTTAAATATGAGTATGTCGTCAATTGTCATAAGTATAAAATATGATATATCTTTTCTTTTGGATAGTATTTATCTGCAATGGTGGACAATCTTTAGAACTATCCCATATCTATAAGGTCCGAAGGCAAAACTCTTCCTTGATTGTCAAGAGTCGGTTAGTAATAATGTGGAGCGGGCCTTTGGTGTGCTACAAGCTCAATTTGCCATAGTATGTGGCCCCTCTTGATTTACGAAGCAAATGAAAACATGTGTGATATTCCATAACATGATTGTTGAAGATGAGCAGGACAATTTCAAGCTTGCTTTTGACAACAACAGTGTGGAGGATACTACCTCATAACCTATCGTTCGGCGTGAGTGTTGTCTGTACTATGAGACTTACTTGCAAAGAACGGTAGAAGTTCTTAACCCTAAAACACATACACATCTTTAAGTGACTTGATTTACAAAATATGGAAGTGAAGTTTGGTGTGGCAACATAGACGAGATGATACTCTACATCTTTCATATTGTTTTTTTTGTTCGAACTCTTTCAATTTTGTTATGTCTCCAAGTGGACTAAAATTAATGTATCTTTTTTCCTTTGACCTCTTGTATTTTTTTTTCATGTCGACCTCTCTTATTTTATATTTTTTTTAATTAAGTCAAACACTTGTCTTGTATTATTTTTTTAATTTGAGTATGTGTGTTGTATTTATTAGGTTGGCCTCTTATATTGCTTTTTTGAAAATAAGGCCCTGTTCTATTTCGTGTTTTTTAGGATTTAGCTAAGAGTTTACATCTTCTTACAGCTTCTTACATCTTCTTACATCTCCTTACATCTCCTTACATCTCCTTACATCTTCTTATATCTCCTTACATCTTCTTACATCTCCTTACATCTTCTTACATCTCCTTACATCTCCTTACATCTTCATTTTATTTATTGTGTATTGATTTTGCATTTTTTATTTTTTTTATTTTTTATTTTTAATTGTTAATTTTAAATTTTAAATTTTTTTGTTCTTTATTTTTTATTTTTTATTTTTTTTTATTTTTTTATTTTTCATTTTTCATCTTTTATTTTTAATTTTTAATTTTTCAATTTTTGAATTTTTTTTTAATTTTTTAATTTTTAAAATTTTATATTGTAATTTTTAAATTTTTAAATTTTTTATTTTGTATTTTGTATTTTTTTGTTTATTCTTTTATTTGTCAATTTTCATTTTTCATTTTTTTTATTTTTTATTTTTTGTTTTTTGTTTTTATTTTTAATTTTTTAATTTTCTATTTTATAATTTTTAATTTTTAATTTTTTAATTTTTTATTTTTAATTTTTAATTTTTATGTTTATTTTTAATTTTTAATTTTTTATTTGAAAATTGTCAAAATTTTAAAAATTTTTAGTTTTATTTTTTTTCATTTTTTTATTAAAAAAATAAAAAATTAAAAAAGTAAAATTAAAATTAAAATTAAAATTTAATATTAAAAATTAAAAAATAAAAAATAAAAAATTATGAATTAAAAATTAAAAAATAAAAAATAAAAATAAAAATTAAAAATTACAAATTACAAAATTATAAAATAGAAAATTAAAAAATAACAAAAATTAAAATTAAAATTAAAATTAAAATTAAAATTAAAATTTAAAAAAATAATAAATAATAAATAATAATTAAAAAATAAAAAAAAATAAAAATAACGAAATAAAGAAATAAAAAATAAAACAATAAAATAACAAAAATTAAAAAATTACAAAAAATACAAGAAATAAAAAAAGTAAAGAATAAAAATAAAAAATGAAAATAATAATAATAGTAGTAGTAGTAGTAGTAGTAATAATAATAATAATAATAATAATAATAATAATAATAATAATAATAATAATAATAATAATAATAAAAAATAAAAATACAAAATACAGCTTCTTAAGTATATTATTTTAATATTATTATTTTTCATCTAAAACAAATTATATTATACAACTCTTTTACAATTCAACAACTCCTTATATCTATCCTTACATCTTCCTTACAACTCCTTACAGCTTCTTACATCTCCTTACAGCTCCTTACATCTCCTTACATCTCCTTACAGTTTCTTACATCTCCTTACATCTCCTTACAACTCCTTACATCTCCTTGCAGCTCCTTACAGCTCCTTACATCTCCTTGTATCTATCTATCTATCTAAAACGCGAAATAGAACAGGCCCTAAGTCATTCTTAATTGTATTATCAAATTACTATGTGCAATTCTTTTTGCAACTTATTCACAAAAATAATAAAAGAAAATAAAAGACTAAAAGTAGTTAATTATGTTTAAATATGGATCCATGTGTATCATTATATATAGTGAGCCAAAATTATGAATATGATATTAGAGATAGAAAGGTTTGTGAGCTAAAAATTTAGCTCATGAAATAACTGGAGGGAGTAGGACCTCTCTTGTTAGCCAAAATTTTAGCCCATCATTGCATGTGTCCTTAAATCTTAGTACGCTCAGCAAATGCATAGATGACAAGTGCATTAACCTGGACAAGAATCGAACAAGATTAACTTGCACAAATTAGCAGGATTTGAAGACAAGTTGGACTAGCACATCCGTTATGTGGTTTATGTCATTTTCATTTGGACTTATCAGATACACTCCATACTTCATATCTATTTTAATTAATATCAATAAAAATCTGACAATACAAGTACGGTTTATTGAAATCCTTATTTTATTGTCAATACTAATTTTTAAGCTTATGAAAGAAAGGCATCATAATCAATGTAATATTGATATTTAAAGTAATAAAAATGAAATATATCAACAATTCAATATATTGCAACTTAATTTTCATGATTAGGAGATATCTAATCCCTCCACTTTAATTAAGAGCCAGTAATTTTCGTTGGTAAAATCTTATTTCTGACATTGTTCTACTCCTTTCAACAAAATTTCATTTCTCCCACTCTTTAAAAAAAAAAGAAAAAGAATACACTTCATCCCATCACCGCCACATTTCAATTTTTCATAAAAAACGAACTGGCCCTAAAGCATAAAAAAAAAAAAACTCCAAAATATCTTGTCAAATAAATGTCGATGACCAGGCGAGCCCCCTCCCCAAACATAAAGAACTTCAAATAATTAAATAAAAAAAAATAAAAACAAAGAAGAAAAGGAGATTTGGGCTCATGAAGCAAAACCTTAAATTTCAGTATTGTGGAACTTTATTTTACCCCGCATATCGCCTTCCTGCCTCTCCCCTCGTTTTTCTCTCTCATCTTGCCTTCATATACCCCTACTCCCATCGTCCCCAAAACCATATCCCCTAAAAACCCAAAACCCCAAACCAAATCCTAATACAAAAATTCTGTCTTCTCCATGACCCATTTCTCGGATACCCAGCTTTGGTCCCCACCCCCATCAATGGAAACCCACCATCATCACCACGACAATTCACTGCCATTTTTCTACGCTCAATCCAACAATACCACCACCAACAACAATCACAATCAATACGACGACGATTCCGATAACAGCAGCTCAAACAACAATCCCAGTTACACCGCCGCCATGCACACCAACACCGACGCCAGATCCGAAACGGCGTCGTCTCTCTCCGCCGCAGGCGAGAGAGAACACATGTTCGAGAAGCCTCTGACTCCAAGCGACGTCGGAAAACTCAACCGCCTCGTCATCCCGAAACAGCACGCCGAGAAATACTTCCCCCTCGCCGGAGCCTCCAGCGCCGGTGATAAGTCCGCCACCGGCTCCGGCGGTGTTTTGCTAGGGTTCGAGGACGAGGCCCGAAAGTGCTGGCGGTTCAGGTATTCGTATTGGAACAGCAGCCAGAGTTACGTGTTGACTAAAGGTTGGAGTCGATATGTTAAGGAGAAGAAGCTTGACGCCGGCGACGTCGTTTTTTTCGAGCGCCACAGGTTCGAGCCGGACCGGTTCTTCATCGGCTGGCGGCGTCGCCGGGCCGCTCCGGCTCTGACGCCGGTTCGGTCGGCTGCGGAGGAAGGGTGGACCGGCAGTGGTCAAAGTCAAAGGTCTTTTTATAATGGCGTGCAGCAGCAGCAGCAGCAGCTGCACATGCAGCGCCAGGGTTGCTCTGCGTCGCACCGGATTGCTGCCCTCCCGTACCAAACTGACTGTTCTCACGCAGGTGATACTTTTTGTATGAAAAATAGGCATTGTTTAGTTGGGTGAAAAATAATTTTTTAATTTTTTATTATTTGGTATAATAGAGGATTGAAAACTGTTTTTTAAAGAAAATAATTTTTCTTTCACTAGAGAAAAATAATTTTTTTTTGAAAAGATAAAAAGTTGATTTTTTTTTTCAATTCTTTGATGATATAGTCAGTTAGGTTTATATAAAAATTTTAATTTCAACAGTTTGAATTGAAATTTGATTATTCGATGAAAAATATTAAAAAAAATTTTAATCTAAATTTCCAGCTCAAATTTTTTTATTTGATCGATATTTATCTCTATTACAATAATTTAATTGATGTTTTTTTATCATTAAAACAATTCGGACTTATTAGTAAAACAATTTCAATGATTTGTATCGAAATTTGATTATCAGATAGAAAATATTAAAATATGCGCAAACTTAAATTTTGATCTCGATAATCTTTTATTTGCTTAACATTTTTTTCCACAATGACAATTCAATTGATATTTTTCGCCTTTAAACAGTACAGTCATTGTTTTAGAACAATTTCAATTGTTTGGATCGAAACTTATTCATCGGATAAGAAATATTAAAATATTCTAAAATTCAGATTTTGAGCATGAAATTTATTTATTTGGTCAACATTTTCTCCGCCACGATTGAAATATTTTTCGCCACTTAAATATTTAGTTGATGTTTCTTGTCACTAAAATAACTTCAAAGGTTTAGATCAAATTTCATTATCTGAGATGAAGTATTAAAAAAAAACTCAAATGTGAATTTTAAACTCAAATTTTTTTCATTTGGTTAACATCTATATCAACTATGATCATTCATCCAATATTTTTTGCCATTTAAATAATTTACTTAATATCTTTATCTTTTTTATAAACATTAATTTATCTTGTATCAAACAATGAAAAATTTAACGTAAAAATTAATTTTTTTAGAAAAAATATTTTCTCCGGAAAATGATTTTTGGAGAAATAATTTTTCTTTCAACCAAAACAGTACCTTAAAAAAACAGAACAACCCTATCGTCGTACTGTATTTGTTCCTTTATTTTTTGGGTTTGCTGAGGACAAAAATCAGATCAAATAGGTAGTTTTGTTTCCATTTTAATTTCTATTTTAGGGGGACCAAAGAAAAGGATTGTTTTTATTAAAAAAAATAAGATTTGGGAGGAGACTCTGTGAAAGCTTGTCGAAGGGCGTTCCGTTGTTCCAAGTATTCACTCGTTTGTTTTTAAAAACCGAAAAAGCTTTTCTTTCGACTATTGTGATGTCAACATTTTGTAATCAATGTTTTCTTGTTGTAATTATCTACCCTAGTTCGTCAAAAAAAGTCGGGTTGCTGTTACTTAGCAAGGTAGAATTATGTAGATTTTAGTTTTATTGATCAACAGGTAAAGATGAATATATTGATATTAATGGTATATTGATGTCAAAAATTTGAATTTGAATTCTGTCTAAAATTAATTTTTATGTTCCTTATGCATCAATGACAACGAATAAAAGCTTGAATTATTGTGTTAATAAAGTCAAATGATAGGAAAAAATATCGGGAAATTTTGGGTGGAAAAAAAAGAAGAAATTCATTTCAAATATTATTTTAAGCAAAATGATAAATATCTTATTATAAGATACTTAAAAAAATATCTTGTTATCATTTAAAATATATATTATTGTGTATTAAATCGAAAAGAATGGTATAATTGAATGGTGAAAAGATGTCAAAATTTACAAATTGTATAAAATTATCCTTTTATACATAATGTTTCACATTTACAAAATTATATATATAATATGCCTTCGCGAATGGAGTTAATTCTGTTAGGGTGTCAATTTTTATTCGTTGGGATAGTCGATTATATAACTCATGATAAATTGTAATTATTAAAAATTTAGTGATTTTAAACTATATTTTATGACCCATAATAAGTTGTAATTATTAAAAATTTAGTGATTTTAAATTATAAAATATATTATTTTTTTTATTCATAAAATATATTAATTTAAATTAAGATAGGATATTTAAAAATACCTTGAACATATGTATCATCACTTATGTTAATTGGGTGATGATATATCTTATTTTAAAAGATACTAGAAATATGTCGACGAGTCTGGATGCATTTATGTTACGCAGAAGTTAGGCAACAATGTGAATTTGATTATTTCTTTTCCCCACCTGCGCTTTACTTTGACTGGCTAAGCATGAGACAGTCCACAATCTTTAAGAACACCAGCCATTTTAATTACGCTTAATTATCCATTAATTAATCTCTTAGTGGATACTAATTGTGACGCTTAATTACTTATTTATTAATCTTGTTACAGATTAGGCAAGTGCTTAATTAAGTACGCCCACTAGCACGTGGCTCTCCATTAATTAATTCAGTTTAATTATTAATTAATCAACTTAATTGGTTGTGATTTGCAGGGACAGAGATAATTAGGCAACGTAATCCAGTCCAAAAGGCACCGAAATCGGGAAATTCGAGAAGGCTGAGGCTATTCGGGGTAAATTTGGAGTGCCAGCTTGAGGAAGATGATCAAGTGAATCCGGATCCGGAGCCCCAAACGTCAGATGGATCATCCTTGTCGAGTCAGGGTCCGGGGCAGGGTTCAGGTTCGAATCATATGGACCCTACCGGATATAATAGCTTCGACTACGTGGGTTATCCTCCTGCTAACCATCATAATCAGTACATGGTACGTTACTAATTTTCAATAAATTAATCTGATGTCTTTTAAGGATTTAATTAGACTTTGGTGGTTTACTCAGTATAATTACTGCTCCAGTTTAGACAAAAAATGGGAATTATAAAAATAACTAAGCATTAGATTAGAGGTAATTACTGATCTGGTCGTAATGTCTTTATAATCTGTCATTAAAAATAATAAATGTCGTAGTTGCAGTACAGGTCGTTAATCACGCTTGAATTGTGGCCCCTTCTGGCTGTACTACACTTTAGTCTTCGCGTCTGCTTTGATTAATACTATTACTGTACTAATGATAAAATCATGCGAGTATTGCAGAGCTTATACTATACATTTAAGAATATGTGCTCTTAGAAGTTATATAGATAAGAATATATTAAAAAATTAAATATATAATAAACATATCTCAAAAATATATATAATTTGACTAATGAAAGTACATACTCCTAAAAATGGCAGTTAGGTGCACAAGCATTCCGCGTTTACATAGGATATGGAGAAGGGCTACACCCCAAGAGGTGAATTGTAGGCAGTAAATACTTCTAATTATATGCAATATATTGCAGTTTATTTGTAGTGCAATATTATGCCTACCCTTACCAAATAAACAAGTCATTTAGATCAAGTTATAATTAATTGATGAAATATTAGGCTCGGAATTATTTGGATTGATTGGTAAGGTATGAGGTTCTCAATGGATTTGAGACTACTTTCAATAAAATTTTATGATGAGGTCGGAATTGACTTAATCTTCCTGGATTATGATAAGATTGGCTACCATTCATGTGCATGAGTTGGATCTGGTTGTAGTTTTTTTTTTTTTTTTGGGATCGAGCCGTGGTCATTTTTACTACACCCATTAAATGAGTTTTTAGAGCCAAATACTAATTCCAAAGTAGGATAAAAGGAATTTGTGGGGTATTTGATCACATGTTTTGATCTAATGGCTTCGCAATCAAGCTATAGTTGATTTATCGTTTATTCTCCCAACAAGCCTTTGGTCATCAGGAAATTTTAAATGCCGTTCACAACAGATAAATTTAAGTCTAGTCTTATTGAGTTGGGTCATTTCAAGTTTTCAAAGAAATCAATTGCATTATTTTAGATTACATAGTCAGATCGATTTGATATATCGATCAACCCCAATTTTCTCTCATTGACCATATCGCAACCAACAATTTGAGCAGAAGTAGAAAGCAATGTTGAAATTTAGGCTATTGACAAGGATTGACATAATGCTTGGAAGCTATATGGCTATAATAGGTCTATCTACTAGAACGTGATGGGATTTCATGGAGATGTTAGATGTATGATTAGAATGAGGATTTGTCACTGTCTAGTAGGCCCTCATATTCCAAAACAAACTACTTGAGGGATAGATAGTCAGGGTGGACGGTGAGCCATCATGTTGAACGTAGAAAATTTTGCCACGACACATACTGCTTGTTTTGGAGGGGCCTCAGCTTTGAATACATGTAACAAAAGGAAACCTGCAGACCATGACTGACCCAACTTTTTTGGGTTGCACTTGGAAATAGAGAGAGCAATGGAGGCTGAGTGTCAGCTTCTCTGCTCCGTGGATGAGCTTCTCACACTAGCATGAGAAAGGAAGAATCTACGTCCCTTTCAGTAAGGTTGAAGCAATGGTTGTAGATAGATTGAAGAATATGGGTACGTTGGATTTGGAGTGGTTGCTGCTGCGGTGGCCTAACGATTTTTAAACGAAAAGGGTTTGTGAAATGAGAATGTAGGGTTATCAAGTTTGCGACATGTCAAATGTTTTCAAATACTGTAAAATTTTTTCACTTTTGAATATATATATATATATATATATATAT
>JACYFF010019584.1:36683927-36696312 GCA_017589665.1 Selenicereus undatus
AGATGTGAGGCGCTAAGTGATTTGGGAAAAACACGAACGCTGCCCTTTGGGGCCTAGTTCAGGGGTTGCCTAAAACCATTTAGGCCCACACGCCCAAGAGGCCTCAGGAATGTCAGCCTATGCTCACATGCAGGCCTATACTCCAGGGGGGCCAGAACTTAACCCTAGAGGCCTTCTTAGGGCCTAGCGACCCTAGGACCGGGACCTACTCGGCTTCTTCCAGTGAAGTTACCATTTGACCCTTTTTCCCAAAAGAGGGTTATAAATAGTGACCTACTTTCTTGGAAAAGGGGGAGAACAGAAAAAGAATTGACACTAGCATTTGCGCCTTTTTGAATCAGACAACTGACTTGACCGTCGGAGGGGCGTTACCCGGACTACATCCCGGGGTTGGCCTTTTTTTCAGGTCAAAGAGCAGAAGGAGGCGTGGAAAGATGTCGTGTTGATCGCCAGCTGTCAGATAAACCCGCTCTTTCGCCCCATGTCATCAACTCAACCACGAAACTGATTCCTGGCGGAATAAGATTGGCGCCGTCTGTGGGGAGGGAGCGGTAGCGATGGTGGTCAGTGATGCAACACGAGCGCGGACGCGCAGGGACAACGCACCAGCCGTGGGCACTTCTGTGCCACCCGTGGTTGAGGACGCCAGCGAGAGTTCTAGGGCAAACCCTCGTCTAGAGGGGGCCTTGTAGCAAGAACCTCAGGCTTACGTTACAGTGGACGCACTCAAATGGCTCATGTCCACCATGGCGGACACTATCACTAAACAGGTCACCGAGCAGGTCCAGAGGGCTCTGGAGATGACCGGTGCGGGAAACCCTTCCAGCCCTCTTGGGCACCTCACGCCGCGGGCCGGCTCCCCCCGCCGGAAGGATCCAATATCTCTACGCTCATATGACCACGCCCGTGAAGGCATGCGATCGTACAAGACCAACCGCATCCAAGACGAACGGCAGAAAGACCGTACCACACTAGATGTCGCTTATCGATCCGAGCACGGACGCACCGCAGCTTCCGCGACCGCCTCAACTCCTTATGCCACTCACTCGCGGTGATTCGGTTGGCTCGAGGATCAGGAACAGACCTCCCGGCTCAGGCGGGATAAGTCATACGTTCGTCGCCGTAGTCTGGAGCGTCGCAGTAACCAAGACCGGGCGGAGAGTCCGCCGGTGAGGGAAACATGCGACCAGGAGTTCCACATGAGAGACTGCTCCCCGCATCGCGGATTACGGCCCGTCCTGAACACGAGAAGTCCTTCGATGGTGGAGGTCGAACGACAGCCCGGTACTCCCATCAAAGTATTGGGAACGGCAGCTCGCTTTGCCGTCCCCTCTTTTTCGACCCCTTTCTGCCCCGAAATCGTAAACGCCCCAAGATGCAGAAAAGTGAAGATGCCAATGCTTGATCTATACAATGGATCCGGAGACCCATAAGAGCACCTGGGGGTCTACAAAGCTCATATGTATGTCCAAGACGTGGGTGACGCTTCTTATTGCCGCTACTTTCCTGCCACCTTAAAGGGGGTAGCGCAGTCTTGGTTCAACGGCCTGCCCCAGGGGAGCATAACCTGTTTCTAGGATCTAGCTGATAAATTCATTGGTCAGTTTATTGCGAGTCGCAAAGAACGGCGAACTAGCATACACCTGTCGAAAATCAAGCAGGGGCCACAGGAGTCCCTGGCCGAGTTCGTCGGACGGTTCCATCAGGAGGCGGTACTAATCCCGAAATTGGAAGATGGTGTAGCTTACACCTCTTTTCTGAACGACCTCAAGAGCGGACGTTTCAAATTCTCCTTGGTGAAACAGAAGGAAACTACGTTAGCTGAAGCTTTGAGAAAAGTTGCGGACTTCGTCCGTGCCACCGAAATCTGCGTCGAGGGTTCGGATGCCCCCAAGAAGGCAAAGGGTCCGGGGGATAGGGGTTTTACTCGCAGTGAAAGGAATCCCGTTCGCCGGGACAGAAGGCAGCCGGCGGAGACTCTGGACGCCCGATTCACCACTGACGCTAGGAATATCCTCATGGAGGTACGGGGGCATCCCATGCTGGGTCGACCGCCTCCTATGACCATGGCCCCCCGGCCGCAGAATGCGCAGAAATATTGTGAATTTCATGAACAGAACGGCCACACCACAACCGAATGTAGAGAGTTGAAGAAAGCTCTCCATGAGCTCGCAGATAAGGGGCAAATCGATAGCTTTCTAAAGAAGGGGCCGCGCTTCGTTCGGCAGGAGGAAAACCCCGAGCCGCCCTAGCCACGGGACGATGAGTGCTCAACAGAAATTGTGGCAACTATCGCGGGCGGCCACATGACGGATCTAACGCGATTGGCATTGAAGGCACATCTCAGGGGCGCACAGCAGGTGCTCACCATGGAACAGGGGTCCGGCCTCGCGGCACCCACAACGACCCATTGGTGGTTGAAATGCAGATTGCAAATGCGGTCGTGCATCGAATTCTTGTGGACACCGGCAACTCTGTGGACATCATAACGTGGGAATGCCTTCAAAAACTTTCCTACCCAGGGCGCGAGGTTGTTCCCACGACTCCTGTTTTGGGGTTTGGAGGGCAAGAGGTGAATCCTGCTGGCACCGTTCGCCTTCCGGTGTGATTCGGGGATAAGACTCGCTTCAGAAGTTTGGAAATTGATTTTCTTGTGGTCGATGTACCTACAGCGTACAATGTAATCCTCGGACGGCCCACGCTTCACAGGGTTAGGGCCGTGCTTGCCCCATACCTCCTTCAGCTCCAGTTCGAGACAGACGACGGGGCCATAGGGGAGCTCCGGGGTGATCAACGGACGGCACGGGAGTGTTAC
This sequence comes from Selenicereus undatus, assembly GCA_017589665.1. Taxonomy (NCBI): domain Eukaryota; kingdom Viridiplantae; phylum Streptophyta; class Magnoliopsida; order Caryophyllales; family Cactaceae; genus Selenicereus; species Selenicereus undatus. The sequence continues at coordinate 36,686,743 of JACYFF010019584.1, forward strand.
CTGGTCAGCATAAAACCCCTCATCGAACGACCCAGGGATTACGAAGTCAAAGGACTACTCGCAACAGTGAAGAGGGTGAAGGAAAGTCCTGCCACAAGGGGACCTGAGACTTTGGTAATCCACTCCGTCTCCCCTGAACCTCCGCAAATTCGGCCAGAAATTGAAGACGCGGTGGAACACATACACCTGGAGGAAGAACGGCCAGAGCGCACGGTACACCTTGGGCGCGACATAACAGCCCTAAAACGTCAAACCCTTGTCTGCCTCTTACAAGAATACAAGGACATTTTCGCTTTTGGCCCCAATGAGATGCCCGGCATAGCTGCCACTGTAATGGAGCACCGCTTGAATGCTGATCCTAGGCACAAGCCGATCATTCAGAAAAAGCGCACATGGGCCTCGAGCGCGCGGCCGCGGCAAACACAGAGGTCCAGAAGCTGCTGGAGGCCGGCTTTATCCGAGAGTGCCAATACCCAAAATGGGTCTCGAATGTAGTATTGGTAAAAAAGCCTAACGACACATGGAGAATGTGTGTGGATTTTACGAACTTGAACAAGGCCTACCCGAAGGACAGTTACCCCCTGCCGAAGATCGACAAATTGGTGGACGCTACAGCCGGACACGCCCTACTCAGCTTCATGGATGCCTTCTCAGGGTACCACCAAATACCCTTGTGTCCAGAAGACCAGGAGAAGACGACGTTCATAACCGACTGGGGCCTCCACTGCTATGAAGTTATGCCCTTCGGTTTAAAGAATGCAGGGGCCACTTATCAGCGCCTCGTTAACAACCTGTTCGAACCGCTAATCGGACGGACCATGGAAGTATATGTGGACGACATGATCGTCAAGAGCAAACTCCAGCGCGATCACCATGTTGATTTGCGAAAAATATTCGAGATTCTCCGAGCGTTCAATATGAAGCTCAACCCGAAGAAGTGCGTCTTTGGGGTTCGGTCAGGAAAGTTTCTTGGCTTCATGATCAGCCATCGCGGCATCGAAGCAAACCCGGACAAGGTTCAGGCCGTTCTGGACATGCAACCCCCCAGAACCATACGGGAAGTTCAGCGCCTGACAGGTTGTGTAGCTGCCCTCGAACGCTTCATGTCTCGCTTAGCCGACAGGTGCCAACCTTTCTTCCGTGTTCTACGCCGGTGGGACAATTTCCAATGGGATGAGAAGGCCGACGAAGCCTTTCAAGCGCTAAAATCATACTTAGCTCGACTACCACAGAACGCCAGTCCCGTGGAGGGAGAGGTGTTGATTTTGTATTTGGCCGTATCGGAACATGCGGTCAGCGCGGTCCTTGTGGCCGAGCGAGCACGCGAGCAAGTACCGGTGTATTACGTAAGTCACGCCCTAGCCGGCGCAGAAATGAACTATCCTCTCATTGAAAAGTTCGCCTATGCCTTAGTAATGGCCAGTCGGAAGCTGCGGCCTTACTTTGAAGCCCATAAAATCTTGATCCTAACCGACCAACCCCTCAGAAGCGTCCTTCAGAGGTTAGATGCCTCGGGCCGTCTCTTGAAATGGGTTATGGAGCTCTCACGTTACGACTTGGCCTTCGAACCGCAGCGAGCCATCAAGGCGCAGGCGTTGGCTGACTTCTTCGCCGAGTGCAAGGCACCTGTGGAGGAAGCCCCCCAACCGCGCCCATGGAACTTGTACGTAGACGGCTCGTCCACTAAGGATGGTAGTGGGGCCGGTCTCATTGTGGAAAGCCCCTCTGGAGCACGCCACGAGCACGCCCTCAAGTTTATGTTCAAGGCATCCAATAACGAGGCCGAATATGAGGCCCTCATTGCGGGAATAGAACTTTGTCACACTGCAGGGGCTGATCACGTCCAGGCGTTTTCTGACTCGCAACTCGTCGTTAGTCAGCTCAATGGAGCTTACGAAGCAAAGGATGAGGTTATGGCCGCATACGTCAGGAGGGTTCGTGAGGCCACCAAGCTGCTCATGCACTTTTCCATAACGCACATCCCCCGCTTAGAGAATCGGCAGGCAGATGCCCTGTCTAAGCTAGCGAGCTCTTCCGATGATGGCAGGCCAAAGAACATTCAGTGGGAAACTCTAACGGGTAGGAGCATCGACTTGCATGGGGTGGCATGGCTGGACCGGAGTCCCACGTGGATGGACCCTATTCGCGCATATCTCGCTAATGGCACGTTACCCACAGATTCCAAAGAAGCAAAAAAGATCAGAAGGCGGTCAAATTGGTTCGTGTTGTACGAAGGAGTTCTCTACAAGCGTTCCTTTGCTCGGCCTCTTCTGCGGTGCGTACCCCCAGCGGAAGGAAAACAGATTCTGGAGGAGTTGCATCAGGGTGTGTATAGCTCACACCTTGGCGGGCGGGCGCTCGCCGTGACGGACCTCTGCACCGGCTACTACTGGCCCAGCTTAAGGGAAGATGCGATGACGCTAGTCCAGACTTGTGATAAATGTCAGCGGTTCGCGCCCGTCCAACGAGTCCCCTTCACTCTCATGAGACCGATAGTCAGCCCGCTACCGATCGCCACCTGGGGCATGGACATCCTTGGACCCTTCCCCAGGGCCACGGGCCAGCGCAAATATCTCTTTGTGGCTGTTGACTACTTCACCAAGTGGATCGAGGCGGAGGCCGTCGCCTCTATATCCACGATAGAAGTGCGAAAGTTTATCTGGCGAAATATTATCACTAGATTCGGCATCCCCCGCACAATGATCTTCGACAACGGCCGACAATTCGATACCACTAAGCTCACTGATTATCTTAGTAGCTTGGGCTGTCAGGCTCTCTTCACGGCCGTGGCGCATCCCCAGACCAATGGTCAGGCAGAGGCAGCTAATAAATCCATCCTCCATGGTATACAGAAAAAACTCGATGACGCCAAGGGTAATTGGGCAGACGAGTTGCACGGCGTCCTGTGGAACCTCCGCACCACTGAGAAGACAGCCACGGGGGAAACCCTTTTTATGCTCACATATGGCACTGAAGCCGTCCTTCCCGTGGAAGTAGCCCTTCATACCCACTGGCTCACCACTTTTCAAGAAGCAGCAAACAACGCAGCACTACGAGAGGCTCTGGACCTCCTCCCCTCTATCCGCGGCGACTCCTTGCTCCGAGAGGCCCTCTATAAACTCCGCATAGCACGATTACACAATCGTATCGTCAAGATGTCACCTATCCGCATCGCGGATTTGGTACTACGGCGCACGGAGAGCGTTGCCCGTGCAACGGAGCACGACAAGCTGACGGCCAACTGGGAAGGCCCCTACAAGGTTGTCTCGCAAATTTGCCCCGACACATTTCGGCTGGAAACCCTTCACGGCACCCCTGTTCCCCGGGCATGGCACAACAACAATTTAAGAAAATATCATGTTCAAGTTGTAACTGCTCACCTTCGTGGTCCTTGAGAAATGAATATTCTTGCCGTTTCCTTTGCATCCAGTGTCCTGCGCACGACCTTATGGCCGGTCGCTACGCTTTTAGTCCCTCTAGGGCTAAGGGCCTCGAGCACGGCCAAAGTGCCGGTCGGTACGCTCTTAGTCCATCGAGGGGCTAAGGGCCCTTGACCACGGCCAACATACCGGTCGCTACGCTCTTAGTCCCTCTAGGGGCTAAGGGCCTCGAGCACGGCCATAGAGCCGGTCGCTACGCTTTTAGTCCCTCTAGGGCTACGGGCCTCGAGCACGACCAAAGTGCCAGTCGCTACGCTCTTAGTCCCTCAAGGGGCTAAGGGCCCTTGAGCACAACCAACGTGCCGGTCGCTACGCTCTTAGTCCCTCTAGGGGCTAAGGGCCTGGAGTACGGCCAAAGTGCCGGTCGCTACGCTCTTAGTCCCTCTGGGGGCTAAGGGCCTCGAGCACGGCCATAGAGCCGGTCGCTACGCTCTTAGCCCCTTCTGGGGCTAGGCGCTCCTGAGCATGGCCAAAGTGCCCGTCGCTACGGTCTTAGTCCCTCGAGGGGCTAAGGGCCCTTGAGCACGGCCAACATGCCAGTTGCTACGCTCTTAGTCCCTCTAGGGGCTAAGAGCTTGGAGCACGGCCAAAGTGCCGGTCGCTACGCTCTTAGTCCCTCTAGGGGCTAAGTGCCCCGAGCACGGCTAGAGTGCCGGTCGCTATGCTCTTAGTCCCTCGAGGGGCCAAGGGCCCTTGAGCACGGCCAACGTGCCGGTCGCTACGCTCTTAGTCCCTCTTGGGGCTAAGGGCCCATCAGCATGGCCAAAGAGCCGGTCGCTACGCTCTTAGTCCCTCTAGGGGCTAAGGGCCCTCGAGCACGACCTAAGTACCCGGTCACTACGGCTTAGCCCTTGTGGGGGCTAAGTGCCCTTGAGCATGGCCAGGGTGCCAATCGCTCCGAGCCGGTACGAACTTGGTCCATTAAGCATTTCCTAAATGATTAACCACTACGGACCCTGATCGCATGCCTTGTCCTTTTGTTAAGGGCCACCCCCATATGGGTAAGTAAAAGCGACACATACACAAGCAAAAGGCCAAGGGAGGCATATCCTTTTTCATTTAAAACAAACGCTGTTTACAAGCCAGTGCAAAGGTAATTCAAACCCAAAAAAGAGGCAAAATATAGACCAAGGGACACCGACTATGCATCAGGATCATTCTCGTTTGCCGGCTCCTCTTGGAACAGGCCGGCTACGTCCAGAGGATGGGTGGTCTCATCAGCAGCCTCGCCCTTAGAAGGAGGGACGAACTCCACTTCGTCCGGATCACGGCCCTCCGCAACGGCCCGTTCGCGCTCATCAACATATTTCAGATAAGCTTCATAGTAACGGTCATCGCCAAATTCCCCCGTACGAGTTAGCAAGACCTTACGGAGATAGGACAAGGTATTGGAATGGCCCTGCTGGTAGCCCCGCTCCTGTGCTTTGGCTGTCTCAGCTACAGCCTAATCCAGCTTCTGCTGCACCTCCTTCTTTGCAGCCTCGCAGGCCGCGAGTTCCGATTGAAGCCGTTCACAGCGCCGTTGATACCGGGATACCATCCCCTCTAGGCGTCGGCATTCACCCACGGCCTTGACGCCTCGTGCAAAGGCCTCCGCCATGCCAATCTCCTCCCCGGATACAGGCGGCGGATCTGAGACACCAGCAGCCGACAGATCCCATGATTTAACAATGTCTTGAACAACGGCAAGGCGAATGCTGGGGTCGGCCTTGATGAAACTGCCTGAGGGACGAGAAGACGGAGGAGTAGCGTTGGTCGGAGCCGCAGCAGAAGTGCTGGTGGCTCGAGGAGGGGTGCAGCATCTTGGCTCGGTAGCAGCCCGCTCCCCAGAAGATCGGCTTGCCGACTGAGCAGTGACTTCACTACCAATCTCCCCAGTCACCTCCTCGGTTCTCAGCTTCTTACGCGGTGGAGGCAGACTCACGCTAGGCCTCCTCCCGCGGGATCCAAGGGAAGGCGCTTGCAAAAGTAAAAATTACCTCCCATGAATGTGATGGCAACCAACAAAGGGGGTCAAGTATCATACCTTCTTAGCCTGCTGGACGACGGCAAGTTGCCTCTCCTCCTCCCTTCTGCGCTCGGCGACAGCGGCCACTTGCTCGGCTGTCGCATCCCCGGTCTCGAAGACTGTCAATCTGGCCCTCTCTTGATCTGCACGAAGATGAACAGGTCAGGTCAGCACAAAATGTGTAACTTAAAAACGTCGGAACGACTGAGTACCCTTTGTAAAATTTTTAAGGATCAGAAGGCCGGCCGCAGCAAGAAAGAAGTCGTTAGCGAAAAATTTTAATTTCGGCAGCTAGTTCAACGGCTCCCGACCACTAGACTTGGTCCTGCTTTTCTCTGGACCCCTTACGGCCTCAATCGCCTGGCTCATAAATCTTGGGATGGGCCGAGGGCGATCATCTTCACGAATGTAAAACATAAAGTAACGAGCGGTTCGTCGCTCCTCGGCCGTGGGCTCCTCAAATGGATTTCAAATCGGTTTTCCTTCATTCCAGTTAGGGACGTCACCCCAGCCCGATGCCCGGCGCAGGAACAAGGAGTCGTATTTCCAATATCTCACTTTGAATTTCTTCTCGATGGCTGTCATGTAACCCGGTCGGTTATTGAAGCAGTACCATCCCAAGTCCCCGGTCTCTTTGGGGGCCCTTTGGACCGTGTGCACCAGACTGAACGCGCGTGCCGAGCATGTTAGACCGCGCAGTTCACACATGGCCACAAACGAGTAGATGTTATGCCAAGACATCGGCACAACTTGAGCGGGCGCTAACTCGTACTTATTAAGAATCTCCTTGATCACCGGATGTAGTGGAAACCGTAAGCTATAGTCTAGGGCCGGTCTATACACCGCTATACAATTAGCCGGCGGTTTATTCACTGTATCGTCCGGCTCGGGCATTACAAACGAGTACTCGGCCGGCAGGAGGTACTGCTTGTCGAGCGCCGATTTCTTTAGTTTGGAAATCACCCTCGGGTCGGGGAAGTGACTTCCCGGTCCATCTTGCAGGTCCGAACGGGTAGGAGCTCCGGGAAACTCCAGTCCCTCAGCCACGATTTCAGTTATGGGCGGTGCACGACCTCTCCGGGAGTGCCCCGAACCGTCCGGACCTGATGACTCGGCAGAAGAGCTCGTCGACGCTTCCTCGGATGATGAGCGGCACCTCGAGGCCGCACTAGATGAACCGGCCCGAGAAGACGAGCTAGAACTAGAGGAGGAAACCTGGGCCTCCACATTAGACTGAGGAAGAGCTAAACGAACATTACCTATCGAGCCCTCGGCCAACAGCTCGCCTGGAGTCCGGATGCGCAGAGTCGACTTCGTCTTCGCCATGCCGCGGACCTAGAAGTTGGGCACAAAATTAGCAAGGGTAACCTCCCAAGGATACGTCACAGTCACCTCAGGACTCAGAATACTGGGGGTAGAGGAATACTCGCAGCTGGACCACGAGGGCGTGCCCGCTTCAAAAATGGGTACGACATAGGGGACCTTTTTCGGCTCCCTTGACTTATTCTTTTAGGGGAGTCCAGCCACCACACGACCATCAATAAGGGCCGGGAGGTTAGGGAGTTGCGGATGCCGGCCCTCCATAAGGGGGCCAACCTGGTCCTCGGAGACGCCCCCACTAGATGAGTGAGATGACATAACATACAAAGAATGCGGCGAAAGGGGTGAGCGTGTACCTGTGGATGTCGAGGAAGCAAAAATTTGGTTGGAAGCAGCCTGACAACCTGGGAGGGAAAAGGAAGAAGGATGTCAGAGCCTCTCTCTCTAGAATCTTGTTCTCTCTCTAAAGGGTGGCAAAAGGATGGCACGAATGATCAAGATGGTAGCAAGCTCATCCTTATATAGAGCTAAGAGGCGGTTCGCATGCCCCGATGCGCCTCGACAATCGTGCCTCCCCAAAATGAGTGCCACGTGGCCCCCAGGATCGGTCACATCGCCAATGAATGGGAAAATTAAACTAGCTAGGCGTTGGGCTTCAAGAAGCCCCTCAAAGGAATGTGTCGTCGAGCGCTGGACAAGTGCCGGTAGCTATGCCTTTGCTCCTCTGAGGGCTGGGCTTCTCTGAGTGCGACCAAAGTGCCGGTCATTATGGCCTTGGCCCCTCAGAGGAATGGGTGTCATGGAGCGCGGCACAAGGCCGGTCGCTACGCCCTTTACTCCTCTGAGGGCTGGGCTCCCCCGAGCACGGCCTAAGTGCCGGTCGCTACGGCCTAGGCCCCCCAGAGGAATGGGTGTCACGGAGCGCGACACTAGGGCCGGTCGCTACGTCCCTTGCTCCCCTGAGGGCTGGGCTCTCCTGAGAACGGCCGGATGGCCGGTCGCTATGCTCTTAGTCCCTTTAGGGGCTGAAGGCCCATCAGCACGGTCGTATGGCCAGTCGCTACGCTCTTGGTCACTCTGGGGGCTGAGGGCTCATCAGCACAGCCAAAGTGCCGGTCGCTACGCTCTTAGTCCCTCCTGGGGCTAGTGGCTCCTGAGCACGATTAGAGTGTCGGTCGCTGCGCTCTTAGTCCCTCTTGGGGCCAAGGGCCTCGAACACGGCCAAAGTGCCGGTCGCTACGCTCTTTGTCCCTCTTGAGGCCAAGGGCCCTCGAGCACGGCCAAAGTGCCGGTCGCTACGTTCTTAGTCCCTCCTGGGGCTAGTTGCTCCTGAGCACGGTTATAGTGCCGGTCGCTACGCTTTTAGTCCCTCTTGGGGCCAAGGGCCTCGAGCACGGCCAAAGTGTCGGTCGCTACGCTCTTAGTCCCTCGAGGGGCCAAGGGCCCTTGAGCACCGCCAAAGTTCCGGTCGCTACGCTCTTAGTCCCTCCTGGGGCTAGTGGCTCCTGAGCACGGTTAGAGTGCCAGTCGCTACGCTCTTAGTCCCTCTTGGGGCCAAGGGCCTCGAGCACGGCCAAAGTGTCGTTCGCTACGCTCTTAGTCCCTCTTAGGGCCAAGGACCCTCGAGCACGGCCAAAGTGCCGGCCGCTACGCTCTTAGTTCCTCCAGGGGCTAAGGGCCCCAAGCACGGCCTATGTGCCGGTCGCTGCGGCCCGGTCTTCCCGAGGCTAGGCGCCCCTGAACACGGCCTACGTGCCGGCTGCTACTACCTTAGTCCCTCCAGGGGCTAAGGGCACATTAGCACAGCCTTACGGTCGGCCGTTAGGCTCTTAGTCCCTCTAGGGTCTAGGGGCCCCTAAGCACGACTTGAGGGCCCGGCAGACGGAACACCAAATATAGACGCGGAAAAAGAAAACAGGGTTTCATTACATGAAGGCACCTTACAAGCGTCCTGAAGGGCGCACATTCGTACAAAAGAAAGACTATTAAGCTTCCTCCTCATCACTAGAAGGGGCAGGGGGGCCGCCTAGGTCAGAAACTCCTCCCTGGCCGTCGGGGGCATCCGAGATTTTTATCTCGTCAGTCGGACGATTCTGTTGGGCTGCCCTCAAAGTATCATTCATGCAGTATATCCACCTCTCAAATGATGACCACCTCAACTCCATGAGCACAGACTTCATCTCGTCCCTCGTGAACTCATGGGTCGCGCCCAGCTCGACAACGTCATTCAACAGCATCGCGTAGAAGGTCGCTTGAACCATTTCAGGGAGTCTAAGCTCCGCCGCGACAATTTCAGCCTCGGATAAGGAGAAGCCCGTGCATAATCCAGAAAAATCCTCAGGGAGCGGGCGAGGGGGTTGTGATGCGTTCCTTCGATGCCTTCCAAGTGTCTCTCTCAAGAAAAGTACCATCTCCCTGGTGCTGCGGATGAGAGGGAAGGCCATGACTTCTCAAGGAGATGGTTTGTTTGCCCTTCAAAGATTACACTCACAACCATCTTCTCCAAGAGAACAGCGGGGTATCTATAAGAAAGTGAAACAACTATGAAGGTTGATAGAGGTTGTGGGAAAGTACATTCCAACAGTCACCTTATATATTAGAGTGCAACAGTTTTGTGCATGCGTCACTCTCACCCCGTAACACGCGCATCTATGAGCGACAGTCCCGGCAACCGTCCAACCTACGGGTGCAATTCCCCAAAATCCCTGACTGAGGGACGGGTGGCAATTATGCGCCTATCTCGCCCCATCATATATTAATGAGCAGAATCATCAAGACGCTAAAACCCCTGCATCCACATCT
>JACYFF010019584.1:36736312-36749413 GCA_017589665.1 Selenicereus undatus
TTTGAGGTGGGTTTTCTCCTCTCCTAAATTACTATTAATTTCTAACTATTTTCGACAATCATGTTAGATTAGGCAGTTTTACTGAGTTTGGGGCTTAAATATTGATGTTTGGGGCAAAATTGAGTAATTTAGCTTTGAAATTGGGCAAGTTTGATGTTGGATAACCGTTGCACGTCATTGATTAGGCAAGCGGATCCATAAATTGACATGCTTGACGATTAGGTGATTTTGGAGTAACTAATATGCCTGTAAGATGTTGGAATATGCAATTAAATTGAGCCTAGTATTGTGTTGGTAACATATTGTTAGCTGAGGATTCAATCAACGCATGTTGAATTTGTAGTATCAATCATTGGTTTAGTCGATTAGGCGACCTTTGAAGTTTTGTTTATGCCGTATTATGATTGGTTAATTCAGTTAAACCGCTCTCTGAATCACATTGATGGATTACATAATTGCGTACTAACCTTGTGGTTATGCATTTTACTATGTAATGATTGAATTTATTATCATTGTACTGAATTGGAAATAGTTGGATGGTTTCAGGTGGAACTATTGAGTGATTTGAGGTTCTTGTGGTCGGTGTTGTGTGAGGAGGGAGATAGGATTGTGAATTGCCGCAATCGTGTGGATTGCGAGGCCAAGTGTGGCTTAATGAATAGTGGTATGAAACTTTAGATGTCTTTAAAAAGAAAATGTCGTTTAGACAGCTTGTTTTACACTTTGAGAAAGCTTTTAAGTTTATCAGTTGCCTATTCGTGTGTTAGGACGTCTAAAGTGTAAAAAGAGTCCTAAATCGTCGTACTACTCAGTTAGTGACTCGACTTAATAGTTGATAGGTTTAGGAATTTCAAAAGTGAACTAAAAGTGAATTCGAAAAGGGTTTTTAAGGCATTGGTTTGGGTAATGACCCCTCCTCGTGTTTAAAAGAATTTATACGACCCGAAAAAGAGTACCTTAAGGTCCTAATTATGAAGCTTAGCTTATTTGCATGCTTTTTGGTTGCTTAAGTCTCTATTGAGTTTTGATCTACGATTTAGCAAACATTTTACGTTTAAAAGAAGCTTTTAAGTTAAAAGCGGAAGTTGTTTTTATGAGTTAGCAATCATTTTACATTTATAAGAACCTTTTTAGTTGGAAATGAAGTCGTTTTACGAACTATCAAACGTATTACGCCTATACGAAGCTTTCAAGTTAGAAACGAAGTCGTTTTATGATTAGACAACCTTATCATGTTTATATAAAAAGCCTTTTAGTTAAAAACGATGTTGTTTTACGATTTAGTAAACTTATTACGTTTATACAAAGCATTTGAGTTGGAAACTAAGTCGTTCTACGATTTGGTAAACGTGTTACTTTTATAAGAAACTTTTAATTTTAAAATGAAATCGTTTTAAGTATTAACCAACTTATTGTCTTCATAAGAAGCTTTTAAGTCTAAAACAAAGTTGTTTTGCGAGTTAGTAGCCGTATTATGTTTATACAAAGCTGTTAAGTTCGAAATGAAATCGTTTTACGATTTAACAAGCTCATTGCTTTTTTAGGAAGCTTTCAAATTTCAGAGGAGGACGATTTATGTGTTAATAAATTTATAACGTCTATAAGAAGCTTTTAAGCTATTTGCGAAGTCAATTTGCGATTTAGCAAACGTATTACATTATAAGAAGGTTTTAAGTTGAAAACGAAGTGAACTATAAGCATTTCAAAAGGTTATGGTCGTTTTGTTTAAAAAGCGAGTTTTCAGCCAAGTAAGCATTTGAAACAGAGAAATGAATATGTCTTTAAACTCTAAGAATGTGTTGGGAAGTTGGGCCGGAGGGCGAAAACTGGACGGAAAAGGGTGTGAGCTGTTTCCCCCTGAGATAAGTAAGTTAGGAACTGGACTCAAGATACGAGCTCTCTTGGTGTGAGCTGTTCCTGGAAATTGGACGCAAAGATGGCGTGAGCTGTTTCCCTCTAAAGAAAAATTAGGAACTGGACTCAAGATATGAATTGTCCTGGTGTGAATTGTTCCTGGGAACTGGACTCAAGATATGAATTATCTTAGTATGAGTTGTTCCCCGGATAAGTTATAACGTGTGACGCGTAAGAAAACCTTGAGGGGGACTAGACTCAGGATATGATTATCCTGGTGTGAGCTGTTGCCCCACAGAGGACAGTATCGACGTTAGAGTTGCTCTACTAAGACGCGTTTTGGCCAAACGTTAAGTACATATACCCCGGGGATAACGTAGATTAAGAGTGACGATCTCACTTAAGGGCGGTGTTGACCTCCCTAGCCAGCACACAATAAGATGTTTATGTTTTAAGTAAGTTCCTGATTAAAAGGAAATTTGGCTTTTTGCCATTCCAAGCAGTTCAGAAAAGAAAAGAAGTTCCTTTAAAGTAATGTCAGCCTCAAAAGGCCAAGTAAAGTATTTTTAAAGAAAAGAAAGGAAGCTTTCAAATGTGCACATCCTGTTCATCTTTTATGAAAGGATTTCCAAGTATAGTCAATTGAAGTTTGAAATATTGCATTATTTGTTTCAATGTGTACATTCTATGAAAGTATGTTTCTTAACAAGTCTTTCTTACTAGTTTAGATGTTTTGAGAACTTTTAGAAAGCAATATAAGCTTTAAAGGAGTTGATGTGGATTTTAAACCCTTCTTGGTATTTATCGAGAGTCACCATGTTTTCAAAGTGAGTTTGAAAGCCTTTGTATTCAGTCCTAGTTGCAAACCTACTTATGTGCCTGAATGCTTGCAAGTAGGGAAGTTTGGTCGTTGAGGGCCTAGAATTGAGTTGAATGGTTGAAATGAAGTTTAAGAAGGGTAATCTTTCCTTGAGATCTATGATTACCTAATATGATCGTAAAGTATGAATGCATGATAAGTGACTATTATTAGTATTATTGCCTGTAACTGTTTTGGGTTTTAAGGAGTAGGGGAATTCTCACTGAGCGTGTGGTTGCTCACCCCAATACTCTTTCCCCTTTTTCCCCCAGGCTTTTGTTATGACAGGTGGAAGTCAAGCTACTTACGCTGGGCTGGAGTTTGTAAATATGCTACTTACGATGTTAGGTAACATATCCCTGGTTTGTAAATGCTGTAAACTAAGTTTTCTAGCTTATATAATTCATATTGTTTGTGAGTCGCTCTGTATGGCCGTGTGAGCCAACCATCTGAATAGATAGATGTCTTCTTGGTTAAAGTTGGTTGTATTTTGGGATGTAAACCCTAGTACTCCAGTTGTATAGACCGTTGAGTTGTATCTTTTACCTTTCATGTGTTAAAGAACTATTCTGCTTGGTGTACTCCGAGCGGGTGGCTCGTTGAGTTATGAACTCCGACGTGTGGCCGTTGAGCTTCTTTTAAATGTTATGCGCTTCCGTTGATTTGCAGGGAATTTTTGTAAGGATTTTAGCCTGAAAAAGGTCAGTTTTTAGGGGAAACTCTGTCCGTTTCACGCCAGAATTTAAGTAAGAAGTAAGAAAACGTAACGCTTCTGACCCTAGGGGCTGGGGGTGTTACACTGATGGTATCAGAGCCAGGTTCCTGCGACCATAGGTCGCGACCTGAGTCTTGCATTTCATATAGTCGTCTAGGAACACTTTGTGACTATGTGACATATGCCTCTTGTATGTGCAAATGTGAATTTTATGTGAATGTTAGCACGTTTAGCTAGATAGGTGCGGCTTGGATGAGCTCCTTAATCGAGTGAATGAACGAATTGCCAAGAGTATAAGACGAATAGCTTCTATTCTTATGAATGAGATAAGTGTTAGCAGAAGCAAAGTTGTTTCACTTGTATGCCTTGGTGATTTTAATCGAAAGTTTGAAGTTCATATGGTCTGAATTCAAATGATTAGAAAAGTAGAGACGTATTTTGGAGTTTAAGGGTTTTAGATTAAGTACTTGGAATGTAAGTCAAGTGAAAAGAATAAAAAGGCACGGGAGAAAGTCACCATTGATATGATGATACCGAAGATTAAGAAGTTTAAATACTTGGATTGATCTTACAAGGCAACGAAGATATCGATGAGGACATTGGCTTCGCAATAAGAGGTTGGGATGACAAAAATAGAGGTATACGTTTAGAGTGTTGTGTTATAAGAAGATCCCAGGTTGTAGGAAAGATGACCAGGATTGGATTGATGTGTAGTTATGTAAGATTGGATGAGGTCAGTAATAAAGTTTTTAAAGGGAAAGTATGAGTGACACCTAAAGAGCATAAGATGAGGGGAGTAAGGCTTAGATGATTGGCCACCTATCAATTTGAAAAATAAGTTGAGTTCTGGCGGGGAACGGTAAAACCTAAAGTGGGTGAACATGTGTTAGCCTAGAACCAGCTGAAAACCTTAATGGACGCTCAATATTACCCTCAAGACGAAAGAAGTGTTAAGGAGCGGGAGTTCTTATGCTTGAAGCAAGAAGAAATGAGCGTAATAGAATGTGCGACGAAGTTTAATGAGTTGAGCTAATTTTCCCCAAATCAAGTGGCCACTGAATAAATGAGAATGGACCAATTCGAACAGGGATTAAGAGAGGGAAGTGAAACAGATAATCGCAACATATACTTATGGTAGTTTCCAAGAAATGTACTAGAAGGTCGTGGAAATAGCCCACATCATAAGTGAAACCGAGACTGAGAATAGAAAGAAGGACCAAGTAAAGGAGGAATTTGGCCCTGGAGAATCCAATTCTCAGGGAAACAGAAACTTTAGGATGTTTAAACATGGGATGAAACAGGACAAGGGAAGCAGGTCGCCCAATGAAAACCGAGGAAACTTGTTAGTAAACCTCATGAGATGTGTATGCAACATTTCATAACCCCTTCCTTAAAAACCATATGCCATACGGATCATACTTGTAGTGATTGAGTTGTTATGGTGCAAGGGAGAACGCCCCCCGATGATTGGGTTCGAATAGAAATCCAATGATGGGATGCTATGGTGAAGGTAGAATTGATAGTTAAACATAAAGTGACTTGGATTGTGAAAGAGATACGGATGAAGTACACCCATTGATTCCTCCAAGTAAGCAATTTCGAGGATGAAATTCTTTTAAAGGGGGGAGGGGGGAGAGTGTAAGGCCCGCGTACCTTGTTTTCTGTCAAGTTGTTGTAACGCCTTCTTACGTTATAAAAACCATATTTCATTAGTGATATAAGCTAAAATTATTTTCTAAGTGCCTATGTGAGCGTTGATTTTAGTAAAAAGAATATTTTTGTCGTCAGTAATAATATTATTGTTATTGGTTTTGAAAATCACTCAATGAATTTTAATAAACGTTATTAACGGTTATTAACGAGTGCTAAATCGATTAGGAACCCAAATACGATTAGGTTGTCAACCTTAGAAGTAGTTCGATGTTATTAAATCGAACGTAGATAGATTTGGGAACGAATAGTCGATGAAGGATTATATTATCGATTTGGGTCTAGAATTCGATTTACGAATTAGACTAGCAGTGTTAAATATGAACTAGCTTGGGGCGAATAAATGAGAGAGAGTAGGGAAGGGTAAACTGGTAATTTTGTGCGCTCCCCTTATTTCTCCTCTCCCTGCCCACGACATCCCCCCCCCGACATTCTCTCTCCTCTTTCTTCTTCTTCTTCTTCCCGACATTGCTTGGCTTTCCCTGTTCCTCATCTCCTCCTTCGCTTCTCCTCCATACACGCCCCACGACCGGCCAAATCGAATCCCAACCTGACCAACCCAGGTTTTGGTGAGCCTCCTATGCGTGGCTGAGCCAAAATTCGAGCGCAGGCAGGGCGGATTTCGACGAAGAACCGGTCGAACACCTGGCCATTTTCGTGCATACAGGTAAAAATTCGAACACCCTTGCCTCTATAAATTGAATCCTTACTTCAATCCCCTTCAAATTGAGTTAACCGTGCTTAATTTTCACAAAAATCGTGAGTTAGGGTTTTGGGTCTGAGTTAATCGAACCTTGCGCGGAGAACAGAGGGATTTTCGGGGTGTGTGGAGCTCGATTCTAACTTCAATCCAGCCAATTCACGTGCATATAGCTTGGATTTGAGGTGGGTTTTCTCCTCTCCTAAATTACTATTAATTTCTAACTGTTTTCGACAATCATGTTAGATTAGGCAGTTTTACTGAGTTTGGGGATTAAATATTGATGTTTGGGGCCGAATTGAGTAATTTAGCTTTGAAATTGGGCAAGTTTGATGTTGGATAACTGTTGCACGTCATTGATTAGGCAAGAGGATCCATAAATTGACATGCTTGACGATTAGGAGATTTTGGAGTAACTAATCTGCTTGTACGATGTTGGAATATGCAATTAAATTGAGCCTAGTATTGTGTTGGCAACATATTGTTAGCTGAGGATTCAATCAAGGCATGTTGAATTTGTAGTATCAATCGTTGATTTAGTAGATTAGGCGACCTTTGAAGTTTTCGTTTATGCCGTATTATGATTGGTTAATTCAGTTAAACTGCTCTCTGAATCACATTGATGGATTACATAATTGCGTACTAACCTTGTGGTTATGCATTTTACTATGTAATGATTGAATTTATTATCATTGTACTGAATTGGAAATAGTTGGATGGTTTAAGGTGGAACTATTGAGTGATTTGAGGTTCTTGTGGTCGGTGCTGTGTGAGGAGGGAGATAGGATTGTGAATTGCCGCAATCGTGTGGATTGCGAGGCCATGTGTGGCTTACTGAATAGTGGTATGAAGTGTATGAATGTGCTATGTGTAAACCCTTTTCCCCCGATATGCTATGTGACATTATGCGATTAATTCTTGTAACTTTAGACGTCTTCAAAAAGAAAATGTCGTTTAGAAAGCTTCTTTTACACTTTGAGAATGATTTTAAGTTTATCAGTTGCCTATTCGTGTGTTAGGATGTTTAAAGTGTAAAAAGAGTCCTAAACTGTCAAAGTGCTCAGTTAGTGACCCGACCTAATAGTCGATAGGTTTAGGAATTTCAAAAGTGAACTAAATGTGAGTTCGAAAAGGGTTTTTAAGGCATTGGTTTGGGTAATGACCCCTCCTCGTGTTTAAAAGAATTTATACTACCCGAAAAAGAGTACCTTAAGGTGCTAATTATGAAGCTTAGCTTATTTGCATGCTTTTTGGTTACTTAAGTCTCTATTGTGTTTCGATCTACGATTTAGCAAACGTTTTACGTTTAAAAGAAGCTTTTAAGCTAAAAATGGAAGTTGTTTTTACGAGTTAGCAATCATTTTACATTTATAAGAACCTTTTTAGTTGGAAATGAAGTCATTTTACGAACTATCAAACGTATTATGCCTATACGAAGCTTTCAAGTTAGAAACGAAGTCGTTTTATGATTAGACAACCTTATTATGTTTATATAAAAAGCCTTTTAGTTAAAAACGAAGTCGTTTTACGATTTAGTAAACTTATTACATTTATACAAAGCATTCGAGCTGGAAACTAAGTCGTTCTACGATTTGGTAAATGTGTTACGTTTCTAAGAAACTTTTAAGTTTAAAGTGAAATCGTTTTAAGTATTAACCAACTTATTGCCTTCATAAGAAGCTTTTAAGTCTAAAAGGATGTTGTTTTGCGAGTTAGTAGCCATATTACGTTTATACGAAGCTTTTATGTTCGGAACGAAATCGTTTTACGATTTAACAAGCTCATTGCGTTTTTAAGAAGCTTTCAAATTTCAAAGGAGGACGATTTATGTGTTAATAAATTTATAACGTCTATAAGAAGCTTTTAAGCTATTTGCGAAGTCAATTTAAGATTTAGCAAACGTATTAACATTATAAGAAGGTTTTAAGTCGAAAACGAAGTGAACTATAAGCATTTCAAAAGGTTATGGTCGTTTTGTTTAAAAAGCGAGTTTCAGCCAAGTAAGCATTTGAAATAGAGAAATGAATGTGTCTTTAAAATCTAAGAATGTGCTGGGAAGTTAGCCAGAGGGCAGAAACTGGACGGAAAAGGGTGTGAGCTGTTTCCTCCTGAGAAAAGTAAGTTAGGAACTAGACTCAAGATACGAGCTATCTTGGTGTGAGCTGTTCCTGGAAATTGGACGTAAAGATGGCACGAGCTGTTTCCCTTTAAAGAAAAGTTAGGAACTGGACTCAAGATATGAATTGTCTTGGTGTGAGCTGTTCCTGGGAACTGGACTCAAGATATGAATTATCTTGGTGTGAGTTATTCCCCAGATAAGTTATAATGTGTGACGCGTAAGAAAACCTTGAGGGGGACTGGACTCAGGATGTGATTATCCTAGTGTGAGCTGTTGCCCCACAGAGGACAGTATCGAGGTTAGAGTTGCTCTACTAAGACGCGTTTTGGCTAAAAGTTAAGTACGTATACCCTGGTGATAACGTAGATTAAGAGTGACGATCTCACTTAAGGGTGGTGTTGACCTCCCTAGCCAGCACACAATAAGATGTTTATGTTGTAAGTAAGTTCCTGATTAAAAGAAAATTTGGCTTTTTGCCATTCTATGCAGTTCAGAAAAGAAAAGAAGTTCCTTTAAAGTAATGTGAGCCTCAAGAGGCCAAGTAAAGTGTTTTTAAAGAAAAGAAAGGAAGCTTTCAAATGTGCACATCCTGTTCATCTTTTATGAAAGGATTTCCAAGTATAGTCAATTGAAGTTTCAAATATTGCATTATTCGTTTCACTGTGTACATTCTATGAAAGTATGTTTCTTGCCAAGTCTTTCTTACTAGTTTAGATGTTTTGAGAACTTTTAGAAAGAAATATAAGCTTTAAAGGAGTTCATGTTGATTTTAAACCCTTCTTGGTATTTATCGAGAGTCACCATGTTTTCAAAGTGAGGTTGAAAGCCTTTGCATTCAGTCCTAGTTGCATACCTAACCGAAATTTCTAAAATTCAAAGACGAAAACGAAAACAGAACTAACCTAAACCTAACCCTAAAACTGGAATTAAAACTAAACTAACCCTAAAATTACGTAGCCTAAAATTACCTACTTCCTAATTACCTAGAAATTACCTAACCTCGCTTCAATGGCGTCGTCCTCCTCTGTACACTCGAACCCAAGCGATCTTCAGCCCTCGATTTGGTGGAATGCTAGACGGTGGCGATGGAGGGCAGCAAAGGGTGTGTGCTGGCGCAGCTAGCGTGAATCGCGGTGGAGGTGGACACGGTGCTGGTGTCGTGGAAGAGAGAGAGATGAGGTAGAGAGAGAAAGATGAGATGAGGAAGATGGAGAGGCAGGGTTCTGTTCTGGGTAGGTTTCGGGGTAGAGGAGAGAGAGTGTGAAGGGGAGGGGGGTAATTAGGCATAGACACGTGAGGTGCACATGCCGACTCGGGATAGCTGGATCGGGTTTTGTTTTTCTTTTGCTTTGGTCCAGTTCAATTTTTTTCCTGGACCGGTTCTCTTGTAATTTCTTGGGCCCATTCTTCAATACTTGACATTATTCGCCATTTTCTACCATTTTTTGCCTCTTTTTTCACATTTATTAAAAATCTATAAAATAAAATAAAATCAGTTAAAAACCTTAAAAACACGAATAAAACGAGCATAAAATAGGTGTAAAAGTACTTTAAAAATAGTACATTTTTTGTTCGAACAAATACTCGGACACCAAGATTTTGCTCGTCCTCGAGTAAAACAAACTAAACTAACTAAAAGAAAATGAAAAATAAGAGAAGAAAATCCTAACTCACTGTCGTAGGAATCACGGTTGCATTTAGCGCATGCAACAAGCCCTTTAAACCCCTTGGACTCATAAGTGGACGAGTGAGGTCTCGTGAGGGTTTCCAAGTGAAATACCCACAAAATTATTCTAAAAATAAAGAAAAATCTTTTTGGTTTTTTCTCAAAACTAAAATGTACAAAATTTGGGAAACATATGCATAACTCCTAATCAGCTAAATCGCCCATGTACTCAATTATTAACCTGTATATACATAACATATACTTCAAAGCCCTCAACCTCCTAAATGACATCAAGTCACTAATTTTTCACCCCATTGAACATCAAGATTTTTAATCCATCCCGGTGCTCGTTTGCAACTGTATCATCATCCCAGGGCTTAGGTTTACCAGAATTAGATTCAATCCCACTTAGTTGACACAATTACGTTATTACCATACTAACTTTGGAAGCAAGCTTTCCTAGTAGCAATATTGCCTCAAAGGGTAACACCCAGTAGCACATGCCTCAAAGAGTAACACCCATTAGCATGTGCCTCAAAGGGTAATGCCCAGTAGCGCATGCCTCAAAGGGATATTTGTCATTCCAAATTTATTCTTTTTCTTTATTCATAATACAATTTTTTTCAATTTTTTCCAAAGTAATATGCCACAAGCTAGTGGGAGAATCATTCATGGAAACCTAAGGCCTAAAGATAATGATGAAAGAATAAACAAGGACTAGATCACACAACCTATAATGAACAACTGGAGTTAGAATCAGGACTTAGAATATCACATTTGAGGTTGGAGACTTGGAACATCCTATTCATATACAAGCTAATAAATAAAGCACAGGGGATTCAAAATAATCAGAAAAGAGTACACACGCCCCCCAAAACAACAAAAATGGTCAAAAATTTTCAAAAAAAATGGGTACCTCACCCCCACACCAAAACTTCACAATGTCCTTATTGTGGGAATTAAGGCGCTAAAAAGCAAGCACATTAGCCATACAACCGTAAAACCATATATATATATACAACTAAGACACAAGGAAAATCAAAAACAAAACCCAAAACCAAATAAAACCAAAATAAAAATGAAAATCAAAACTAAAATCAAAGGCAACACACATATTTACAAAAACAACCACAAAACCAAAAAGCAAGGACCTACTAAACCCCAAACTAAACCAAAAGAAACCTAAAACGGGACAAAAGACAAAAGCAAAGAAAAAAAAAGGAAAGACGAAAACAAAGTCACTAAAACATCAAAAAGGGAAGTCAAGGAAACTATTAAACAATAATTAAACCAAAGAAAAAGCAAAACTTGCTAAACTGAAGAAACAAAACAAAGCACTGAGGAAACACAAAAACTAAAACACCCATATATTCACAATCCTAAATATTTACAACTAAGTACAAAAAGAAATGGAAGGGAAAATAAAGGTGGAACGATCATAATAGGTAAGGTGTTGAAGTACACCTAAGCTATGCCTCACGAAGATGATGCAACATGAAGCTTATGGAGCAACAACCACTCCATTACAAATCACAAGCTGTTATTCAAATCAAAACCCATTAAAGCATAAAATAACAAATTTCCCATTTTTGAAAGTGAAAATTCAGTTGAGCATGATAATCATTAAGCCTTGAAAAATCATTCCAAAAAGTTTTGCGCTCAAATTGCGGAAAATTGAAAACTAGCATTTTAAAATTTTTAAAGCTTTTCAAAATTTTCAATTTTTAGGGATTTTCAAATTTTTCAACTTTTTTGAGTTTTTTGGATTTTCTATTTTTTTTTGTGGTTTTCAAATGTTTTTGGATTTTTGAGCTTTTCCATTTTTTTTTGAATTTTTGAAGGTTTTTTCAAATGTTTTTGGATTTTGGGGTTTTTAAAAAAAACGATGACCAACTCTCATGTCGTCGTCCCCGGCAACGGCGCCAAAAATGTTGGTATTTTTGAGGGGGTGTGATAAACTGAAAAAGAAAAACCTCAAGCACACGATATCATCGTAGTACTTTGAGGGTCGATCCATAGAGACGACGTTGAAATTATGGTCATTTAAAACAAAACGATTAAACTAATTAATTATACTAAATTAAACAACACCATTCGCCATTCATTGCTATCAAAATCATAGGTTTAAACATTATCAACTAGACATAAACAACTACTAAAATTCAAATCAATAGACCCTATTAATATCAAACTACGGAATCTGAAACAATTATTTGAAACCCCTAAAATCAGAAACCAGAAGAATCTAACTACTAGAACAGGGCAAAATCAAGCACTGAGACCAAATAACTAATCAGCTGAAAGCAACCACCAATTTTCAGGACCAATTTAACCGAAACTATTCAGCCATCATCATCAAACTATCAAATGCAGTCATCAACATCTACTAATAATACTAGCAACAGAGCTATTCTATTAAAAGCAATCATGAGGGGAAGGGGAATCAAGAGCAGGAACAACCAGAGAAGTCGAACAACGATGCAATACCAGAACATAAAGTATGAAGGCTCGAAGGTCCATTTCTGCCAAAACAAACCTGCACAAGGGATGCCTTTAGCCAAGCTCGAACCAGGGGAAAGGGGAATCAACTAACCTACTCAACCTCAGGCCTTCTCGCTTTGCAACTCAACCCTCGACATCAATGGTGGTACCACCATTGTCAACAAAGCAAAAATGAAACAGGGGCAGAGGAAATTTAAAATTGAATGAAATTAACCCAAAGTTTGAATTACAACCAAGGACTTCGAAATCAAAGCTAAATTACTTGGAATTAAACGCTGAAAACAATTGAAAATTCAAAACCCTAACCGAAATTTCTAAAATTCGAAAACGAAAACGAAAACAAAACTAACCTAAACCTAACCCTAAAACTGGAATTAAAACTAAACAAACCCTAAAATTACCTAGCCTAAAATTACCTACTTCCTAATTACCTAGAAATTACCTAACCTCGCTTCAATGGCGTCGTCCTCCTCTTTATACTCGAACCCAAGCGATCTTCAGCCCTCGATTTGGTGGTGCGCTAGACGGTGGCGATGGAGGATAACAAAGGGTGTGTGCTGGCGCAGCTAGCGTGAATCGCGATGGAGGTGGACACGGTGCTGGTGTTGTGGAAGAGAGAGAGATGAGGTAGAGAGAGAAAGATCAGATGAGGAAGATGGAGAAGCAGGGTTCTGTTCTGGGTAGGTTTCGAGGAAGAAGAGAGAGAGTGTGAAGAGGAGGGGGGTAATTAGGCGTAGTCACGTGAGGCGCACATGCCGGCTGGGGAGAGCTGGACCGGGTTTTGTTTTTCTTTTGCTTTGGTCCAGTTCAATTTTTTTCCTGGACCGGTTCTCTTGTAATTTCCTGGGCCCATTCTTCAATACTCAACATTTTTCGCCATTTTCTACCATTTTTTGCCCCTTTTTTCACATATATTAAAAATCTGCAAAAATAAAATAAAATCAGTTAAAAACCTTAAAAACACGAATAAAACGAG
>JACYFF010019584.1:36749813-36762897 GCA_017589665.1 Selenicereus undatus
CTCTCTCTCTGCTCTGGATCAATTGTCAGCAGTTTCCACAGAAGGGTCGTCCTTCCCCTTTTGGGCAGAACGGTCCACCAGCAGAAACCGGTAGCCGGCGTTGTTGGTCGTCGACGATGAGTACCAGAGACTGCAACCGAGCCCTGAGCTTCCCACATCTGGCAATTGTGGCCATCCTTGGATTCTCGGGCATCGTAGCAAATTTCTGAGCCTCAAGCAAAGTTTCTCCGATTCATTCCCGTGTTGGAAGTGGGTTGCAGTGGCAGAGTGGGAGCTCGCCCTTCTTCTCTGTAATCTCAAGTTCGCTCTCTCCCTCACCCCAGCTTAATTGCTACCCATAGTTTGTCTCTGCTGCATTGTCATGTATCTTGGTGCTGTCAAATTTTTTTGTTTCGTCCGAGCTGACCGAGCATTAGGTGTTGGTCTTCTGCCCAATTTCAGGTCGTTCGTGTCCTTTTTTTGAATTGAGTACTGCGTTTGGAGTATTGAGGGCTAGATTGTTGAATTGAGTACTGAGTTTAGAGTTTTCAGGTCTCGGTCTCCTTATTTTCGAATTGAGTTCTAAGTTTTTGTATCGAGGGGCAGTGTTTTTGAGTGTTTAGAGTTCAGAGTTTTGTTAGATTGTTTTGCCAAATTGAAGGCCAATGGTTGTATTGAGGTCTTGGCCCTTTTTTACTTGATTGTTTTTGAGTGTCTTTGATTGCAGGTTTTGAATTGAGGGCTTCGTACTTTTTTAGGGTTAGGGTTTAGAGTTATGAGAATTAAGTACTGAGGTGCAATTGGAGGGTTTTGATTTGGGTGGCGTGCTTGGGTGTTAAGTTTGGTTCTTGTTAGTTCTAGTCCTAAGTAGTTAGTTCTTTAGCCCTTCTTTTACTAATTTTGGGGAGTATTTTTGGAAGAGTTCTCCCCTTGTGCTGTGGCTCCCGCGTCCTTTTACTCTATTTGCCCTTGGGACTGTACATTAGTATTTGATATTTGCTATTGCCTGGTAAGATTCTTGGCGTTTTGATTTTATTATTAGTATTATTTTGTTGCTAGTATTAGTATCTTTCTTGTTGTTAGTATCCTCGTTGGAACCCTCGGCCTTTGTCATTATCAGTATTATTTGTTTTTAGTGTTGCTATTAGTTTCCCTTTTTAAATTAGTGTTGCTATTAGGTTTCTATAGTTTTCGTTACGGTCGTTTAAGGTATTATTCTTTAGCATTAGTCTGCGTTTTGTTTGTGGGTGTATTGGGTGTTTTTTGTATTTATTTTTTAAGTATTTTCTTATAAGTTTTAGTTAGCAGTTTTCGATTGACTAGGGTTTGTTCTTGCCAAGTTGACTCCTAGGCCCGTGTTCTTAGTCTGTGGTTCTTCGTAGCCAGCGTCTCCCTTCCATTTAGTTGCAGAGCCTGGCCTTTGCCTTTTGGGCCCACCCCGGGACTCTTTGGGGAGCTTCTTTCGCTTACTCCCCCATTAATCTGCAGTGCAAGATTAGTGTGCTTTTAGTAGGAGCTTTTATGCATTGTGGGAGGTGGGTGTTGGCCGCCTTAGCTAGTGGCTAGCAATGTAGTAGCATCAGCCAATCCTCCGGGGGGTAATGGCGCTAGAAGGGGTGTAGAGTTTCGGAAGGTCCGCCTAGCGTTTTGGAATATTGGGTCTCTTACGGGTAAGTCTATAGAATTAGTTAAGCCATTGCGGAGGCGTAGGGTTAGCATAGCCTGTGTTCAAGAGACAAAGTGGGTGGGGGCTAAAGCTAGAGAAATTGATGGGTACAAATTATGGTACTCAGGGTCAACCAAGGCGAGGAATGGAGTTGGCATTTTGGTTGAGAAGGAGTTGGTAGACTTTGTTGTTGCAGTGAGGTGTAAGAGTGACCGAATTATGGCCATTAAGGTCCTGGTAGGTTCAGAAATCATCAATGTGGTTTGTGTTTATACTCCTCAAATAGGGCTCTCGGACGATGTTAAGAAAATTTTATGGGAGGATTTGGATATGGTCATCTAGGATGTGCCTCGGAGCGAGAAACTGTTCACAGGAGGAGACTTTAACGGGCATATTGGTGTTGACTCGGACGGGTATGGCACAGCCCACGGAGGTTTCGGTTTTGGGGAGAGAAACAGTGGAGGAGTTTCTGTGTTGGACATTGCGGTGGCCTATGAACTGATGGTGGTAAACTCCTATTTCAGGAAGAAGGAGGACCACTAGGTAAGCTTTAAGAGTGGTTCTGTAAAGACCCAAATTGATTACTTCCTATTGAGGGTGGATAGTCAGAGGTTTTGTAAGGATTGTAAGGTGATTCCTAGTGAGGTTCTAAGGTCTCAGCATAGGTTGTTAGTGTTGGATGTAGAGTTCAAAGGTTCCAAGTGGAACAAGAGGAGACTCGGAGACCCTAGAGTTAAGTGGTGGACCCTCACGAAGTAGAACGCTGCATTTTTATCAGAGAGGATTTCGGAAGAAGGAGCTTGGAGGCGGGTAGAGTATGCAGATGCAATGTGGGAGGTAGTGGTAGATTCTATTCGAAGGTCGGCTAAGGAAATCCTAGGTTCTTCTGGAAGAGGTGGTGACAAAATGAAAGGGGCCTGGTGGTGGAGCGAGGAGATAAAGGAGAAAGTCAAGGAGAAAAAAGAGGCTTATGCTAATTTCTTGAACAGTGGAGTGGTTGAAGAGAGGGAGATTAGTAGACCTAAGTATAAGGTAGCAAAGAAGGCAGCCAAGACACTACTAAAAACGTTTATAATAATGACAGAATGCAGCGACGGAAAAAAGCAGCGACAGATTTGCCGACGGAAAAATAGTTTCAGAAAGAAATCAGATTATACGACAGATATGGCGACGGATAAAAATTTCCGTCGCTAGATTTAGCATATGGCGACGGATATTCCGTCGCCATTGAATTTATTTTTTTTTAAAAAAAATATGGTGACGGAATATCTGTCGCCAAAAAAAATATTTTTTTACAAAAAAACAGGGGGTGGTGACGGAAATTCCGTCGCCATTCCATCGCCACCCACTTAAAATGAAACCAGATTTCTCCGGTTTCATTTTGCTGCTTCGCAACCCAAATAGGAGAGAGAGAGAGGCGACGATTCCAATGCACACCAGCCCAGCCACCGGCCACCTTCCCGCCGTGCCCACCCACCACTGGCTGTCGCTCGCTACTGCCGCTGCCGCCGGTGACCTTCCCCCCTGCCGGCCGCCGTCTGTCGCCCCCACCGCGGTTGTTTGAAATTAGTTGAGGTATTTTTCTCAAATAAACAATTTGAAATTTCTACCAATTTTTGTATTACATTGTTATAATTTCATAATTAGATCATATTTATGATTAAATGTGGTGTTTGTGTGAGGTTATTGGTTTAATTTGGTTCAAGATTGGGGTAAATGCGATTTAGGGTTTAGGTTTGGTAGTTTGAAATTAAAGTTTGATATATTGGTGGAATGAAATGGTTTCATTGATAATGTGTTGAAATGTGCAATGTGTGTGAGGTTATTGCTCTAATTTGTTACAAGAATTTGGTAAATGTGATTTAGGGTTGAGGTTTGGTAGTTTGAAGTTGAAATTTCATATGTTGGTGGAATGAAATGTTTTAATTGATAATGTTGTCGAAATTTGGTTGGGGATTCTGCTCAATGCAATTTAGGGTTTAGGTTTGGTGATGTGAACTTGAAAGTTGATATGTTGGTGGATTGAGATGCTTTAGTTCATTATTTTGTTCAAATGAGATGTTTGTATGTAGTTGTAGGTCATATTTGTTTAAAGTTTTTGCCCAACGCAATGTACACTTAGAATTAATAATTTGAAATTTAAATTTGATATGTTGGTGGAATCAAGTGGTCAACTATGTATGAATGATTAGTTTTGTGATGTTCGTGAGAATATAAGTATGTTTATCACCTAGTTGTAAGTTTTTTTTTGGGTGCATGTGAAAATTTTAAAGTAAGCGTACATAATATATAATTGCGTAATTTACGTACTTATTATAATTTTGTTAAAATTAATTCTTATCAAATACCTTATGTGGTTATTGTTATTTGAGCAGAATATGAATGGTCCTCCACATCGTAGGTGGATGTATAATAGATTACTGTCTGATCGTAGTGGTTATACGCAAGAATTTCTAGATGGAGTAAACGAATTCGATCAATTTGCACGTACACAGACAGAGTTTCAGAATGGGGGAAAGTATAGATGTCCTTATGCGAAGTGCAGAAATAGGGTGTACTTGACACCTAATGAGGTCAAGATGCACTTTATGTATAAGGGTTTTATACAAGGCTATTGGTTTTGGATAAGTCATGTGGAAATAGAACCTCAGGATTATGGTTTTGGGTATTCAAATAGTGAAATTTCCGCAGTTGGAGGTTCAAGTCATGTTAATAATGACTATTCTGAATCCTACATAGATCGGATGGAGGACATGGTTGATGATGCTATAATAGCAAATCAAAATGTAAGGGAAAAGGGGTCAAGCACTTGTCGAGAACCATTTTATAATATGCTTCAAGCTGCTCAACAACCCTTATATGATGGTTGCTCCATCCACAGTGAGTTATTTGCGACGGTGAGACTGTTGAGTATTAAATCTGATTATAGTATGCCTCAAAACTGTTTCAATGAAGTTGTACAATTAATGAAGGAGATGTGTCCCCCTAACAACCGCGTGCCTAACAACTATGGGCAAACGAAGAAGGTTGTGAAAGATCTCGGCAACGATGTGGTCCAAATTGATTGTTGTCGGAAAGGTTGCATGCTATTTTATAAGGAGGACGCAAACTTGGATGCGTGCAAGTTTTGTGGGCATTTAAGATGGAAGAGGCAAAGGTCACAACAAAGAAATCAGAATCCATTGCCATACTCAAGGATGCTTTACTTGCCGTTAAAACCTCGGCTGCAAAGGCTGTACGCATCAAGAAGTAGTGCAGAGCACATGAGATGGCATTATGAACATCGACGTGAGGACGGTGTTTTATGTCATCCATCAGATGGGGCAGCATGGAAATATTTCGACTCCAAATACCCTGAATTTGCTGCAGAGCCTCGGAATGTGAGGCTTGGCTTATGTGTTGATGGATTTAATCCCTACACATTGTCTTCAAGATCATACTCAATTTGGCCGGTGGTCGTTACACCTTATAACCTTCCCCCTGAAATGTGTATGACCACACCGTTTATGTTCTTGACTTGTGTAATCCTGGGGCTCAAAAATCCCAAGAACAACATAGATGTATATTTACAACCTCTTGTCGATGAGTTGAAAGAGTTGTGGGATGTTGGAGTTGAGACTTATGATATTTCTACGGGGCGTACATTTCAGATGAAGGTTGCGCTTATGTGGACGATTAATGATTTCCCCGCATAAGGAATATTATCTGGGTAGAGTACTAATGGCCAATTGGCATGCCCCGTATGTATGAAACAGCAGAAGGCTTTGAGATTGCGAAATGGAGGTAAATTCTCATGGTTGGACTGTCATCAGTGTTTTTTGCCAAGGAATCATGCGTTCAGAAGAAATAGAACCGCATTTAGGAAAGGGAGAACTATTATAGGGGGTCCTCCTCGCCGATTGTTCGGGGAAGAACTTTGTGTCGAGGTAGAAGATTACCCAATGGTGACTTTGTCGTACCAGGATTTAAGGAGCATGAGCACAACTGGACAAAGAAGAGCATATTATGGGAGTTGCCTTATTGGCAACACCAACTGCTCCGCCATAATTTGGATGTGATGCACATTGAGAAGAACTTCTTCGAGAACATTATCAACACTGTGATGGATGTTAATGGGACAATGCCAAATCAAGAATGGATGTTGCCGAAATATGTGATAGGCAAGAATTACATTTACATTCAGGCCCAAGTGGTAGGCTCGTTAAACCAAAAGCAAAGTTCGTACTTCCTGTGGATAAAAGAAGAGAGTTGTGTGAGGGGGTAAAGGAGCTTCAAATGCCTGATGGATATTGCTCTAATTTGAGAAATATCGTGGACCCTAATGAGGCTAAGTTCAACAACATGAAAAGTCATGATTGTCATGTCTTCATGGAGACTCTTTTACCAATTTCATTTGGTGCGCTCCCAGATGATGTGTTGAAACCTCTTATTAAGATAAGCCAGTTCCTTAAGAACTTATGCTCAACAATATTACGAGAGGAGATGCTTGAGGAACTGCACCGCAACATTGTCATCATTTTGTGTAAGTCGGAGACCATTTTTCCTCTTGGCTTTTTCAATGTCATAGAGCACCTGCTAGTGCATTTGGCAGAAGAGGCTCAACTAGGTGGTCCAGTACAATACCGATGGATGTATCCATTTGAGAGGTAAATTATACTATAACTGATGAAACCTTCTATGAATTCTTATATGTGGAATCACTTAAAATCCATTCCAATTGTCAACTGCATAGGTTCTTTTGCCGATTGAAGAGAAAGATAAAGCAGTTAGCGTGTCCTGAAGGTTCAATCACAGAAGCATACCTAGAGGCAGAGAGGACATTCTTCGCCTCCTATTACTTCAGCTGTAATGTGCCCTCCATGCGCAGCAGGTGCAGGAGAATGAGGACGACAATAAACATATTAATCATTTTCCAACTCTGTCCGTGTTTGCACCGCAAGGGACCGCTATTGGCAGGGAATTATCAAGGTATCTCACAGATGCCGAATATGTTGCTACCCACCTTCACGTGCTGTTAAATTGTGACGAAGTTAAACCTTATATAGGGTGAGTGGTATTTTCACTTCCAATTCAGTTTATCATTCATAGCGCAAGTATGTTAATAGGCTTCGTAAAATGTGATAGAATTTTCACGGACCAAGTGAGAGCTGCACGTCCCAATGTCAGCGACGCAGATGTCGACACCATCATCGAAACTCATTCCGCAGATTGGTTTAGTGAGAATGTAAGTATTCGAACTCATTTATTCATAATATGAACATAACAATTAATTAGGTGCATTGTATTAATTCAACCACATGTTATGTCACCTTAGGTGCATTATATTCAATTGTTCGAGACCGACAAACATTGCTACCTGCGCCAATTGGCCGTGAAGCTAAAACGATGTGTGTTGACGTGGACGACATATAGAGTAAATGGGTTCAAATTCCACACAGAAGCTCGAAGCGTCGGGAAGAGAACATATGATTGTGGTGTTGGTGTTTGTGGCACTGGGGAAGGCGATATTGAGAATGATTATTATGGTGTAGTAGAGGACATTGTCCAAATTGAGTACGTAGGCGAACCACTTAAATGATGTGTGCTGTTCAGTTTTCAGTGGTTCGACCCCACATTGAATCGTGGGACACGATCTCATAAACTAAGCAACCTCATTGAGGTCCACCGCAAAAGAAGGTACCGAAAGTACGACCCATTTATCTTCCCAAATACCGCATCACAAGTATACTTCATGCCACATGTAGGTCGCTCGAGAGATAAGGCCAATTGGCTTGTTGTCATACCAACCAAACCAAGGGCGAGAACGGATCAGCAGTACACCCTACCTACTGCGTACCAACAAACGGACATGGCGACCATCGTCGAACTTGCGAATGACGCCATCCCTGCGTCATTAGTGGATGAAAGTGCACCGCTGGAAGAGGTTAATGATGAAATAGGATTTTCATTCATTCAGGGTAATGATGAGATAGATGAGGTAGAGAATGGTGAGGATGATGAAGAGGGGGGAGTTGGATGACGGTCATGAAACAGATGAAGCTGAAGAAAATTTGCATTTGTCTGATGATGATGACGATGACATTGATGACGATGAGGATGCTGATGATTGAGTGGTTATGAATTCTTATGTGTATAAGTAATTTGCATGTGAAAAAATTGTTTGTGACTTTACTTATATTGTATGAATGAGCTTTGCAAAATATGTGTCACCTACGTACCTATTATGATGTATGACGAAAACGGTTTACATGTGCAATCATTATATATTTGCAATTGGCGTTGTTGTCACCTATTTCAGGTATGGATTCAAGTTGTCGTCGAGCAAAGTCCTCCCCTCGAGGTAGAGGACGAGGGCGTCGAAGCTCTACCGTTGATCCGACCGCAATGGATATTGATCCATCTTCCCCCCAGGTACCTCATACATTAGTTCAGCCAGGAGCGACAATGGTTGCTTAGATACCAGGTATTTCAGGACCCCTGCCTCCCCCATTTGGGGCTTTCCATTATCAGACCTCATACATTCCCAACCAAAGCACCATGTACGGCCAATTTGCCTACAACATTCCGCCAAACCACCATGTTGTTCACACTATGCACCCCACTCCCCAACCCACTCCACAACCCACTCACCCTAACACAAACCAGTCCCAAGAGAACATTGGAAGGGGTGAAAGTGAAGCACAATCCAGTCATGGGAGCACTCAAGCAAAGAGTTGGATTGAGCCAGATGGTAACGGGTAAGTCTTCAATTGTTGTACGTTATGAAGTACTACATGAATTTTGCATAACAAGTAATGAATTTTATGTGTAATGTTCAATTAGGTTTCTCCCCAATGATGGTGCTGTTAGTAGGATTTCGCTCATATTTCAAAGCAAGTTTGACGGAGCTTGGCCTACTTGGAGCAAAGTGCCCAAACCAATACGAGATTTGTGGTTCGGAGAGTTCAAGGTAACTACAGTGACTTCGTATTAACAGTTTCAGAAATATCTGATAAATTACTATTGAATTATTTGATGTGTTAGTTGTTTTCATAACTGCAGAAGTGGTTTACTTAGGATCCGGTCCATGAGGACTGTATAAGACGGAATTTTAAAAATCGAGGCAATGCACGCTTGAGAGACTTCTTTGGCAAAGCAAGGAAGCATAACAAGAAGCCTGTCTGGCTCGGTGATGCTCAATGGGAGGGACACCAGCAGCACTGGACGAACGAACATTACAAGAAATTGCATGAGACAGCCCAGAAGAACCGACTGGGGACTCCAGATAGTGGTGGCCCATCTCTCCACACCAGTGGCTCGATCCCTATGCATAAGCATAGGCGGCGTCTGGTAAATGAATTAATGTTTACTATGTATTTGTTTAAGTTCAATACTGTATTTTGGGTTGTGCTTGACATCATTCTTTCTGGCACGTACATAGAGGGAACAACTTGGGATGGAGTCCACCATTGTTGAATTATTCAGTGGAACTCATAAACTCCAGGGCAAAGATGATGCCCCTTGGGTTGACAAGAAATCACAACAAACATATGTAAGCAATTAGCTATTCTCAATCTTCATTGGTAGTTCAACATGAACTCGTATACTTCATTTTAAGTTATTGTACTATGCATGATTTCGTGCGCATGTTGCGGTATTGTAGGAAACCTTTGAACGTGATTTTCAAAATGTTTTCAACTCTCACGTGACTGGGGATGGCTCTTCTCAAGATCCAAACGAGCCATTTCCCAACCCAAATGAGTTGTGGGTGAAGACGTTCAAGAACAAGAAGGGTCGTATTTACGGCATTGGTGACGAGGCTGTCAATATGAGGGAATACGGTTACTTCAGTCCCACTCAAAGATCCGGTATTGTTTTCATATTAAAGTTCCAACAACCATGGTTATACATTGAATTTTCTTAATGGCAAAGCTAATATAGTAATTTGCTTAAATGCCTGTCAGCAGGTTCTGGTTCCACGCCATCGCAACAGGAGCTTAATGACTTAAGGGGTGTAGTAACCAACTTGGGGGTGAGCTATCGTCACAAGCTGAAAGCTACCGGTTGGTTATAGAGAAATGCAAGCAACTGGAGGAATCCAACAGATTGCTCACACAAAGCAACCAACAACTGAGCCAACAAATGATGAGCACCGATTAGTGCCTCCAACCTTTCTTTCAAATGCAACAGGCGTCTGGCTCGGGATCTCAGCCACCATTTACTCATCACTCGCAACATAATGAGGAAGATGGTGAGGCAGAGGAAGAGGAAGAGGAAGGCGAAGAGGAAGAGGAAGACCTTGGTGATTGAGTTGGTTGCAGTTTTCCTTCAGCTGGTGGCTCTTCTACTTATCTTCACGAAGTACTTCATATCTCTTGCCGCTTGCTTCCCCTTCCCTTTCTTCTAATTTCACTCCCCTTCCTCTGGTGTTTATTTAACTCCTCTCCCATTTGGCGCTTACTTCACTCTCTTCTGCAAACATATATATATATAACTTCATTCTAAATTACTGGTAACTTCTGGTTATTTTCTTTGGATTTGTGGTTTGTGATATATACAGACTTTGTTTGGAACTT
Organism: Selenicereus undatus; assembly: GCA_017589665.1. NCBI lineage: Eukaryota > Viridiplantae > Streptophyta > Magnoliopsida > Caryophyllales > Cactaceae > Selenicereus > Selenicereus undatus. The sequence goes on from JACYFF010019584.1 coordinate 36,760,014, forward strand.
GTAGTGTGTTATATGTAGAGAGTTTATTTGAAACTTGTGGTTTGTGAATTGAAAGCCCTTGGTTGGATGTGATGTGTTGTGTTGGATGTGGAATTCCACCTTTGCGTGGCTTGAAATTGTTGAGAACGCTTCGAATGAAGCCCTATTCGAAGCCATTGGATCTTGGTGGAGTGCAAAGATGTTGTAAATTTCTTACAGGGAATGATTTGTCATGTACGGATTGATAAAAAACAAGCAATTTTATTTTAAAAAAAAGAGGAAGCCAGTGACGGATTGGAGACGGAATAGGATTTTTTTTTTTGGGCAGGGGGGGGTGACGGATCCCATAATCCGTTGCCATCAGCGACGGAAATTACGTCGCTGATTCCGTCACTTATGGCGACGAATTATGGGATCCGTCGCCCGCCTGCCCCGCCACTTTTCCCCGCCAAAAAAAGTATGTCGCAAATTCTGTCGCTGAATCCGTCGCCGACTGGTCAGCGACGAGCGAAAATCTGACAGCCTTATTCCGTCGCTTAATCTGTCACTGATCCTAAATTTCCATCGCTGATTAACCATATTTCGTCGCTGATTCCGTCTTTATTTTGCATTTTTCTTGTAGTGAGAAAGCTATTGTGGTAGCTATGAGCATGGCTTATGATAGGTTATATCATAGACTGGAGTCCAAGGAAGGGGAGAAGGAAGTCTTTAAACTGGCAAGGGCTAGGGAGAGAAGACCAAGGGACTTAGGTGTTTATGAGGTACATCAAGGATGACAATGGTAAGGTGTTGTCTGAGGATGCAGAAATCAAGGAGAGATGGCAAAGGTACTTTACTAAACTCCTTAATGGGGAAGTGATGGAGGATTCTAGAAGTAGTGGTAGAGAGAGTAGCAAGAGGCGGCTTGATATGCGGGTGTGTGGTCCTATCAGCAAAGACGAGATTAAAGAGGCCTTGAAGAAGATGACAAATGGGAAGGCTGAGGGTCCAGATCAGATACCGGTGGAAGTGTGAAAGTGTTTGGGGGAAGAAGGATTAGAGTGGCTAACAGACCTCTTGAATGTTATTTTTAGAACCGCTAAGATGCCCAAAGAATGGATTTCTAATACAGTCATCCCTTTGTACAAGAACAAAGGTGATATTTAGGATTGTAATAATTTTAGGAGTATAAAATTGCTCAGTCACACTATGAAGTTATGGGAGAGGGTGATTGAGAGAAGGTTGCGGAAGGTAGTTTCGATTTCAGAGAACCAATTTGATTTTATGCCAGGCAGATCAACCATAGAGGCGATTTACCTCCTTAGAAGGCTCATGGGTTTGTATAGAGATAGAAAGGTGGATCTTCATATGGTGTTATTGACCTGGAAAAAGCATATGATAGAGATCCGCGGGAAGTGTTATGGAGTTGCCTGGAAAAGAAAGGAGTGTCACCCGCGTATATTCGAGTTATTAAGGATATGTACGAGGGAGGTAGGACGAATGTTAGGATGCCGGGAGGGGTCCCCAACGACTTCTACATTGGTATGGGCCTAAATTAGGGTTCCGCCTTAAGCCCTTTTCTTTTTACTATTCTTATGGATGAACTTACAAGAGGGATTCAAGATGAGTTACCTTGGTGTATGCTATTTGCTGATGACATTGTTCTTATTGATAAGACTAGACGGGGAGTTAATGACAAGTTGGAGCGAAGGAGGCAGACACTATAATCTAGAGGTTTTAGAGTTAGTAGATCGAAAACAGAGTACTTTCATTGCGGTTTCAGCGGAAGGGCGGATGCGGGAGGAGAAGTCACCCTGGATGGGAGGTCGATTCCTAAGGTCGATAAGTTTAAGTATCTAGGCTCGATCATTCAGCAGAATAGGGATATTGATGAACATATTAACCAGCGAATAAAGGTGGACTGGCAGAAATGGAAGTTTACCACTGATGTGCTATGTGATAAGAGGGTGCCCCTTGGATTGAAAGGCAGAGTCTATCGTATGGTAGTTAGACTAGCTCTTCTTTATGGATCAGAATGTTGGCCCCTGAAGAAAACGCAGGTTCAGAGGTTGATGGTGGCAGAGGTGCAGATGATTAGGTGGATGTGTGGTTATACGAGAGCAGACAGAATTAGGAATGGTGTTATCAGGAACTTAGTCAAAGTAGCTCCCATCGTAGATAAGATGCGAGAAACAAGACTCCGATGGTTTAGCCATGTGAAAAGGAGGAGTGTGGACGCCCTAGTGAGGAGGTGTGAGAGGATCAACATCCTCGAAGGCAAAAGAGGGAGGGGTCGACCAAAGAAGAGTTTGGACGAAGTGATTAGAGAGGACTTGAAAGCTGTCGGTTTGACGGAGGACCTAGCTCAGGATAGGAGGCTGTGGCGGGATAGGATTAAGATCCTAGACTGCAGAGAGTCGATCCCGTAGTTGTATTTTGGTTTCAGTGGCAACTTTTTTTCTCTTTTCTTTCCTTTTTTGGATATCGTGTTTGTTTGTAGGTAGCACTTTCTTCTGGGAAAAGGCATCGTTCGCTTACCTATAGATGTTGAGGTATGTTACCTCCCTCGGATTTATCCTTCTTTTGTTACATAGCTCTAGCATCTTGCCTTTTTAATTTATAGTTGTTTTCCCTTGCGTTATGCCCTTAATCTTTTCCATTAAATGTTTTTACAAAGTCTTTCTTCTTTAAAACTTTTTCAAAATCCGTTTTTGTGGGTCTCTTGGAAACAGCCTCTCTACGGAAAGTAATACCGGTAGGGGGAAGGTTGACTACAGCTGGATCTCCCCAGACCCCGCGATAGCGGGACCCATACTGGGAGGTGGTGTTGTTGTTGTTGTATATATGTATATATGTATATACATATATGTGTATATATACATACATATATATATATACATATATATATGTACACACATATATATAT